>OX421502.1:5870962-6203462 GCA_949126835.1 Anisus vortex | reverse complement strand
AAAATCTAGAACAGAAAGATGCGGGAACTAATTAATTTAACTTAGTGTCTACCTTGAAGTGTTAACTTGGTCCTTAGTCATCGTGAATATTTAATGATTCGCTGTTGCATTAAAACTCCTACACTACTCCACAACAACCGAGTCTATGTTAAGCGTTATTAAAATGAATGTTTATTTCTCGTATCAATACATAAAGAATTATATTTATCTAAACGTTCGTTGTCAAACTTTAGTCATAGAGTTAACATTCATATAATAATATGTTAAAATAGATTTATAAACAACTCTAAATCTTACCATAGTTGATAGGCTCCGTTACGCCAGTGTGTTGAACTGATCAGACGGATTATAATTACACGTTTTAAATGAGGCCCTGATCCTGGTTATGCATGATTGAACACTGAAGGCTTTTTTGTTTGAGTGAATCAGTGTTCATATTAACAACCAAGAAGCCGTGTATCTATGTGCTGGTCTATTATTCTGTATATCTATCTTTTTATCTATCTCTCTTTATAATCTCTCTCTCTCTCTCTAAAGATATATATATATATGTCTGTTTGTTTTGCTAATCGTCTGTGTACCTAAATGTTTACCTAATTACCTAATCTATTTATCCATCTGTCCGTCTATCTATTGATATATCTGGCTACGAGTATGTCTGCGTGTCATTTTTATCTATTAGATTGTTTTTTCATTTACTTTAATCAGCCTTCTATCTCTGTATATTTGTTCATGTGTCTGTTTATATATCTATCCATCTATCGGTTTTTCGTTCGATCTCTCTCTCTCTCTCTCTCTCTATCTATCCATTTATTTATCTAACTATCTACCTATCTATCTATCTATCTATCTATCTATCTATCTATCTATCTATCTATCTATCTATCTAGTCTGTCTAAAGGTCTGTTCTTTCATTGATCTACGGGTTTATGTATTTCTATGTCTGGCCGTCTATCCATCTATCTAACTATACCATTCTATGTATTTTTCAAATTTACCGAACACCCGTCACCTAATTCTGTATTTCTGAATCTGTATAAAGGTGTGTATTTAATAGAGCTGCCTATGTTATTTGTGTCTAAATCTTCTGAATGGTATATTAGTCTATCCGCCGTCCAGTAATTCCTTTTCTTTTTCTTACTTTTTTGGCTAATACACATTGTAGATTTTACGGTTTAATTACTCTTTAATCTGCATGTTTATTGTTTTATTATTACATTTGCTGTCTTCAAAGTGTTTTTATATATGAAATTTCCAACTACATTTTGTTTTATTGTAGGCCTATGACACTTTAAAAAAAATGACTCTTAAATGTATTATATTTATTTATCTATTGCTATGATTGATTTAATTCGTTTGATGTATGGCTTCCTTTTTATATTATTATTGAATGACCTATGAAGATTAAAATGAGAACAAAAATGATTTTAGACGCTTTTATCCATACTTAAGGACCATATTGATGACTTAGCACTTAGCACTACTCTTACTAGCATTTCGACCAATTCAAGATAAGACAGATTGAATATTTTTAATCTTGGTATCAGAATTACCAAAAAAATAAATTATAATTTAATAATGAGTAATGAAACAATTCGTCCAAATACTAAAATCTGTAATTACTTCGGTACCATCATCACCCAGAAAGAGAAACATATATTTGTAGCAGTCTCAACATAGCATAATGTAACTCTTCATGAACATAATTTGAAAATCATTACAATAAGGCGTTTCCAGATAGAACGATATAACAGCTGTGTTATTCAAGTATTCTTTTTCATGAAGTGATGGGTGAATACAAGAGAAGATATCCACATAGATACAGCATCCAACGTTTGCGGAGAAGATATCCACATAGATACAGCATCCAACGTTTGCGGAGAAGATATCCACATAGATACAGCATCCAACGTTTGCGGAGAAGATATCCACATAGATACAGCATCCAACGTTTGCGGAGAAGATATCCACATAGATACAGCATCCAACGTTTGCGGAGAAGATATCCACATAGATACAGCATCCAACGTTTGCGGAGAAGATATCCACATAGATACAGCATCCAACGTTTGCGGAGAAGATATCCACATAGATACAGCATCCAACGTTTGCGGAGAAGATATCCACATAGATACAGCATCCAACGTTTGCGGAGAATTTCGAAAATATATTAACCAAATATCTAATGGATCCATGATGTTCAAAAGCAGAAGGAAACGCCAGTACCTTCGGACACCAGATGAAAAAAAAAGGAAGAAGATACGTTGACCAGAATCAACTTAGAGGCGGAATTTTTTTTAATCAAGAGCAGCTGTGCAGCGGTCATTCCCTGGTAAGGATAGGGGTTTTTGCCATTGATTGAGAAAAATGGAGAGACCTTATTGCTGCCCAATTACGCCAATAATGTTTATTGTATAATAAGTAATACTTGTAATAAATGTTTGAAATATAAGCGGTACTGAAACCTTACAGAATTGACAGTGAATTGAATGTTTAAAACCCGAAATTTCCAATTCTAAACTATAATTCAGCCTGAGCTTTACACCTGTAGCAAGAGACAAGGACAATTGACGCCACAATAATGACTACTTCACACTAGTTCTTTATTCAATTTAAAAGTTCATTACATAAAGCTTTATCACTGAATGTTTAAAAAGCCAATTTGTGATTTTTTTCAAATTCCAGCTATAGCATTTTAATATTTTGTCAAAACTTTTCTTCACATCACAAATATTTAGATAAAGAACAAAAACCATATAGACTAATTTCAGGGTTTTTTTAAACCACTTTTAGAAGCTGGAATAGTATCAATTCTGATCATTTTAGAATTTAAATAAATATTCGTAATATAAACGAAACATCTAAACTCTTGAATGAAAATGAATGAAAACAAAGTTATACAAAGTTGTATAAAATCAATTGATTTTTCTGGTATATATAAATTCATTACAATTAAGGAAATTACTTTAAAACAGGGAGGCAGATTTTAATGGAATTTTAGTAAAGACGTATGCATCGTTTTTTCCTACGGGGAGTCGACAAATAAGTGCAGATAACTCAGGGTAACTCAAGGGGCGCAATTTCATCGTAAAGCTCGTGGATGTCCCCTTCAATGTCAACTTTGGCGATGGAGTACGCGGACTCCTGAATCTCCAGTATGTTGCCCTGGTAGTTGGCCAGGCGCTCGCGCCTCCTCTGGATGAACTCGTCAAAGTTCTGCGTCAGAACCCACATCGCCACCTTCACGTCCGAGTCCTGCTGCTCGTGGTCCTGGCCCAGGGGTTTGCCCTGGCCCACCGGCTTCAAGTCCACCTTGGGTACCGCCGGCAGCTTCTTCAGCTCGAGGGCCGCGACAGCCTGCTTGGGCAGCTTGTCAGTGGTCAGCTCACCAGCCGCGCCGCCCAGGCCTATAGGGAGGTTCGGGTCGAGGTCCTCATTCAGCAGGGCTTTGCCAAGGACTTCACGCTTTAGGAAGCTCTCGTGGTACTCCCTGTGGTCACGTAGAATCTATTCGTCATTAGAAAATATACGTCGTTAGCAAATACACGTCATTAGAAAATACACGTCGTTAGAAAATATACGTCATTAGAAAATACACGTCGTTAGAAAATATACGTCGTAAGAAAATACACGTCGTTAGAAAATATATTTCGTTAGAAAATATACTTTGTAAATGTATACCTTTTGAAAATTATACCTTTAAAAATGCACATTTAAAGATAATTTTTAATGAACTATAAATTAGAAATATATCCAGGAAGCAGACCTATCGCCGCGTTGTTAGGGAGACAACAGCTATAACTTGTAATGAGATGGATGGCAGGAGACCGCCAAGGGTGGCTTGTTTGGACGCACACCCTACATTTCCTTAGGAACAGATACTATAGATGATAATGATTTGTGATAACGAGTGTCTTTGCTATATATAATTTAAGTCAGGAATTATTAGTATTTTGTTTTGCATGACTAATAACTCCTCCATCAGTGATTAAATCCTTTGTTAACATTAATGGTCCAAAATATTTGACGTTCTTCCTTAGCCGAGTATAAACTGATTATGTCATAAATTGTCTTGACGATTTCTGAACGCTTTTGACAACTTTAGCTATATTGCTCGTTTTCTTAAATTATGTTAACACTAGTAATAACCCGTGGAAAACCACGGAGAATTGTTTTTTCTATTTGGACAGCTTTTGGGAAAAGTGGGTCCTAGGTATAGTATATAATGTGATCAATGAGCATGATCATTTTTATAAATCACATAAAACTTAAAATCATTTATCTGTCACTAAAAATCCTTTATTATATTAACCTCGCAAATTGTAGATTTATGCTAAACAATATTTACTGTAAGGTAATTGACGCACCATCATCCCATCTAGTTGAAACTTGACACATATAATCGATGAAATTGAAAACACGTTCTATCTACCCCCGCCCCCTCTCCCAAACCATTTTTGTGTTCATTTCATTCGGTGAACATAACATTTTCTATCATTTATATAAACTATGCTTTGTTATCATGTCACAATGTCATGTATTATTTCTTTTAAAAAAAATCAAGTCCTTGAGTTTTTAAAAAAGCAAGTCCTTGAGGGAATACATTTTGAAAATATCTTTAGTATCTCATCTTATATATTACAGACGCTCCTACTTCATTGTTCATTGTTGTACTGTACAGAAGATTAAGGTGTTCCTTACTCTTATCCTGGGTTGAGTCTAGTCTTGCATTTTGATTAAAGTTTTGATGATAGGTTGTTTGTTTTCCTGGTTTCTTCAGTGTAGTATTTCATGCACGAAGTTAGATAAAAGCATTATTATACCAAAAATCAATAGCTAAAAAAAACTTAAAGGATAAATCATGAACAATCAGATAAATTAACAAAATGCATATGCATGGTTTATTATGTACATATATATATCAATGCTTAAACACTTCTCGAAAAACAACATTGCGTGTAAATTGTCGGTCATCCTGCAGTAATTGTCCTTGTTGAGGATTTGGTTGAACTCTCACTTTCAAATTCTTGGGACTTCTTGATCTCGTCAAAGCGACATATAGCTGCCCATGTGAAAAGACGGTAGTCTTTAGATCCACTCCGACATGATCAAATGTCTGTCCCTGCGACTTGTTGATTGTTATTACAAAAGCCGGAATAATGGGGAATTGTCAACGTCTAATAATAAAAGGTAGAGTAGTATCACAGGGCGCCAAATCAATTCTCGGGATAAAAACAGTATCACCACGATTACATTCAGAGATGATTTCTGCCGTGATGAAGTTTCGCTGGAGTTCACTTACAATCATTCTAGTACCGTTTCACAATCCTTTCTTCGGAATTAGGTTTCTCAGAAGCATAATTATTGTACCTCTCTTGAAAATCAGAATATGAGGAGGCATCCCTGAAGGAGTCTGCTCGTTTAGGAATTCCACTGGATAGTTTACTGCGTCATTTGGATCTTCTGAGATGATCGAATAATAAACAGTTGAATCACCTGGTAGCAACTAAATGATCTTTTGATTCATCTCAAGCGTTTGTTCATTGGTCGGTGCAGCAATTACTCGTTTTGATAACTCCTTGACAGACAGCTGATGAATATTTGATCCAAAGATGGATTCAATAATATTATTGAAAACTATCATCTGTTGAGGAATTTCTATTGTATCGTCGCAATCTACTCCTTTGAACTGGCTCCAGATTTCCATTTCCGACACGAAGAAGCCAATCATTGTGCTCGCTTTCCTTCGCTGCGCATATTTGTCGTCAATGATAGTTGTATGAAACACCTCCACAAAATACTTGAATTGATACAACATTCAAGGATGTCAGCTCGTGTGCTTCTTATCACCACTGGAAGAGTCTGTCGAAAGTCACCTCCAACAACAAAAACTTTTCCTCCAAATGGCTCATCATTGTTCATTATCTCGCGAAGAAGCCTATCGATGCACCATAGACCATGCTTGGGCAGAATTGTAATCTCGTCAATGATGATGAGCGTTGCTTGACGAAGAACGTCGGCATCTGCAGATTTCGGTCTCATCGATGAAACTGAAGTATCTGTCAATGGAACAGGAAGCTTAAATCCACAATGAACGGCTCTTCCACCTGTCAGAAGGGTTGCAGCGATTCATGTTGTAGCAAACGGTAGAACATTCTGTCCTCTTCCACGGAGAAACGCCATTAGTGTTGCATAAAGGAATGTTTTTCCGGATCCTCCGGGGCCGTCGAGATAGAAGCAGCGATTCTCAACATTTTTATTATCAATTGCACCTATGATTCTTTGGAATGCATCCAATTGTTTATCATTCAACAGTCTAAGTATTATGTTCGTCCCCTTCTCGTGCTTCTTCAACTGGATCGTAGAGCTGCACTTCAGATATTAAGCCAGTAGGTGGAAGCTTCTTGTAAACAGCGATCCCACTCAGTGTCTGACTCAAGAAGTCCTCCTGCCGATACAGCTTCTTTAAATGTTGGATAAACCACTCAGTCGAACGTACGTATCGCTTCAAAACTTGTCGCTCCACGGACATGAAGGAGCAGCAATCGAAGATAAAATCGCTCTTCGTCTTTGAAGCTTACAGTGTACATGCGCGAAACTATTTTCCCTGATCCTTTTCTTCGTGGTTTCCAGGTAGCCTTTTGGTAGACGTAATGGTATGGGATGTCAACGTAGAGGTACTGTTGTGCCTCTTCATCAGTTTCGTTCAGCTCAAACCATGACTCTAATTTCGTTCAGCTCAAACCATGACGCTAATTTCGTTCAGCTCAAACCATGACTCTAATTTCGTTCAGCTCAAACCATGACTCTAATTTCGTTCAGCTCAAACCATGACTCTAATTTCGTTCAGCTCAAACCATGACTCTAATTTCGTTCAGCTCAAACCATGACTCTAATTTCGTTCAGCTCAAACCATGACTCTAATTTCGTTCAGCTAAAATCATGACTCTAATTTCGTTCAGCTCAAACCATGACTCTAATTTCGTTCAGCTCAAACCATGACTCTAATTTCGTTTAGCTCAAATCATGACTCTAATTTCGTTCAGCTCAAACCATGACGCTAATTTCGTTCCGCTCAAAACATGACTCTAATTTCGTTCAGCTCAAACCATGACTCTAATTTCGTTCAGCTCAAACCATGACTCTAATTTCGTTCAGCTCAAACCATGACTCTAATTTCGTTCAGCTCAAACCATGACTCTAATTTCGTTCAGCTCAAACCACGACTCTAATTTCGTTCAGCTCAAACCATGACTCTAATTTCGTTCAGCTCAAACCATGACTCTAATTTCGTTCAGCTCAAACCATTACTCTAAATTCGTTCAGCTCAAACCATGACTCTAATTTCGTTCAGCTCAAACCATGACTCTAATTTCATTCAGCTCAAACCATGACTCTAATTTCGTTCAGCTCAAACCATGACTCTAATTTAGTTCAGCTCAAACCATGACTCTAATTTCATTCAGCTTAAGCCACGACTCTAATTTCGTTCAGCTCAAACGATGACTCTAATTTCGTTCAGCTCAAACCATGACTCTAATTTCGTTCAGCTCAAACCATGACGCTAATTTCGTTCAGCTCAAACCATGACTCTAATTTCGTTCAGCTCAAACCATGACTCTAATTTCGTTCAGCTCAAACCATGACTCTAATTTCGTTCAGCTCAAACCATGACTCTAATTTCGTTCAGCTCAAACCATGACTCTATTTTCGTTCAGCTCAAACCATGACTCTAATTTCGTTCAGCTCAAACCATGACTCTAAATTCGTTCAGCTCAAACCATGACTCTAATTTCGTTCAGCACAAACCATGAATCTAATTTCATTCAGCTCAAACCATGACTCTAATTTCGTTCAGCTCAAACCATGACTCTAATTTCGTTCAGCTCAAACCATGACTCTAATTTCATTCAGCTCAAACCACGACTCTAATTTCGTTCAGCTCAAACCATGACTCTAATTTCGTTCAGCTCAAACCATGACTCTAATTTCGTTCAGCTCAAACCATGACTCTAATTTCGTTCAGCTCAAACCATGACTCTAATTTCGTTCAGCTCAAACCATGACTCTAATTTCGTTCAGCTCAAATCATGACTCTAATTTCGTTCAGCTCAAACCATGACTCTAATTTCGTTCGGCCAGTTGTTGCTGCCAGCACAGCTTATTTTTCGTGACCTTCCTCGAATATAATGCGTTGTTTATTCGGAAGGTGAACGGGCAGTCTCTGCACAGCGTGCGAACGATCATGCATTTTTGATTCAAGAAGTCGCCACATTGCTTCTGGTGCACTTATATATCGAGCTTCAATGTAGTTAGTGATATCATTGTAACTAAGTTCTTGACGTAAAGCTTCGTTGGTTTCAGTGCTGGTGTCATTTAGTGCTTAATTTTCGCACTTGCGGCACAAAACAAAACAAAAAAATGGTTTCACGCTAGTGGTGAGTGCGTAGAACAGACAATTGCGTCATCTGTCTGTACTCTCGAAACCAAGTCGCTAAGCGACAGATACATTTCTTTGGGTAATTATTATATAGATAATACCAATAAAAAAAAGCCTATACACAAAAATGCATCTTTACTGGTGATTCATTCCCTTACCTGGTCATTCTTTTTCTCACCTGGTCATTCATTTCTTACTTGATCATTCATTCCTTTACCTGGTCAGTCCTTTCTTACCTGATCATTTATTTCTCACCTGGTCATACATTTCTATACCGGGTCATTTTTTTCGCTGCCTGATAATGCATTTCTCTACCTGGTTGAAATTGTCTTTTTTTTCCTTACTGAGCATTCATATGTTTACCTGGTTTTTAGTTTTCTCCCCTAGTCATTTATTTGCCTAACTTGTCATTTATTTGCTTACCTGGTTTTCATTTATTCACCTGGTCATTTCTTAATTGGTCATTATCATTGATTCCCTTACCTGGTCATTCATCTCCTGTGAAACCTCACGCTTGAAGCTCAGATTCTTGAACTTATAAATATCCTCCTCTTCTTTAGTCATCTTCATCCAGAAGTACTTGCAGGCGAACCCGCCAAAGAGGATGATGATGGCGCAGATGACCAGCGTTATGATAGTCACCTTGGTGGAGTAGGCCATTGAGGAAGTGTCTTCCGGCTTGGCTAGCAGTATGTCCAGCACGCACCTCTCGCTATCCATGCACCCGAAGATGCAGACGCCCGTGGTGACGTCGCAGACTCTATCATTCAGCCGATGAGCTTATCAGGGAAGAAACGTCGGACAACGAACCATAGAATTATTTAGTACAGATAACATAGCTTGTCTTGCACATAAAATATAACTGGGATTTTCAAGCCATAAACCATTAAATTATGTGTATAGATAACATAGCTTGTCAGGAACATTACCTATACATGGGGTGTTAGCGTCAGAGTGGTTTATAGATTTACAACGCTAATTGAACAAGGGCCAGGCCACAATAGAAAAAATTACGTGGTCGAAGAAAAATAATATGCTTAGAAATGTACAACACTTATGAAATAGTATAGCCGATAAAAACGTGAGTGGGTCACAAATAAGAAGTATATATTTAACAAAATCACGAGAAAAAAAAAGTTAGGGAAACGATGTTCCAGTCGATTTTAGCATTAAATTATTACTTTTCCGAAGAATTCTATAAATCAATATTTCCAGACAAGTTTCGTTGTTCTAAATAAACAAAGATAAAGCTGTGATTCCGAATCATAAAGTTGACAAATCTAACCATTAAATTAAAACATAACTAATGAGTTTCAGAAGTTGTAACGCACAATCTAATTTAGGGTGAGGCCAAAACTGGCATAAGTCGTGGTCTACAATCGTCTCTCGTATTTGGTAAACAGTATACGAGTCATAGTCCACAATCGTCTCTTGTTTGCAGTAAACAGTGCACGAGTCATGGTGCACAATCGTCTCTTGTTTGCAGTAAACACTACATAAGTCACAGTCCAGAATCGTCTCTTGTTTGCAGAAAACACTACATAAGTCACAGTCCGCAATTGTCTCTTTTTCGCGGTAATCACTACACAATTCCTAGTACGCAATGTCAAATTTTGTGTGCTAAATGCTTTCAATAACACATACCAAAAGGAATTTGTTTTTGTCCTTTATCTCATTTACATGTTCGCCTTATTTTGTCAGTGTAAATGCAATGGCGTCACATTCTTCGACCCGTCCCCTTTTAAGGGTAAAAGCAACATTTCCTCCACACAGCTAGAAGTTGTATTGACAAGTCCTAACGATTATGCATGCATAAAAGGTCGAAGAGAAACACATTTCCGTTCCCATTCGATCTTTTTCTTCGAAACATGTCTGAATAACGCATCCGTCGAGCGGTTATTTTCCCAAAGTGAGAATTGGAAAGAGGGTCGCTAAATATCCATAGTATAGGACTGTATAATCCACACGACCAGACTAAACAGGACAGCTCACTCAAACAAACTAACAACCGACACTATTTTGCTACGTCTCGCACGGTATACGTACCCGGGTAGCAGGCGATGCAGTCCTTCGCACAGTCCGGTCCGTACGTGTCTGGGGAGCATGAAATGTTGCAGGCCCTCCCGGTCCATCCAACTTGGCACCCGTCGGTACATACGTCCAGTCCCCACGGGCACGGTCCACTGGAGCAGTGGCAAGCGTATGGATCAACTATGGGGATCTTCACGTCCTCTTCTACACACCCATGGCCAGGCATCGCTCTAAGTGTTTGACAGAAACACGAAGGACATGCTCAAAATTCGCTTGGACAAATGGACTGGTTGCCTTTAACCCGACAATAGCAGGTACCCAACAGGACCGGTAGACCTAGGCACGCCACTAAGGTAGAAAATTTACGTTATCAACGGACTATATTGATCCCTTGAAAGCCAGTTTTTCTGAACACAACATACTGGGGGATTGTGTGGAAAGCACTATTCGCCCAAGCTAATTTAAAACATAGTAAGTACATATAATAGGAATTATTCATGCACACGTATAAGTAAGGTACACTTGAAACCAAACTGAAGAAGCGTTCACCAGTTTCTGTGGCGACGGCATTCTAGGGGATGTGTGGCCAGCACATTGCCCAGCCGCCTTAACTTTACTCCAACTAACGATAGGTATCCATCATAGCTTGTTAGACTCAGGGGCATTCTCAAGTTCCGGGAAAAAAAACATATCATCCTCCTGGATTCGAACAACCCAGAACCTTAGTAACTCCAGTCGTACGCGTTGCCGTTGGGCCCCATAATACAACAGAACATTACATCATAAATGTAAGTTTCCGCTTTCCTGAGGCGATGCGACGACTTACCTGAAGCCATTAGCACAGCCGCTCAAGCAGGTTCCGTAACGTTTGTCGCACGTCTCAGTCTGATTCAGGCAGTTGCAAATTCTTTCACATTTTCGACCGAACGTTCCGTGAGCACACTGCCAAATCTGGAAACATAAACATACATCATGAAAACACTTGGCAATAACAGGGCAAATCTCAATAGATTCCATCTCATCCAATTTAGTGTCTGAGTAGAGCATTTCCAGAGAGTGACAAATGAAAGTATTTATATATAATATTTCCCTAATCTGAGAAATAAGTGAATTCAGGGTTATACCGGATTTACCAAATCATAAAAAAATCGTTCTGCTTTGCATACCTTCCCCCCTCTGCATGTCCTGTTACCTGCTTGAATACTTACATAAAAGGCAAAATTTGATCAAGGTTTGATTGTGCATCTAAAATGTACATATTTTATACTTTATGTATTATAATACATTATAATATAATATAATACATATAATACATTATAATATAATATAATACATATAAAACATTATAATATAATATAATACATATAATACATTATAATATAATATAATACATATAATACATTATAATATAATAAAATACATATAATACATTATAATATAATATAATACATATAATACATTATAATATAATATAATACATATAATACATTATAATATAATATAATACATATAATACATTATAATATAATATAATACATATAATACATTATAATATAATATAATACATATAATACATTATAATATAATATAATACATATAATACATTATAATATAATATAATACATATAATACATTATAATATAATATAATACATATAATACATTATAATATATTATAATACATATAATACATTATAATATAATATAATACACATAATACATTATAATCTAATATAATACATATAATACATTATAATATAATATAATACATATAATACATTATAATATAATACATATAATACATTATAATATAATATAATACATATAATACATCATAATATAATATAATACATATAATACATTATAATATAATATAATACATATAATACAATTAAAATTATTTTTGAAACAATTTAATTTTTCGAGATATTATTATTATCGGCCTTAAAAAATGGAAAAATCGGCCGAAGCGAAATTCCGAGAGGATTTTCGATTATTCTAAAATACAATTTGACAATTAGCTATTTAATATTTTTATATAATTTGACACACTATACGTTATACAATGCTTTGGTATAGTTGGACATTCTAGACTTTAAACAACACACATTTGACTTTAAAAAGCAAATTGGTATAGTTTGACTACCTAGACTTAATACAATACTTTTTTAATAGTTTGACATACTAGACTTTAAACTACACACACTAGACTGTAAACAACTTTGGTATAGTTTGACACACTAGACTTTAAACTACACACACTAGACTGTAAACAAGCCTTTGGTATAGTTTTACATACTATTCTTTAAAAAAACATCTTTTGTATAGTTTGACACACTAGACTTTTAACAACACACACTACACTTTAAAAAACAAGCTGGTATAGTTTGAAACACTAGACATTATACAATGATTTGGTATAGTTTGACATATTAGACTTTTAACAATACTTCTGGTATAGTTTGATATACTAGACTTTAAACTACTTACACTAGATTTAAAAAAAAACTTGGTATAGTTTGACATATATTAGACTTAAACTACACTGTCTACTATTTTGAAATACTAAAATTAAACAACTCTTTGGGATAGATTGGCATAATAGAATTTAAACAACATGTTGGTATAGTTTGTCAAACTAGACTTTAAACAACATGTAGGTATAGTTTGTCAAACTAGACTTTAAACAACATGTAGGTATAGTTTGTCAAACTAGACTTTAAACAACATGTAGGTATAGTTTGTCAAACTAGACTTTAAACAACATGTAGGTATAGTTTGTCAAACTAGACTTTAAACAACATGTTGGTATAGTTTGTCAAACTAGACTTTAAACAACATGTTGGTAGGCCTATAGTTTGTCAACCTAGACTTTAAACAACATGTTGGTATAGTTTGTCAAACTAGACTTTAAACAACATGTTGGTATAGTTTGTCAAACTATACTTTAAACAACATGTTGGTATAGTTTGTCAAACTAGACTTTAAACAACATGTTGGTATAGTTTGTCAAACTAGACTTTAAACAACATGTTGGTATGGTTTGTCAAACTAGACTTTAAACAACATGTTGGTAGGCCTATAGTTTGTCAACCTAGACTCTAAACAACATGTTGGTATAGTTTGTCAAACTAGACTTTAAACAAAATGTTGTTATAGTTTGACAAACTAGACGTTAAACAACATTTTGGTATAGTTTGTTAAACTATACTTTAAACAACATGTTTATATAGTTTGACAAAGTAGACTTTAAACAATATGTTGGTATAGTTTGACAAAGTAGACTTTAAACAATATTTTGGTATAGTTTTACAAATTCCACTTTACCAGACCCGGGTATTAAATGCAGAATATACTTAGACTATCAAATTAATTTAAAATGAATGCTTCGGTTTTTGACCATTTTGGTCCGATTTTACGACAAATTGTCTACCATACAATTTATCTTCAAAAGGAAATAAAAGTCTATCGACATTTCGTCTTATTAGAGAAATCGTCTAAGACGACCGTTCGTCTTAGGATACAACATTTATCGCGATATTTCGTCTAACGCACTTTTTGTCTATCGCGACAGTTCGTCTACCAGATGTTTTGTCTATCGCGACAGTTCGTCTACCAGATGTTTTGTCTATCGCGACAGTTCGTCTACCAGATGTTTTGGTATACCCACGTTATGTAGACAATGTGTCGTACACGAAAAATGTGTATTCTCCGTGGAACAGTTGGTCTGTATGGGCAGTGCAATAGATTTTACGGCATGCATGACCTATACATGGGCGCCCGCAGGGGGGGGGGAAGGGGGCACTTGCCCCCCCCTGGAAAAGTGCCCCCCCCCCCCGATTGATAGATTAAAAAAAATTTGGACTAAAATAGACAAAAAAAAAAAATTTAAACATTTATAATTAATTGTAACAACTGTGACTCCTTCCATTGTCATATCGATCTCATTATCATTGGGGATTAATCAGGTATACCACATTGATAATTGAGATAGTGAAGCCTTGAGTTAGTTTGATTTTCGGAAAACGCGAGAATACAAAAGTAGCCAAAATTTCATCGACTTGTTACCTTGCCGTATGCCTTACTAGTTTTGCTAACATTACCAGCAACAACATGTACGGTGGAGCGATCGTTCAGCACATTCGTCGGCATTTTTCGTCTCGAGAGACGATTCATTTCCCTTGCAAGCCCTCATTTGGCAAAAGAGGCCAATCCTGGACGTACAGGCACGGTCACACTGGCAGCAGTTGAATGTAGCGGAGTGGATCAAATTTTTCTCCACCATCTTTTTCCTGGCGCGCTCCTCTCCCGCAAGCCTGAAACCTTCTTTGATTCCTGCCCTCCAAGTGGGCCTATCCTGCGCCATGATCTCCCCACTGTTTGGGTCAATTTTGAGTTGTTTCATATCTCTTTTGCAGACATCCGCAAATCTCAGTTTTGGACGTCCTAGCCAGCTGAGACCTCTGTTACTGAGAGTAATACGGATGTCTTGACACTCTGCTCTTCGTAGGACCTTTGCGTTTGAAACCCTGTCCTGCCATCTTATATCTAAAACGAGTCTGAGACACCTAAGGTAAAAGGTGTTCAGTTTTCTCTCCTCCCAGGAATATGTGCTCCGTGTCTCACAGCCGTACAGCAGGGTAATCAGAACGCATGTTCGATAAACTAGTGACTCAGTGGAGCGTGTGAGCAGTGAGTTCATCCAGACTCGTTTTTTTTGGTTAAATCTCGCCATAGTGCCCATGGCTTTAGCTATTCTACTATTTATCTCCCCATCTAGGAGAACACTGCTTGAGATTTTGGCTTTGAGCCTGATTAGATTGAAGAGCTTTCCAGATCTGCTTGTGTGAAGGTAGACACCCTCGTTGCAGTCTCCATAAGCATAGTGCAGTAGAAACGAGAAGAATATTCCAAACAAGGTGGGTGCAAGTACGCAGTCTTGTTTAACACCGCTGCGGACTTCAAAGGGCTCTGATTAAACTTCACTGTGCACCTGGTTTTCTAAAAAAAAAAACAGGCAATGAAAGAGAGCAGTTTTGGAGGGAATCCTATTTTTGCCAGGAGTTTGAAGAGTCCACTTCTGCTGACCATATCAATTGCTTTAGTGAGATCAACGAAAGCAATGAATAATGGCTTATTCATCTCGCGGAACCTCTCTTGTAGCATTCGAATGGAGGAGATCATGTCTATAGTGGATAGGTCGCTTCTGAAACCGCACTGAGACTCTGGATAGACTCTAGGTGACAGCACCTGCAGCCTTGATAGTGCCTCTTGCAAAGATCTTACCAACTATTCTCAAGAGGGAGATTCCTCTGTCTTTTTGCAGTCGCTGCGGTCCCCGTTGTTCTTATATAATGTAACGAAATCTGCTAAATGGCTGTGTGACGCGTCTTGGTAAATATGGTGTGCGGCTGACTGGTCCTATTGTTGGTTCACAGGACTGTCAACCCTGCTGATCGTTCACTTTCGCCCTAACACATGTTAATGATATTTTGATCTCAGTTTTACCGAGATGTCCTTTAATCCGTTTGAATCCTTTAAAATAAATGTTCAAGCTATCGTTAAATGGTATAGATACGTAGTAATCATACAAACTAAGTAGTTATTGTAACGCTTAAAAATATACATATAAATTCTTTAGTCATATAATATTTATATAATTTTCAAATACTTTTTACAGTTTGATCATTTTAAAGTTATAAATGTAAGCCATTAATTCTTTTTTTATAAAAGAAAAAAATACAGAAATATTAGCTCAAATGAAACGAAATAATTATCTCCCTTTAATTAACAAATGTTTCTACTTTTGATTCAATAGTGATGCCGAACAAGTTCTGTTTTGTTATATAACAAATTTTACTGATTATTATTATTTCTTTATATACATTCAACATTGTGGTATTCATAACAAGATTTAATTATTAGAGGATTAAAATAATTTACGTTAAACAGTTGTAAATAAACATTTCCTGCATTAATTGTTTTGTCCATTTAAGGAGTTTATATTTAAAACATTAATAATTACAGAAATTACATGATATAGTGCTATTAAAATAGTCTCTTATATTTCTAAATTAATAATACAAATAAATTTGTTTTAGAATTAATTATAGGCCTATATATGTTTAATTAAAATTAAGTTGGGGGGCGGTGAGCGGTAAGATTTTAAAAGGGTGCGGTGAGCCGAAAAAGGTTGAAAACCTATGGCTTAGATCTACAATGTCAGATGAACGTCTGTCAAGATTGTGCATGTTGTGAGTACATAGAGACAAAGTGAACAGCAACAAAAATGAGTTTATGGACAAAATTTTAGATTTGTTTGGTAGCGGTAACAGACGACTCCAGTTCTTGTTTAAAGAATTATAAATTTTATTATAAATTTACGTTCTAATATTGTTTGTTTAAAGTAAGGTTTGTTGTATGGTTTACGTCTATTATATACATATATTGTGCTAATAAAAAATGTGTTGCTACAGTATGCCCTTCATTACTACCGGTACAGTGTACTACAATTACTTCAGTGTTCTGTCCGTTCGATCACCATTCAAATGCGCTCAGTAAATTAAAACTACATTAAAACATTACTAAAAATATTTTGCCCCCCCCCCAAGAAAATTTTCTGCGGGCGCCCATGGACCTATATATGTCCATCTTTCTGCCCACCCTCCCTAAACTCACATTCCCAAAAGCCCCACTAATGTCGGTTACCAATCAGAGCTGGTGTAACATGCAAAGCCCAAGAGACCTATGAAATATATCTTTTATTTTAAATTAATAATAATAATAATAATAATGAAGCTTATATAGCGCATATCCCGCAATCAGTTATATGCGCTTAACACTTACATTTACAATTACAATTACAATTAACGATGATAACAATAACAGACAAATGTTTAAAAATGTAAGTGGGCTAGGAGTCAATAATTGTACTCGTTACTTAAAAAGTCCAAACGACATATTATAATAGACAACTGCAGCGCTACATGAACTTGCCAAAACTAAATGTTTAACGATTTCGATACTTAAAAATATTGACTGATTGCTGCAAAAAGTTTCAAATACACCACAAACAAGCAATACAACTCCGATACCTTGAAATCGACTATAATCAATCCTTGGAGTGGCTCGTTCGCGGCGCTGATGACAATAACAAACGACCTTGACAATGACGGACAAAACACATCCACGGGCGAGTTGAACCACTCCAGCCCCATCTGACAAGGGAAACCACTCCAGAATCTTTTACTGCTGTAGTCTATGTTGCGAAGGACGCTTGAGCTAAAAAACACTGCTATAGCATCCAGTCTGTCGTTTTTTGTTTGTTTGTGAGGATAATTGGAAAAAAGTAAAATAAATATACACGTTTTAAAAAATTGAGGCGTATTCTGGATAGCAAATTAGTTCATGCGATAAGGGTGGAAATAGCAAGATTCTATAGGCTACATGTGCATAAAAAAAAAATATAATCGTTTTGTCAAAATGTAATTTTTTAACTATTTACCAATGGTTGAAACTGAAACTAGATTAACCAACAGATGTATAAATCTATATCCGGTAATCCTTGTTTGTTACTCAATGCTAAATGCGCCAAAAGCTTACATATTGTTTGTTGGCAGCTGTTACGGTTATAATGAGCCGAAAAGCTATAAGTGGGTAGTATGTAGTATGTAGTGATACAGGCCTACAAAAGGAAGGGGGGAGCAATACGATATAGGTTGACCTAGATAAAGGTTATTTTTAGACCACGCAGGACTATCTTAACTCGCTTGTACAGCTAGCGGTAAATTCAAATATTGTAGCCGCCCTTACAAATATTAGCAAGAAAGATATTAGTTAAATATATAGAAAACTTTGGTATTTTTCTTGTTAAAACTGTTTAAGGTTTGATAAAGTCTTTGATTAACTAAAAGGCCAGTTCATCCCCATCATTCTGTTTTGGTTAAACTTGGTTCTTACTAATCATTAATGATAGGGGTTTGTTTAGTCTTAATTCTAAAACTGTGCTCTGGTCGTACTGTGTTTTATTTTATTTTTGATATAAATATTGAACTGTTTTGTAAAACAAATATGCATAATTTAAGGGCATTAATAGTAGATTATTATGCATTGCTAACTATTTTTGTAAGACCTTTTATTATGTTGTAAATTACGAAATTCTATTGATTACCGATGCATTATATCAGTGTTTAACATGGTTTATGGTAATTATTTCATTTATCTCAAATATTTTTGTATTTGTTATTATTGAAAACTATTCATTCAGTACGTGTGCTCCTGTGAATGTCAATTATATATTTTTCAGAGCATGATAAGTAATTTTAATAATAGTATAAAGATAGGGCACACGTACAATAATTATCTTTTTCCTGGTGTTTAACCAGAGTAGATTGAGACTATGATTGCATGTGACGTCATGCTCTCCTTTATGTACGGAGAGAGCTGATATACACTGCGTGAAAGTTGTGTGTGACAGAGTGCGCTCGGGTAAGAGCCAGAGAAAAGAGGAACGAGTGTGTGTCTGTCTTTTCTTGATAAGAATAAAGAGACTTGTTATTATTATAACCACCTCGTTGCCTTGTTTTATGTGGAGTTGGAGTAAAATAGAAATATTGTCGCTAGTAAAGGCTTCCCTCTAGACAACAAGCAACTACAGTCAGTAGATCCAGTGCTCCCACCGTTCACCAGATGAAAGGCTGAGAGAGCAGTGCCTACCAACCAGACTGTAACAGCAGCGTTATTCAAATATAATTATTATTATTATCATTTCCATGTTTTAAAATTCTCATTTTCTAAACACATTCTCCAGAATTAAGCTAACTAATATGACAACGTCCCAGTAGATAGCTAGTAAAAACACATTAAAAAATAATTATTTCAATGGAAATAACAATATATTACCAATTTTGAACAGCGGCCTACAGACTACACATACACAGACAAATTAATGTAAAATTTTAAAATCATACCAATGTCAATGCAAATATAATTTAAGAACACACTCACAATATAAGTCCGTATGTATCTTAAAAGTAATCTTATAATATTAATTTACCTAGCTTAAAAAACTCCTTAGTTAAAAATGGAGTCTTTTGTAATTTACAAGAAGTATCTGGCAAAAAATTAATTCAGCTAACGGAAACCGATTTACACACTTGTTTTTTTAATATTAGCCAGGCACTATTGCGACTTTAAAATATTGTAAGGTTGCTGTAATTTTTTAATAGGAAAATTTGCAGCTTATACGACTCAGATTCAAGCAGCATTACATCATATGACAGAAATCTTTACAGCATATCATACCAAACAAACTAATTTATTCATACAGCCTGAGTGCAAATGAGCATTATTTATAAGAAAATCTGACCCTCAAAGATCCAATAAAAACAAATTTAAATCTGTAATGTGGAATCTGCAGAGAATTCAAAATATTAGAAGCATTCTAACAAAAGAGGCGTGTGAGACATTTATCGTAGGTTCGGTAATCTTAAAGTTAGACTTCCAGTATTCGAACTGTCTGTACACAGGACTGTCAAAGTGTGATTTGAAAAAAAAACACAACTACATAGGGTTTAAAACATGGCTGCAAAAATTGTTCTGAACAAGAAGATAACTCAACAACCTGTCTAAAAAATGCACTGGCTGCTTAAAACGGTTGGGATAAAATTCAAAGTTCTCTTATGATAGCTCATACGTGACACTATGCTCTATAGAAGACTTCATGGCCAATTTCTAATGCATATACAATTTATTGTGGACCTACACATATCAGAGAAAACAGGACTGCACTAAAACAAAATTCATCAACAACTCAAGGTACAAGAAGTAAAAAAAAAAATATTTGCAGCTCGCTCCTACAGCGTCGTAGCACCGCTGTTGTGGAATGAACTTCCGAATACAATTAAACAGAGTACAATAATATTGACATTTTTCAAAACTTAATTAAAAACACACTTATTCTATTTATTAATAGCATAAGGTAAATGTAAAGCGCAATAGAAGACTAATTTTTATAAATAGCACTTTGTAAATATATAATTTGTAATTTGCAAAGGCCAGAAAAAGCAGCAACATGCCCTCTATGTCAATACACAAATAAAACATCACATCTTTCACTGCCCAGTAACTTCAAGACTTAATATCTACACCCTAATACAATGATATATTCAAACACACTTTATACCAAATATGAACAGGCCTAAGGGCAAATGCCCAGGTGGCTACTGGATCAGAATGGTGTAGAAGATAGACAATAAAGGAAACGACCGTTCCACAATTTTACCTTACACTTGAAGCCTGTCCCGGATAAATGGTGATCTCATTGATCTCATACAACTCGTCCAGCTCCACTGCCCACCAGGTCTGCCACAAGCCAGCAGTATGGCTGTAGTAAAACTCCATATGGTACGGTGGTTGGTCACTGTACTAGAACAACAAGAAAGCTGTACTTTATGTCTTCATTTTTGGAATTAAATAATGCACTTAGAAAATCAATGTAAAAAAGATATAAACGGTATATAATGATTTCAGTAACTTAAATTTGCAGCTATCTGTCAATTTATCAGCACATCTCTTAATGTATCTATCATTTTATCTTTCTATATATCAATTTATCAGCACATCTCTTAATGTATCTATCATTTTATCTTTCTATCTATCATTTTATCTGCCTCTCTATCAATGAATCTGCCATCTACTTACCTACATACCCACCTACCTAGCAACTTACAGACCTACCTACCTACATGTGTCTATACAACTCTATCACTCCATAACTATGTTACTTTATAACTTTATAAATTTATCACCTTAGAAAACTGACCTGCCTAGCCTTAGAGTAGAACCTAATTTTGAAGCTTTTGTTGAACGCAATGTTGTATGAGGCGCAGTTGCGCCCACTGTGCTGCCAGTAGCACAGTCCCCTGGGGCAAACTCCGGTCAATGTGTCGCACTGGGAGCTCATGCAGTTGCAGTCGATGGAGCACCGCGGTCCGTAGAGACCAAGGGGGCACTCAAGTACCCCAAGGCGACAGATTTCAACGCTAAAGGCGCTAATCAGCTTGACTCTCGGGATGATATATGAGATCTGGACACGAGAAGCTTTCAGCCCATGGGTCTGGCACACAAATCTCTGCATGCTTTTGGGGAAACTTGATGGAATCAGGGCCTGCAGGCATAAAATTCCGTCCGCCACGACAAAAAGCTGGACTGGCAATGAAATATTGACCGATTGATGTTGTATGAGGATACCTTCTATGCTGATAGGCAGGATGTACAGAAGTGTCACTGTGATCCGAGTCGAGTTTAATATAGTCACACACTGGCTGTCCTTTGTGATGTCGTATTGCTGGCCAGGGACTCTAGTCATGACAACGTCACCGATGTCTTCAATGGAAGGCAGGGCGGAAATCGTCCATGCTGGCGATGTCGTCAGGCGGTGCACGTCCAAAGAGTCAGTGATGTCTTGTCTCCTAACGATGCAGCCGAAGCCGCTGTCTGCCCGTAGGTTCTGGCAGCCGGTCGAGCAGAACCCTGTTTCCGGATGGCAGACATCGTCATCCTTCCTGCACTTGCACGAGTACACGCATCCTAGGCCGAAATTCCCTGGCGAGCATGAGGTGAGGCACATCGGCCCTTCCAGACCTCGGACGCAGGTGTGCACTGTCAACGAACATAAAGCGAAGTCCGAACGGGCGTCCAGCGAAAGCATTCTGCCTTTGATGTATCTAAGGCAAGTGAACGTGCTCGAGTGGTAAACTCCCGGTTTTAGTAAAATATTATTGCAAAGTGTTCCATCTATGTATACTTTGACAATATTGTCTATTTTTCCGACGGCGGATATATTGACCTGAATAATGGGATAGACGTTTTGGAAATCAATGTAATAGAGATGCCTCTTGGGGAGTCTTCTAGCGACCATGGTCCTGCAGAGGATGGACTTATTTATGGCCACTTGGTAATGGTCTAATCTAAAGTGGTATATCTCAGCGTGTCTCGGCTTACCGGTGCTGATATCTTGCAGTAGGGACTGGTCGATCAGAGAATTAGCCAGGTGCTGGAGTGAACACCAACAAACGTAAAACGGTACAAGGTACATAGAGACAATTCATCTTACAGCACGAACACATAATTGAACATAGTTTTTTCTGTGTGCTGTGCCAACTTCAGTATGGAGTGTTTTTGTTGTGTTTATTTATTCCGGTCGTCGCTATCATGAGCTAGCACCGAGTACAAGTGCTGCTACAAGGATCGGGAATATCACAAAGACGAACCGGTACGCAAAGCGTCATTGTTTGAATTATTAGAAAACTATATAGTGAAACATATCCTAACAGTTTCAACATAAAATATATTTTATATATGTTTTTATTGTGATATTAGTTTTATGGCTAAAATTAAATTCAATGTTTAGTTCATTTGTGTAACAGTATGATTGTGTGCTTATTTTATAACTTCAAATTATTAGTGAATTTCTTTAATACTTATTATTTATCCAGGCTTTGCATTAAATGCTCAGATTATGAAACGATGGACAATTGTAAAGCGATTCTCTAAATGCTAACCCATTCAGCATGTTAATCAGGTTCTTATTTGACAATTGTAGATTTTATCCAAATCCAAAATTAGGCTAATTATTATAGAAATAATGTATATTTATAAAGAGCATCTTTCCATGCTTTTGAAATTAACATGTCCAGTGCAATCTTGCTCGACAACTAAGTTGCTGATGTTAGGATGGGAATGGCACACAAAAGAACTAACAATTATTATTGTGAAAGGTCTTGAAGCTCAACTTAAAGGACTCATTTTCACCCAGTTTCCGCCCAAGACACCTAACCCAAACTACAAAACGCAAAGTACTTATTAGTAATAATAAATGATAAGTTATCTGGAAATCCACATATTGATGAAGTAATAAAAAAATGGAAAAAAAAATTAGGCGTCATAAAAAGAAACTTCTACAAATGAAATAAGAACATACAACTAAAATGCTATCTCACATTGGTCAGACCTATGCTAGAATATGCATCTTCTGTTTGGGACACATCAACTAAAGAGAACATTAAGAAATTAGATACAGTTAAGAACAGAGCTGCAAGGTTCATTACTGGCGAATATTCACAAATGATAAGAGTAACACCAATAGTTACATCACTTAACCTAGGGACACAAGAGGACAGATGGACAAAGAGTAAAGTAGTAATAATACAAACGGCATCAAATTCTAATTTAGAAAAGAAGACACCAAATTTGTTACAATGCAGAGTTAAACATAAGGAGAAAAACACTTTCCTTATTCCTTATGCGAGAACAAATGCATATAAGTACTATTTCCTTTCAAGTAGCATTTGGGCATGGAATGGGTTGCTTGAACAATCCAGGGAAACCAGAAACTAAAATTCATTTTAAAAAAAACTAATAGAAATGAAGTACCAGATTCAAACCACGTATGTGCGTATGACGCAATAATCTTTTTTTTTTTTTATAGAAGGAGCGTCTGTAATGTATAAGATAAGATGTTCCACAATCCAGGTGCCAAATATTCAAAGGAGCACACTAAAATACTTCTTTTAGTTCCTGATTATACTGGTTATCAAGAGTAGGAAGTTGCTGCTGTAATCTGATGAAATATTTATGGTGTCCTCCAGAGTCGCGTCGAGCTTAACGAAGCTGGTTCGCCTGGGATGCCGCCTCGTAGAAAGTGTAGTTTGCAGCCGGGGAGGGCACGGGAGTAATTAAAATACGGCGAGTTGACTCCCGCCCCGAGCTCATAAGTCGGCCGAACGCCTCTAGGCCGGCGGCGCCTTCCGAACGACTCTAGGTCGGCGTTGTTAGGGAACGATAGCTATCTGGTTGATCCTGCCAGTAGTCATATGCTTGTCTCAAAGATTAAGCCATGCATGTATATTTTGCAGGCTGACACCTTAACCCAACGTCCCAGAAATAGTTGGTAGTGACGAATATTTGGGGTCCTCTTCGAGACCCCAGACAAATGGACTACACTAAGTAGTACCAGGTGGGAGAAGTTGAACGAATCCCACGCATATAAAACCCTCAATTGAGATATTGAACATGAGCTGGAAAACCCGCAAGTCCGCAAAGCCGCACGTCCGTCCGTCCCACATCGTTGCACGAGCACGAGGTCCCCCGGCGAATGAGGTTGCTTAGCAACTTAGGGATAAAAATACCAGATTCGCCAAACAGCGATGCGCGCTCAACCCTGCTCTCGGGTTGCCAACCGAACGCTCTGTAGGTTGATGAGGCCTCTTCAGTGAGTACGAATCGAGCAATCGACTGTGCCACGGGCCAATGTGCGTATACGGTCCCCGTTGTATTGGCCTTCTACATTAACAAACGTTAATGCAGACGGCTAGGGATAAAAACAAATGATACAGCTTGCACTGATCCGGCAGTGCGTCCAATCGAAAGCTCTGTAGATTGGCTGTCCGAACGTCTCTAGGATTGAAAAGCGCCTCCGCGAAGCCCTAGAGGATTATGTAGTAGTGCTCGACTACATGGGTTTTCCAAACAAAGTTCCACTAACTCCCTGCACAAGACACAACGACGACGCTTCTGGCGGTTCTATTAACGATTACGAAGTGAACTGCTAAGAAGTGTTGAAGTGGGGGTACAAGAGAGCAATTACACCCCTCGGTCAATTGTAGGTTCAAGTCTGATGAAAGAAGGTTATGATCAATTGTCTCAAGGAGTCAGTGTATGTCCCTAAGAACTGGTGAGCTATGACGTCTTGTTGAGCGATGCAATCCATGCTTACGTATTGTGTACCCTTTTCAGTCTCTGGAACTGGTTTCGAGGCAGATCCCTTAAACAACTGTTACAGTAATCAAGTTTTGACTGTCAGAGTGAGTTGGCAACGTCAATTAGCATTGTCTAAGCCAGAGTTTGGCACTCTGATTATGCCCAGGGCCACATTGGCAAATGCAAAGCTATTGGCGGGCCGCATACATATTATGTCTACCTTTTTTTACAGCACTCTATCTCAATGGAACAATTTAACTGTAAAAATCAACGAAATAAAAATAAAATGTTATCTATTTATATTAGTTGCTGGGTCGCATAATATTAGTAACTGGGCCGCATAATATTAGTTGCCGGGTCGCATGCGGTCAGCGGGCCGTAGTTTGCCTACCTCTGGTTTGAGCATTAATCACCTCACTGCCATGTTACTAATTTCAAGCTACTCATTTTGTAATCAACACAAATTATTATTTTTTTTATTCCAAAAGTATACTAGGCTATATTAAAGTGATTTAAAACTGTCAATATAAAAGCAACTGTATACATTATTGTTGCTGTTGTTGTATACATTATACATATTATGTGATTACGTCGCTGCTTAAATTAGGCCTTAAGTTTATTACGTTACTTTGTTCCTTATCTTTTTGCAACATGGGCATTCTTTTTGCAATCTTTGAATTTATAAATAGATCACAATGATCAAAAATAAAAGATATATTCTTTGACAAGAAAATACTATGGCTTTATGATGCGATACCGTATGTACCTTCTTTTTAGTAAGTGCCTAGGGCCAATCTAACATCCATGTATCCATCAATAAATGTATTAATCAATCATTCAGTTTATCTATTTATTTATCTATATATCTGTTATTTATCTATTTTTATCTATTATCTATTTATACATCTGTAAATCTATCATCTTTCTATCTCTCTTACTCCTTCTTTCTCTCTGTCTGGCTTAAAGGGCCAATCAATTACTAAAACAACGCCTGCAAATATTCCTTTCATATTATAATATACGTATATAATACAATATCGTTATAATAAATGTTTGCTTTATAAAGAATGTGATGAAATTTGACCTATTCTTAATTCACAGCTCCTATATATTTAAGATACAGTGAATATAATAATAATTATAATAATGTAATAATAATAATAATATAATTTAAAATTTCAGAAATGTCAGTTATATTGCCATTTAAAATTCTTTTCGTCACTACTGGTTCAAATGTCACACTGACACCAACGGACGACGTCAACAAAATCCTTAAAAAAAAAAAGATATTAATGAGCCTTCTCCCTCTCAGTGGGACCATCACTTGGACCCGACTAGCGGAGGACTTTGATACTCATTCAGAAGTTGATACATTTTGGACAGCAGGTATTTCTTCGAGGAGGCGTTGATCATTCCAGATTTATGCAGCGAGAGACAAGACATAAAATAATTTTTCTATCTTTATCTCTCGAAAATTTTGATTTTCGGGCCATACGGTTTCGTGTGAGTCTTCATTAAAAAAAATAAACAAATGAAACAGATCTTGAACTGTATCGCAGCTTATTCCAAACTGTTTATCTTCGTGCCAGTTTATTTTGAGACTAAAGATGCGATTTTCCCACACGACTATTTTCCATTTGCGACCCGATAGTCTTTGTTACCCGTTGTGGACACGCTGGTCTATTGCATTAATTAAATATCATCATCATCAATTTCATGACTGTCGTGGTCGTTGATGGGAGCGAATGAACACTTCAGCAGCAGTCAACTTTCTCCACTTTTGTCTAGAGCGGTTGTCAATAATTGAGTCAACTGCAGCCCTGACCAATACTTTGTCGAACCAGCATCTTCGCTGACGGCCTCTCCAACGTCCACCATCTACCGTGCCCTGGGGGATTGTTTTTGACAGGCTATTGTGCCGCAACACATGACCGAACCATGTCAGTTTGCACCGTTTGATTGTTGTCATAATGTTTTATTGGGGGCATACAATTGAGGATATTCTGTCCCACACATACGCATTAGGCCTGTGTTCTACGTAGGAGATATGGAATTATTTTTCTAATGCATTTATTTTCGAAAGCCTGCAACTTATTTTCAGTTGTTGATAGCAGCGTCCAGGTCTCACATATTATTATATGAAGTTAGGTCTCTATAAGGCTAGATAAACATATGTATATTTTTGATCCATTCCACTCGGTTGAGTAGTCAGGTTAAGCTGCTCACATTGCTTTACGCCTGTCTACGCTGCTGCCTTTAATATTTATAATCTAAAAAAAGTTTTTGCCAAAAAGAAGACTTTGTAGTTGGAAATAATTACAAAATGTGTATATTTATATATGACAAAAATTAAACATAAAATACTAAAAATTTTAAAAGAAAATACTTAATAAAATTATGGGGTTTTAATGGAAACAGGTCTTATATCCATAAAAATGCTAACAGTAAAAGAAACACAAAGAGAAAGGTATAACTAATTTAGGTGGGCAGCTAACCATGAAAAGGAATGGCCCCTTGACCATAGGGTCTCAACCTTTTTGGCTCAACGCACTCTTTAAACACTCATTTTCGCTCATCGCCACCCCCCCCTATTTTTAGCGCATCCTCCCGTACTTACCTGAAGATAATAATTAAGGTTGTTGCATGAAAATTGTATAGACTTACTAGATTTATGAGCGTTATTCTGTTATTAAAAAGAACTAAAAAGAAAGTGTTCACTGCGCAGCCCGACTAGTTCTTAAGAAGAAGAAGTCAAATAATATCACTCTTCTGCTCCGATCTCTGCACTGGCTACCCATCAACAACCGGATCTCATATAAGCTGGCTTCCCTCTGTTATAGGTGCCTGAATAACTGCGCCCCGGAATATCTTCGCTCTTGTATGGAGCTCTACACCCAGTCCCGCCCACTTCGTTCGGCTTCTGACGCGCTTACTCTGCGGATCCCTCGTGTGAGGCTAGTGTCCGCTGGCGAACGTTCATTTTCCTACGCAGGACCGTCCGCTTGGAATCACCTCCCACTACAGCTTCGCCAGAGCCCTAGCTATGACACCTTCAGGAGCCGGCTGAAGACTCACCTATTTCGTCAGCAGAATTAGCGTATTACTACATATTTCGTTGTCTGTCTGTATTCTGTAACTGTCGTCAGCGTATAGAACTGTCACCAACGGGATCTGCGCTCTATAAGCACCGTTAT
The DNA here is from genome assembly GCA_949126835.1 of Anisus vortex. Taxonomy (NCBI): domain Eukaryota; kingdom Metazoa; phylum Mollusca; class Gastropoda; family Planorbidae; genus Anisus; species Anisus vortex. The sequence continues at coordinate 6,175,038 of OX421502.1, read as the reverse complement.
TATTATTATTATTATGTTTGTTTATAATAATTTATAAGTAATCAATAAGATTTTAAAAAAAGTGAAAAAAATATCAATATTAAAGTGAAGCTTATGGCTGGTGTGATGCTAGCATTTAATCTTTATTTGAATATATGTTGGTTAGTCAAACCGTTGGTTTTCCACACTATATTACTTGCAACTTGCTTGTCTTCATTGACAACACAATGATATAAGCACCAAATCCACGTTCAAATAAATATGATGATGGACTTGCAATGCAATAACAAATTGTAGCTGAAACGCATAGACTTGGAGAAATTGACAGTCTGTCATTTTGCAACACAACGTCGTGATTTTAGCCAATTTCTTACAAATTTAAGTTTTTAATTCTTCGTTTATTTGCTTCTTCAATCAATTGTGTATACAGTTGTAAAGTAGGCATGGTTTGTAATTCTTCACCATTAGAAAAAATGGCCTAAAATCAATTAGGAATTTTTATGTTTAAAATAATAAAATCTTTAAATGGACTGTTGATATCATCATTAGATGCAACTAGGAATTGACTATAAGTGCGTATGTCAAGTATGTAAAGAAAATTGAGATGCTTATACGAAATCACACAATGTAGTCCACATCAGGGTTCACGTCAACGCGTGCCAGATTGTGTACGCAGACTATTTACAACAAAGTGGTTGATTCACTGATACAACGTTTTTTTTTATCTTGGTAGATTCACTCATAGGTCTAATACTTTATGTTTTGGTAGATTCACTCATAGGTCTAATACTTTATGTTTTGGTAGATTCACTCATAGGTCTAATACTTTATGTTTTGGTAGATTCACTCATAGGTCTAATACTTTATGTTTTGGTAGATTCACTCATAGGTCTAATACTTTATGTTTTGGTAGATTCACTCATAGGTCTAATACTTTATGTTTTGGTAGATTTACTCATAGGTCTAATACTTTTTGTCTTGGTAGATTCACTCATTCAACTTTATTTATGTCTTGGCCGATTCACTCATATAACTTTATTTATGTCTCGGTAGATTCACTCATACAGCTTTATTTATGTATTGGTAGATTCACTCATACATTTTTATTTATGTCTACTGCAACGTAGAAGACACATGGTGATTCATCTCATAATGTTTGCTCTACAAGAACAAAAGAAATATATAAAAAACTGATAATAATTAAAAGATATTTATTATCATAAGTAAGATTGACGATTTACCGCGTTCACAAGGCCGCGGAATTTAGGGTTTTCTCGTGGAGTTATTGACTTTGGGTCGGCAACCTTTTGCCCATAGTGTGCCAAACTAGGATTTCTAAATCATTCAGCTTGCCAACGGCCTGAAAGTAAAATAGTATTGTTTTTTTTTTATAAGGGAATTTAATTAGTGCCGTAGCAAGACAAAGCCAAAATAAAGGAATAAAATGATAAAGGCGTTTTATATTTATTAACAAATGAATCTTTTTGTTATTTTCATATTTTTCTTCAATCCATTTATTGCTAATACACAATGTCATTACTCAACTTACATATTAATGGTTAATGTTTCAACATTATAAATTAGTTTTCTATATTTATTAAATATAGCTTTATATTCTAAATAGTTGAATATCAGCATAAATTAGATTTCAGCTAATATATTATTTACGTTTCGACTTATACAATGTGTACTATAATTGAGCGGATGAGAAAAAAAGTAATCATACAAACTAGGTAGTTAATGTTATGTTTATAAATGTACACATACATTCTTTAGTCAAATAATATTCAAATAATAATTAACTATCTTATATAGTTTGATCATTTTGAAATTGTAAATTGTAAGCCATTTATTTTTTATAACGAAACAAAAAAGAACATATTAGAAATCTTAACGCAAAGAAAACGGGTTAATTAGATTATCTCCCTTTAATTAAATTCACAAATTTTAATGCTAGTCAATCTAATGCCAAAAGAGTTAATAAATTTTATATCTTTAGCGTACTTCTCCTAACACCCATCTTTCTTACTTTGCTTTAAAGGAGAGAAAGAGTTAATTGCGTTGAAATAGATTTACGGCAAGATATGTCCAGTTTCAATGTAAATCTTTTCCAGTGGTCTAACACTTCAAGTGCTTTTTGACAACGCCCTTGTAAATGGAAGTTCAACTCAATGAAACGTGTCGCCATGTCATTTACACAAATCGGCTTCAACAGTCAGTTCTCCTCATTCAATACCGGAAAATGTTTTTATTTTCACAAAGAAACAAATCTATTCAAGACTTTACCTAGACTCCGTATCACTTTCTTCTAGAAGAGACTTGAGAGTCTACCGGCTTGGCACGCACCTTTTGCTGTCCATGCACCCGAAGATGCAGACGCCCGTGGTGACATTGCAGACTCTCTCATTCAGCCGTTGAGCTTATCAGGGAAGAAACGTCAGACCACGGACCATAGAATTATTTAGTACAGTTAACAGAGCTTTGTCTTGCACATAACATATGCATTTTATTTTTAGGCCACAAACCGCTAAGATATTTAATATAGATAACAGAGCTTGTGTTGAACATAACATATACATTGGGTGTAAGCGTCAGAGTGGCTTATATATTTATAACGCAAATGCCGAGCATGAAAGCAAAATTACTTGGTCGAAAAAAAAATTGCTTAGAAATGTATAACTTGTATATAATATACTTATGATATAGTATAGTCGATAAAAACGTGTGTGGGCTACGAATAAGACGTATCAATTTAACAAAGACAAGAGAAAATAATAAGTTAGAGAAACGATATTCCAAGAGAAATTATTACTTTTCTAAAGATTAATACAAATAGAACAGAGACAAGTGTAGTTGTTCTAAAATAGAGATAAAGCTGCGATTTAGATTAATGAAATAAATACACGACTAAGGAGTGGCAGAAGTTGTAGCGCACAATCTATTTTAGGATGAGACCAAAACGTCATGGTCCACAATCATCTATTGTTTGCGGTAACACTGCATTAGTCATGGTCCACAATAGTCTATTGTTTGCGGTAACACTGCATTAGTCATGGTCCACAATAGTCTATTGTTTGCGGTAACACTGCATTAGTCATGGTCCACAATAGTCTATTGTTTGCGGTAACACTGCATTAGTCATGGTCCACAATAGTCTATTGTTTGCGGTAACACTGCATTAGTCATGGTCCACAATAGTCTATTGTTTGCGGTAACACTGCATTAGTCATGGTCCACAATAGTCCATTGTTTGCGGTAACACTGCATTAGTCATGGTCCACAATAGTCTATTGTTTGCGGTAACACTGCATTAGTCAAGGTCCACAATAGTCTATTGTTTGCGGTAACACTGCATTAGTCATGGTCCACAATAGTCTATTGTTTGCGGTAACACTGCATTAGTCATGGTCCACAATCGTCTATTGTTTGCGGTAACACTGCATTAGTCATGGTCTATAATAGTCTATTGTTTGCAGTAACACTGCATTAGTCATGGTCCACAATAGTCTATTGTTTGCGGTAACACTGCATTAGTCATGATCCACAATCGTCTATTGTTTGCGGTAACACTGCATTAGTCATGATCCACAATCGTCTATTGTTTGCGGTAACACTGCATTAGTCATGATCCACAATCGTCTATTGTTTGCGGTAACACTGCATTAGTCATGGTCCACAATAGTCTATTGTTTGCTGTAACACTGCATTAGTCATGGTCCACAATAGTCTATTGTTTGCGGTAACACTGCATTAGTCATGGTCCACAATCGTCTATTGTTTGCAGTAACACTGCATTAGTCATGGTCCACAATAGTCTATTGTTTCCGGTAACACTGCATTAGTCATGGTCCACAATCGTCTATTGTTTCCGGTAACACTGCATTAGTCATGGTCCACAATCGTCAATTGTTTGCAGTAACACTGCAATAGTCATGGTCCACAATAGTCTATTGTGTCTGGTGCATTAGTCATGGTCCACAATCGTCTATTGTTTGCGGTAACACTGCATTAGTCATGATCCACAATCGTCTATTGTTTGCAGTAACACTGCATTAGTCATGATCCACAATAGTCTATTGTTTGCAGTAACACTGCATTAGTCATGATCCACAATAGTTTATTGTTTGCAGTAACACTGCATTAGTCATGGTCCAAAATAGTCTATTGTTTGCGGTAACACTGCATTAGTCATGGTCCACAATCGTCTATTGTTTGCAGTTACACTGCATTAGTCATGGTCCACAATAGTCTATTGTTGTCGGTAACACTGCATTAGTCATGGTCCACAATAGTCTATTGTTTGCAGTAGCACTGCATTAGTCATGGTCCACAATAGTCTATTGTTTGCGGTAACACTGCATTAGTCATGATCAACAATCGTCTATTGTTTGCGGTAACACTGCATTAGTCATGATCCACAATCGTTTATTGTTTGCGGTAACACTGCATTAGTTATGGTCCACAATAGTCTATTGTTTGCGGTATCACTGCATTAGTCATGGTCCACAATCGTCTATTGTTTGCAGTAACACTGCATTAGTCATGATCCACAATCGTCTATTGTTTGCGGTAACACTGCATTAGTCATGGTCCACAATAGTCTATTGTTTGCGGTAACACTGCATTAGTCATGGTCCACAATAGTATATTGTTTGCGGTAACACTGCATTAGTCATGGTCCACAATCGTCTATTGTTTGCAGTAACACTGCATTAGTCATGGTCCACAATAGTCTATTGTTTCCGGTAACACTGCATTAGTCATGGTCCACAATCGTCTATTGTTTCCGGTAACACTGCATTAGTCATGGTCCACAATAGTCTATTGTTTGCAGTAACACTGCATTAGTCATGGTCCACAATAGTCTATTGTTTCCGGTAACATTGCATTAGTCATGGTCCACAATCGTCTATTGTTTCCGGTAACACTGCATTAGTCATGGTCCACAATCGTCTATTGTTTGCGGTAACTCTGCATTAGTCATGGTCCACAATCGTCTATTGTTTGCGGTAACACTGCATTAGTCATGATCCACATTCGTCTATTGTTTGCGGTAACACTGCATTAGTCATGGTCCACAATAGTCTATTGTTTGCGGTAACACTGCATTAGTCATGGTCCACAATAGTCTATAGTTTGCGGTAACACTGCATTAGTCACGGTCCACAATCGTCTATTGTTTGCAGTAACACTGCATTAGTCATGGTCCACAATCGTCTATTGTTTGCGGTAACACTGCATTAGTCATGATCCACAATCGTCTATTGTTTGCGGTAACACTGCATTAGTCATGGTCCACAATCGTCTATTGTTTGCGGTAACACTGCATTAGTCATGATCCACAATCGTCTATTGTTTGCGGTAACACTGCATTAGTCATGATCCACAATCGTCTATTGTTTGCAGTAACACTGCATTAGTCATGGTCCACAATAGTCTATAGTTTGCAGTAACACTGCATTAGTCATGATCCACAATCGTCTATTGTTTGCGGTAACACTGCATTAGTCATGGTCCACAATCGTCTATTGTTTGTGGTAACACTGCATTAGTCATGGTCCACAATCGTCTATTGTTTGCGGTAACACTGCATTAGTCATGGTCCACAATAGTCTGTTTTTGCAGTAAACACTACACTAGTCATTGTCTACAATCGTTTCTTGTTTGCAGTAAACACTACACCAGTCCTAGTCCCCAGTGTCAAATTTTGTGTCTATGTCATTGTGTGTTAAAATAGTTCAGTAACATATTATACCAAAAGGAATATGTTTTTGTGCATTATCTCATTTACATGTTCGCCTTTACTTGTCAGAGTAATTGCAATGACGTCACATTCTTCACCCCGCCCCCTATTAATGGAAAATGAACATTTCCTCCACACAACTTGTATTGAGTCCTGAGAATAGTCAATTCTGTTAAGCCTCTGATTTTAACTCTGAATAACGCGTCCGTCGAGAGGTTAATTTCCCAAAGTGATAATTGAAAAGAGGGTCGCTCAATAGCCATAGTATATGACTGTGTAATCCACACGACCAGACAGCTCACTCAAACTAACAACCAACATTATTTCGCAACGTCACACATGGTTTACGTACCAGGGTAGCAGGCGACGCAGTCCTTTGCACAGTCCGGCCCGTACGTGTCTGGGGAGCATGAAATGTTGCAGGACTGCCCGGTCCATCCAACTTGGCACCCGTCGGTACATAAGTCCAGTCCCCGCGGGCAGGGTCCACTGGAGCAGTGACAAGCGTAGGGCTTAACTGTGGGCCCCTCAATGTCTCCTTCTACACACCCATGGCCAGGCATCTCTCTAAGTGTTTGACAGAAACACGAAGACATTTTAACACTCGCTTGGACAAGAACTGGAGCCCTTTGACCCATCAATAGGAGGTACCTAACAGAGCCGGGTCACCCAAACATGCCACTAAGTTTAAAAAAAGTAATTCAGTCGAACTATATTGATCCATTGGAAGCCAGTTTTTCTAACCACAGCATACTGGGAGATTGTGTGGCCAGCACAATTCACTAAAAGCTAATATAAAACATAGCAAGTATATTATTATATAATAGCAAACAATTGTGCAATAGAACATAGTAAAAGTAAATTACCGTTCGGACCAAACACATCATAGTTCTGGTCAAGAAGCGTTAACCAGTTTCTGTGGCCACGGCACGGCGTACTAGGGGATGTGTGGCCAGCACAATGCCCAGCCACCTTTACTTTACCCCAACTAATGTCAGGTACCAATCAGAGCTGGGCAGACTCAGGGACACCCTCAAGTCCCAGGAAAAAATCCTAGCCTCCAAAAAGGATTTGAATCTAGAACCTTTGCATCGCCAGTCGAGCGCGCTGCCGCTCGCCCACCGTGTCACATAATACAACAGAACATTACATAGTGGATGTAAGTATGCGCTATTTCACTATAATACAACAGAACATTACATAGTGGATGTAAGTATGCGCTATTTCACTATAATACAACAGAACATTACATAGTGGATGTAAGTATGCACTATTTCACTATAATACAACAGAACATTACATAGTGGATGTAAGTATGCACTATTTCACTGTAATACAACAGAACATTACATAGTGGATGTAAGTATGCGCTATTTCACTGTAATACAACAGAACATTACATAGTGGATGTAAGTATGCGCTATTTCACTGTAATACAACAGAACATTACATAGTAGATGTAAGTATGCACTATTTCACTGTAATACAACAGAACATTACATAGTGGATGTAAGTATGCACTATTTCACTGTAATACAACAGAACATTACATAGTGGATGTAAGTATGCGCTATTTCACTGTAATACAACAGAACATTACATAGTGGATGTAAGTATGCGCTATTTCACTGTAATACAACAGAACATTACATAGTGGATGTAAGTATGCACTATTTCACTATAATACAACAGAACTTTAAATAGTGGATGTAAGTATGAGCTATTTCACTCTAATACTAAAAACATTACATAGTGGATGTAAGTATGCGCTATTTCACTATAATACAACAGAACATTACATAGTGGATGTAAGTATGCGCTATTTCACTGTAATACAACAGAACATTACATAGTGGATGTAAGTATGCGCTATTTCACTATAATACAACAGAATATTACATAGTGGATGTAAGTATGCGCTATTTCACTGTAATACAACAGAACATTACATAGTGGATGTAAGTATGCGCTATTTCACTGTAATACAACAGAATATTACATAGTGGATGTAAGTATGCGCTATTTCACTATAATACTAAAAACTATCACCTCGCTGCGGCGATGTGACGACATACCTGAAGCCATTAGCACAGCCGCTCTTGCAGCTTCCGTTACGTCTGTCGCACATCTCAGTCTCGTTCAGGCAGTGGCAAATTCCTTCACATTTTCGACCGAACGTTCCGTGAGTACACTGCATGATCTGGAAACATAAATTTACATACCAGTCATCATGAAAACACTTGGCATATAACAGGGCAAATCTCAATAGATTCCATCTCATCCAATTTAGTGTCTGAGAAGAGCATTGCCAGAGAGTGACAAATGAGTGTATTTAAATGTGATATTTCCCGACTCTGGGAAAGAAGTGAATAGCAGGGTTATACCGGTGTTACCAAAATCACAATACTATTAATATCTTTTTGCTTTGTATTATCTCCCCCCCCTCCCCATGTCCTGTTAAATGCCAGCATTCTTACATAAAAGGCAAAAACTGACCTTGCTTCGATTTTGTATCTGAAATTTAGATATTTTTTACATAGTCTACTGTTTTATAATCAAAAAACATTTAATTTTTTTTTAACAATTACATTTTTTGGGACATCTGCTTGAAAAAAAAAAAGGAATAGTCGTCCGAAGAGAAAGTCCGAGACGATTTTCGATTATTATAAAATATAATTTGACAAACTAGCTATTTAATATTTTTATATAGTTTGACACACTAGACTAAAAACAACACTTTGGTATAGTTGTACACAATATAAACAACACTTTGGTATAGTTGTACACAATATAAACAACACTTTGGTATAGTTTGACACACTAGACTATAAATAACTCTTTTGTATAGTTTGACACACTTTGTTGGCTTCCATTAATCTCCAAAACTTTGGTATAGTTTGACTCTATAGACTTTAAACAAAACTTTGGTATAGTTTGACATATTTCTTTTAACCAGCCCGGGCTAGGCTATAAAATGCAGTATATACCATTATAATACTGTTAAATTAAACAAAAATTACTACTTCCGTTTTCTACCTTTTTGTGCCGGTTTTACGACAATCGTCTGCCATTCTTTAACTTTAACTGGCAAAAAAATATCTACTGACAATATTATTCGTCTTCTTAAAGAAATCGTCTAACGACAGTTCGTCTTTAAACACGATATAGACCGCTACATTTTGTCTTAAAGACCATTTCGTCTATCACGACAGCTTGTTTACCAGAGATTTTGATACACACACGTTATGTAAGCAATGTGTTGTACACCAAAAGTGTGTAGACTATTTGTCGTGGAACTGTTGGTCCGTATGGGCAGTGAAATAGATTTTGCAGTGTTCCGCACAGTGATGCACTGCCTGTTTCTACTCCACCTCAATCCGCAGAAGCGGCAGCTTATCATTCTGACGTAGACACACCGGGTGAACTCAATGATGACTGATTTCAGGAACCCGAATGATTCACCTCATTTCCCTAACCAGCAAGAACTAGAGGACTTAGTACGAGATTTAGGACTCACTAAATCAAATGCAGAACTTCTGACCACACGTTTGAAAGAATGGAATTTATCAGATCCAAGCTGCAGAACCTCGAAATACCGAAAAAGACATGAAACATGTTTATAAAGCTGCATTACCTGCATTCACTCTTGAAATTGTTCAGACTAAATTTGGGTGATGTGAGTGAAGTGCACGGAGAACATTTTAATCAAGATATTCTTGCAATGGAGAAAAGATACCAGGTCAGATGGGATGCTGCTATGATGGGTGACTACATCTGGTGTTTGATACGCGATGACGACAAACTTCATAAAAGAACAACAAGTTCTACTGTTTACTTCTAGTGTTTTTTGAGATTGTAAAATTAGGTAATATATGTATGAAACGTGATGTAACATGAAGTTTTGTAACATAAGATAACATTTTTGAACTAGTAAATGTTATACATGCAATACGATTAATATTAACTATATGTTAAATTGATTTTTTTGGTTTTATTATAAAATGGTTGATGCAATAAAAAAAATGTCATATTCAGACTCAGCATACTCAAATTAATTAAGAAACATTAACATTTTTGATAAACAGAGAAAACGTTTTTTTTTTTTTTTGTTACTTGTGTTATAGACAACTGCAAGCGCTAGATGAACTTGTCAAAACTATAATGTTTAACAAATGCTAAACTTAGAAATATTGACTAATTGCTGCAAATAATTTTAAACAAGCAATACAACTCCGATACCTTGAAATCGACTATAACCAATTGTTGGAGTGGCTCGTTCGCGGCGCTGATGACAATAACAAATGACCTTGACACTGACGGACAAAAAATATTCACGGGCGAGTTGAACCACTCGAGCACCATCCGGCAAGGGAAACCACTCCAGAATCCTTTACTGCTGTAGTCTATGTTGCGAAGGACGCTTGAGCTATAATACACTGCTATACTATCCACTCTGTTGTTATGTTGTTGTTTTTTGTGTGAGGATAAATAGAAAAAGTAAAATACATATATAATTTTTCAAATTCAAAGTTCTGGCTATGCTCTATAAAAATAAAAGTCTTCATGGTCATCTCCACAATGAATGTTTATTTTGCCACAAAGTACATCAGTACCATAAAGGCATAATCAAAAACATAATTAGAATATTCTAACATTAGTAAATAATAGTAAAGGCTACCGAAATAATCAAATTAATAATAATAGATTTATTTTAATGTATCAAGAAAAGAAAATATCAACATAGAAATACAGTATAGGCAAAGTAACATAGTACATGAAAACAATTATAAATTAATAAAAAGTACCTCATGGCTGTCTTTCTCTAACAGAAGAGACGGATAATAAAAAACGTTTCGTACCTCAAATTCATAGTCGAGAAACACACATTAGAGAAAACACGACTGCGCTCAAACAAAATTCATGAACAATTCAAGGCAACAAATATAAAAAGAAAAACATTAGCAGCTTGTAGCACCACTGCAGGGGAATAAACTTCCTAATACAATTTTACAAGCAGACAATATTGACATTTTAAATACGAAATTAAAGCGCACTTATTATATTTATTTTAATAACATACGGTAAATGTGAAGCGCATTCGAAGACTATTTATTATGAATAGCGCTTTTAAATTTGATAAAAAATATGAAGAAATATAAGTATATTTTGATACTGTATTTGACATTTGCACTCCCCCAGAGTGCATTTCCGAAAATGTACACGTACCCCTCTCGTGTCCCAGCACTCTCCAGGAGTGCAGTTGTATTTCGATCTCAAGTTCAATGGAAATTTTCTAGTCAAGTAACAATTTTATATTCATGGGATTCAGAATAGATTAAAGTATATAAAACCCTATCTTATTTGCCTTAATATATTAAGCAAGAATTTTTTTTTACACATGCCTGTTTGAAGTAGAAGAAAATGTTTTTAGGCTGTTTTTTTAAAAAGGCGAGCTACAGAAAACTACCTACTGCCCAGGTGGCAGCTGGATCAGAATGATGAAGATAGACATCAAAGGAAACGGCCATTCCACATATTTACCTTACATATAAAGCCGGTGACGGGTAAATGGTGATCTCATTGACCTCATACAACTCGTCCAGCTCCACTGCCCACCAGGTCTGCCATAATTCAACAGTGTGGCTGTAGTAGAAGTCCGTAAAGTACGGTAGCTGATCACTGTACTAGAACAACAAGAAAGCTCTACTATGTCTTTATTATTGCCTTCAGGTATTTAAAAAAATGCACTTAGAAAATAAATGTAAAAAGATATATATGGTATTTCAGTTTGCAGCTATCTATCTATTTATCTGCCAATCTATCATTTTATCTTTCTATCTATCAATTGATCTGTATATCTATTAATGTATCTGCCATCTGTCTACAAACATACCATTTCTACCTATCTACATTTTTAACTACTTATAGACCTACCTACCTACATACCTTCATATCTACCTATATACAAACCAACTCACTTACCTATTTAACTATAATGTCAATGAGTTAGGTTTTTCTGCCGAAAATTAAATAAAACTATTGAAGCTCTTTAATTGTTTAATCATCTTTTCTTTCCTTTTCAACATATTAATGCTTCAATTATGTTTATAACACGAGATTTCTATCACTGTAAAGTACATCTCTCAAACATGTCGCTCTATAACAATGTCAGTCTTTAAATATGTTACTCTATAACTATGTCACTCTATAACTATGTCACTCTATAATTATGTCACTTTATAACTATGCCACTCTATAACTATGTCACTCTATAACTATGCCACTCTATAACTATGTTACTCTATAACTATGTTATACTATAACAATGTCACTCTATAACTATTTTACTCTATACGTATATCACTCTATAACTATGTTACTCTATAACTATGTCACTCTATAATTATGTCACTCTATAACTATGTCAATCTATAACTATGTCACTCTATAACTATATCACACTATAACTATGTCTTTCTATAACCATGGCACTCTATGGCTATGTCACTTTATAACTATGTCGCTCTATAACTAAGTCACTCTATAACTATGTCACTATATAACCATGACACTCTATGGCTATGTCACTTTATAACTATGTCGCTCTATAACTAAGTCACTCTTTAACTATGTCACTCTATAACTATGTCACTCTACAACTATGTCACTCTAAAACTATGTCAATCTATAAGTATGTCACTCTATAACTAAGTCACTCTTGAACTATGTCACTCTATAACTATGTCACTCTATAACTATGACACTCTATAAGTATGTCACTCTATAACTATGCCACTCTATAACTATGTCATTCTATAACTATGTCACTGTATAACAATGTCACTCTATAACTATATCACACTCTAAATATGTCACTCTATAACCATGTCACTCTATGGCTATGTCACTTTATAACTATGTCGCTCTATAACTATGTCACTCTATAACTATGTCACTATATAACTATGTCACTCTTTAACTATGTCACTCTATAACTATATCACACTATAACTATGTCACTCTATAACTATGTCACTCTATAACTATGTCGCTCTATAACTAAGTCACTCTATAACTATGTCACTCTATAACTATGTCTCTCTATAACTATGTCACTCTATAACTATGTCACTCTATAACTATGTCACTCTATTACTATGATACTCTATAACTATGTCACTCTACAACTATGTAACTCTATAACTAAGTCACTCTATAACTATGTCACTCTATAACTATGTCTCTCTATAACTATGTCACTCTATAACTATGTCACTCTATAACTATGTCACTCTATTACTATGATACTCTATAACTATGTCACTCTACAACTATGTAACTCTACAACTATGTCACTCTATAACTATATCACACTATAACAATGTCACTCTATAAGTATGTCACTCTATAACTATGCCACTCTATAACTATGTCACTCTATAACTATGTCACTGTATAGCTATGTCACTCTATAACTATATCACACTCTAAATATGTCACTCTTTAACCATGTCACTCTATGGCTATGTCACTTTATAACTATGTCGCTCTATAACTATGTCACTCTATAACTATGTCATTCTTTAACTATGTAATTCTATAACTATATCACACTATAACTATGTCACTCTATAACTATGTCACTCTATAACTATGTCGCTCTATAACTAAGTCACTCTATAACTATGTCACTCTATAACTATGTCTCTCTATAACTATGTCACTCTATAACTATGTCACTCTATAACTATGTCACTCTATTACTATGATACTCTATAACTTTGTCACTCTACAACTATGTAACTCTACAACTATGTCACTCTATAACTATGTCACTCTATAACTATATCACACTATAACTATGTCACTCTATAACTTAGTAAATCTATAATTATGTCACTTTATAACTATGTCACTCTATAACTATGTCACTCTATATTTATGTCACTCTATAACTATATCACACTATAACTATGTTACTCTATAACTAAGTCACTCTATAATTATGTCACTTTATAACTATGCCACTCTAAAACTATGCCACTCTATAACTATGCCACTCTATAACTATGTCACTCTATAACTATGTTATTCTATAACTATGTCATACTATAACAATGTCATTCTATAACTATTTTAATCTATACGTATATCACTCTATAACTATGTCACTCTATAAATATGTAACTACATAACTATGTCACTCTATAAACATGTAACTATATAACTTTATAAATATATCACATTAGAACACTGACCTTCCCAGCCTTAGAGTAGGACACAATTTTGAATTTTTTGTTCAACGCGATGTTGTATGAGGCGCAGTTGCGCCCACTGTGCAGCCAGTGGCACTGCCCCCTGGGGCAAACTCCAGTCAATGGGTCGCACTGGGAGCTCATGCAGTTGCAGCTGATGGAGCACCGTGGTCCGTATAAACCATAGGGGCACTCCAGTACCCCAAGGCGACAGATTTCGACGCTGAAAGCGCCGATGAGCTTGACTCTCGGGATGATATATGAGACCTCGACGCGAGACGCCGTCAGCCCATATCTCTGGCACACGAATCTCTGGACGTTCTTTGGGAATCTTGATGGAATCAGGGCCTGCAGGCATAAAATTCCGTCCGCCACGACAAACAGCTGGACTGGCAATGAAATATTGACCGATTTATGTTGTATGAGGATACCTTCTATGCTGATAGGCAGGATGTACAGAAGTGTCACTGTGATCCGAGTCGAGTGTAGTATAGTCACACACTGGCTGTCCTTTGTGATGTCGTATTGCTCGCCCGGGATTCTAGTCATGACAACGTCACCGATGTCTTCAATGGGAGGCAGGGCGGAAATCTTCATTGCGGGCAATGTCGTCAGGCGGTATATGTCCGGAGTGTCGATGCGGTCGTTTCTCCTAACGATGCAGCCAAAACCGCTGTCTGCCCGGAGGTTCCGGCAGCCGGTAGAGCAGAACCCTGTCTCCGGATGGCAGACATCATCATCCTTCCTGCACTTGCATGAGTACACGCATCCTAGGCCGAAATTCCCAGGTGAGCACGGGGTTTGGCACATCGGCCCTTCCAGACCTCGGACGCAGGTGTGCACTGTCAACGAACATAAACCAAAGTCCAATAGGGCGTCCAGCGAAAGCACTCTGCCTCTGATGTATCTCATGCAAGTGAACGATTTCGAGTGGTAAACTCCCGGTTTTAGTAAAATATTATTGCAAAGTGTTCCATCTATGTATACTTTGACAATATTGTCTACTTTTTCGACGGCGGATATATTGATATTGATCTGAATAATGGGATAGACGTTTCGGAAATCAATGTAATAGACATGCCTCTTGGGGAGCCTTGGAGCGACCATGTTCTTGCAGGGGATGGACTTATCCACGGTCACTTGGTAATAATAGTCTAATCTATAGTCTATATCAGCGTAACTCGGCTTACCGGTGCTGATATCTTGCAGGAGGGACTGATTGATTAGAGAATTAGCCATGTGCTGGAGTGAACACCAACAAACGTAAAATGGTACAAAATACATAGAGACAATTCACCTTACAGCACGAGCATATAATTAATTGAACATAGTTTTTTTCTGTGTCTGTGTGCCAACTTCAGTATGGAGTGTTTTTGTTGTGTTTATTTATTCCGGTCGTCGCTATCATGAGTTAGCACCGAGTACAAGTGCTGCTACAAGGATCGGGAATATCACAAAGACGCACCGGTGCGCTAAGCGTCATTATTTGAATTATTAGAAAACCCTATATATAAACGAACCCATAAAAACACAGTTTTTATTATACTCCCTTTCTTTGTAAACTAAGTTTATATTTAATTTATATTTTGCTATATAAAAATAAATATAAGTGATATCATACCCTCTGAATTTTCACACCAAAATTGTGCGCTTCCTTTTTGTTCTAGCTTTGGCCCGCAAAAACCATAAATAGATAACTCGCTTTGTTTCGGCTACATTGTGTCGTTTTCATTCGTACTTTTTTCGTAAAAACGAACGTATTTGAAAAGTTTTTTTACTTCCGTCAATGGCAGCCATGTCTTACGTACAATATTTTCTTCGATTCGCAAATCGGTCGAAGGATATCGTGACTATTCCAAAGGCTATGATGCTGAAAATTTGATAGAATGTATTGTTAGTCAGGACAAGTCTGCTGCCCAAGTTTCAGCTTGATTGGACGACGGGAAGTGATCGAAAAATCGACGCAAAATTTTGCAAGCAACAGGACAAGTAGACAAGCAGACAGTACGAGTTAATAGAAAGGGAGTAAAAGGTAGTGAAACATACCCTAACAGTTTCAACACAAAATATATTTTATGCATGTTTTTGTTGTGATGTTAATTTTATAGCTAAAATTCTATACTATGTTTAGTTCATGGGTGTAACAGCACGAACTTCAAATTACCTGTGAATATCTTCAAAAATTAATAACTGTTTATTCTGGCTTTGCATTAAATGCTCAGATTATGAATTAATTGACTTCTCTAAATTCTCTTACGTTCCGTATGTTAATTAGGTTCCTATTTGACAATTATAGATGTTATTCAAAATCTAACAAGAATTTAGACTAATAATAATACTAAACATAATATATAATACTAATAATGAATATTTATATAGCGCATTCTTTTATGGTATTGAAATTAGTATGCCTAGTGCGATCTTGTTCCACAACTAAGATGCTAATGTTTGGATTTGAAAGGCACAAAAATGACTAACGAAAGTGAAAGGTCTTCAAACTCTTTTTAAAGGACTCTTTTGTCTCACAGTTTCTCGGTGTCTTGGGCAAGGCACCTAACCCAAACTAAAAACACAAATTACTTATGAGTAATACTAAATTATAAGTTCTCTGAAAATCCACATATTTATGAAGCAATAATTTTTTTTTACCAAAACAAAATGTAATAAGAACATAAAACTTAAATGCTATCTCACATTAGTTAGACCTATACTAGAATATGCATCTTGTGTATGGGACCCATCAACTAAAGAAAACATTAAGATATTAGAAACAATTTTGAAAAGAGCAGCAAGGTTCATTACTGGATAATATTCACAAATGACAAAAGTAACACCAATAGTTAAAACACTAAACCTATGCAATTATTTATGGAACTGAAACACACCACACTCGGCTTGTGGAATGTACATGTATTCATCAATATATTTCTCCAAATAATTGTTAAGATACATTGTCCCACAAGTCAAAAAACAACTGTGGCAATGCAAGCTACAGTAACCAATCGAATAAGTATAATACAGTAATACAGTAACCAATCGAATAAGTATAATACAGTAATACAGTAACCAATCGAATAAGTATAATACAGTAATACAGTAACCAATCGAATAAGTATAATAAAGTAATACAGTAACCAATCGAATAAGTATAATACAGTAATACAGTAACCAATCGAATAATTATAATACAGTAATACAGTAACCAATCGAATAAGTATAATACAGTAATACAGTAACCAATCGAATAAGTATAATACAGTAATACAGTAACCAATCGAATAAGTATAATACAGTAATACAGTAACCAATCGAATAAGTATAATACAGTAATACAGTAACCAATCGAATAAGTATAATACAGTAATACAGTAACCATTCGAATAAGTATAATACAGTAATACAGTAACCAATCGAATAAGTATAATACAGTAATACAGTAACCAATCGAATAAGTATAATACAGTAATACAGTAACCATTCGAATAAGTATAATACAGTAATACAGTAACCAATCGAATAAGTATAATACAGTAATACAGTAACCATTCGAATAAGTATAATACAGTAATAAAGTAACCAATCGAATAAGTATAATACAGTAATACAGTAACCAATCGAATAAGTATAATACAGTAATACAGTAACCAATCGAATAAGTATAATACAGTAATACAGTAACCAATCGAATAAGTATAATACAGTAATACAGTAACCAATCGAATAAGTATAATACAGTAATACAGTAACCTATCGAATAAGTATAATACAGTAATACAGTAACCAATCGAATAAGTATAATACAGTAATACAGTAACCAATCGAATAAGTATAATACAGTAATACAGTAACCATTCGAATAAGTATAATACAGTAATACAGTAACCAATCGAATAAGTATAATACAGTAATACAGTAACCAATCGAATAAGTATAATACAGTAATACAGTAACCAATCGAATAAGTATAATACACCGAAGAAGACGGAATAGTAAAATTAAATACAAACCTGTCACCGTTATTTAACTGCGAAGCAGGACTAAGAGAGGGAGAACATCTGAGCCCTCTATTATTTTCTATGTTTATTAATGACTTAGATTCTTATTTAGAACTAAAAGGCGCAAGTAGCTTAACTATCAGCAACGATAACAACGCAGATTTACTAAAAATATTCACATTATTATATGCTGACGACACAACAATCCTAGCTAAAACCGCAAAAGAATTACAGAAAAACTTAAACATTTACAGTAACTATTGCAAGGAGAACCACTTAAACATAAATGAAGATAAGACAAAAATAATGATATTCGGTAGAAAGGGGAGGGTAGGAAATCAGAAATTTGTACTAAATAATAATATAATAGAAATAGTTTCTAAATTTAAATACCTGGGAATAATCTTCTCAGCTAACGGTTCTTTCTCAGAACACAGGAAATATTGTAAGATGAAAGGTACTAATGCTATGTTCAATCTTCTCAGAAAATGCCATACACTAAGCTTGCCCATAGATAGTCAAATTGATCTATTTGATCAAACAGTACTACCTATACTAACCTACGGTTGCGAACTATGGGGTATGGAAAATTGTGACATTTTAGAAAATGTTAGACTAAGATATTTTAAGATGATTTTAAAATTGAACACAAAAACACCAAATTATGTAGTCCTAGGCGAAACAGGCAAACTCTATATAAGATCATTTATTAAAAAAAAGAATGTTACACTTCTGGATCAAAATAGCGACCGGCAAAGAAAGCAGGATTTCTAAAATAATTTATAACATTTTACTTAAAGAGCACCTGGTTGAAAAATGCAAATGGTCCGCCAATATAAAGTTACAATTGGAACAACTAGGATTAGGATATATTTGGT
This sequence comes from Anisus vortex, assembly GCA_949126835.1. Classification (NCBI taxonomy): domain Eukaryota; kingdom Metazoa; phylum Mollusca; class Gastropoda; family Planorbidae; genus Anisus; species Anisus vortex. Next base: position 6,156,188 of record OX421502.1, on the reverse strand, counting down.
TAGAACAAGATATAATAGACACTAAACTTTCAAAATCAATAATTAACTTACGTATAAATGATCAAAGTAAACAAGAACTTTATGAGAGTATGCAAATAAGCAATAAAGGTAAATTATATAGCGCTCTAAAATATAAATCTGACTGGGAAAATACTCCACCCTTTTTAAATAAATTACATCTGAAAGAAGCTATCTATATACTAAAAATACGAACAAGTAACAATAATTTCCCTGTTGAACTGGGTCGCCACTCCAGAATAGATTATAATTTAAGATTATGTCCCTTTTGCTTAAAAGATATAGGAGATGGATTTCACTATTTACTCCAATGTGTACACTTCAATGCCCAACGAAAAATGTATCTAAAAAAATATTACTATAACAGACCTAATGTAGAAAAAATGTCGGAACTGCTTAATTCTAGCTCTCTAAAAGAACTTAAAAAACTAAGCATATTTTCAAAAATATTAGTATCTGCTTTTAAAAAATGAGAAAAAGGTTAGAAATGTTTAAGTATTTTAACTTGTTGGTTTGTCACTATGATATTGAGAGATAGTCGTAGAAGAAATGTAATATACTAAGCCGCAAGAAAAATTGTGAATGATTTCTTAAATGTTTGTTCTCACTATGTTAATGCCGTGCAGGTCTAATGAAAGTGATTTACCTGTATGTCTATGTTAGTAAATTAAGTCGTTGTTTTTTTTTTTTTTTTTTTTTTTTTTTTTTTTTCTTTGTTAGTTTTTTCCCCCAAAAAATTGTGTTCTAAACTAAATTATCCCCCCTGAATTTTCTTTTAGGATACCTTTAATTAATACATTTTTTATTACTTTCATTTTATTACTAATATTGGTTTTACTATTATTGTTCAATTTATTATTCACAAATGCTATAATTTTCTTATGTTTTTGACTATGCCTTTATTGTACCTATGTACTATGTGGCAAAATAAATATTGTTCATTGTTCATTGTTCATTGTCTCTAAGCCGCACACTAAAAAAAAATCACAGCCAGCATAACAGGGCTAGCCCTCATCTGGAACCAGCAAGGCATGAGAAAAAGTGGCAAAACATAAATGACACATACGAGGAGCTTTAATCAGCCACCAGCAATGATGGGGCAAAACTAAAGACAGCTGGAAGGACTTACCCAGGACCAGAACGCATGGAGAGTGTTTGTTTGTAACCATACCCCAGCTGGGATAACTTCGATAAGTTTTATATACCTATTCGATTCTAATCTATACACAAATAAAATGTCAAACTATATCATACCATAGCAACGCATGACTTAATCCTAAAATACTAAACTTTACCTCAAACCATTTATGGTAAAAAAATTTATTACAATTGTGTTCTAATGTGGACAGTTACAATGTGGACAGTTTATTTCATTTACAAAGAAGAACGTTTGACTCCATGCAAGTGTAAAAGTCAAGTGTAAAAACATATCTATATTTTGTTATACATTAGCCTTCTGTAAATTTTACTCTCACAGTGGAAGAAATATTCTTAGTTAAAAGATGTATAAATAGTTTAAATATAAACGGAAGTCCTTTAGATTTGTACACATACATTGTCCAGTGAGGGAAATACTCATATATTGACAAGTCTTAATTAGGTGTGACCTTTTGAACTGGAATGATCGTGAACTTCCGGTGAAATTTACCGTCATTTTTGTAAACAAAAACCATGCTTTTGGTGCTGTTTGACAATTGATTTCTACATCGACAGCCAGTTCTGGTCTTTTAGAAATATACAACGGCTACAAGATTAGTTATGAGGAATCCGTTTTAAACATCAAAAGTGAGTAGGCGATAATTAATACTCAAAGTGTTAGTCGCGTTAGGCTAAATGTAGCTTTAGTTTATAAAATAAATTATTCAAGAGTTGCGCCTTGATAATTAAAAAACACAATGCGGAGATTCATAAAAAACAACAACACGAAAATTCTTTTGCGTCAAGCAATTAGTTTGGGATTATAAATAGGTGATTCTTCAAATCTGACATTCACAATCAATCGTTTTCTTTTGGCGCCATCTTTTGGAAATGAAATAAAATTTAATTCGCTACATTTTGTCGTACAACCAGTAACGTAGCACACAGACATGTTTCGAAGCAAATGATCGAATAAGACCGGAAATGTTCTTCTTTTTTGACCTTTTATGCATTCATAATCGTTAAGACTTGTCAATTATGTCAGTGATCCTTATCGAAAAATGATTTTTAACGTTCTCAATAGGGATCTTAAAATACGCACTATAGAGTGTAATGAAAAATGCATTTAAAAACTAATTTGTTTGGGAAGATGTGGAGAAAGGAGTTGAGAATTTGAAACAATTATTGCTGTCCTTGGCTTTGTGTCACTGCATCAAATTTTAGCTCAATAGCTTGACGAAAAGTAGGTTAATTAATCTTACCAAAGCTTAGGTCTTTGCGAATCTAATATAAAGAATTCTATTTTTTTTTATAAATCTCCCTGCATAAAAAAGAAAACATATCTACAAATCAGCTTTAACAAAACATTCCGCAATCACAAACATAACTCATTGATTGTCACTTGTTTTAACGCTTTAAAGCCATAATAGCACATGTGTAGTAAACATTATTATTAATGTTCTCTAATCTTGAAAGTGAATCAAAAAAATAATTAGGGACAAGTTCTATAAGGCTAGAACTGTTTCCTTATCTTGTGTAGCACAATAAAATATTTGAAATTGTGCTAGTAACGAAATTTCTGTTTAGTTTACGGAAACAATGTGTCACAGTACGTTCATTTTGTTTCTAGTCTTAGGTAAGTACAATGGAGTCTGCCTAACAGTGAATCTGTTTGTACGTTTCGGTTTGTCCATCTGTCTGTTGGTCCTTTGCATTCTCACTTACCTATCACGTGTCTATATAATATCTAGCCATCTATCTGTTTAACTATCGGTCGATATTCCATCCGTCTTTTTGTCTGCCGGTTGATCTGGCTCTACCCTCACTTCTCGTTTTCTCTCAATTTCTCTGGCTAATAATCTGCCACTGCAATTCACACCAAGAGCGCACTGATCAAGGTAAATTTGATAGCTTGAATTGAAGCGCTATAAGAAATGACCATTATTATTATAATTATTATGATTTTTTTTACTTTTAGTGTGTCTGTCTATCTAAAAATTTCACTATGTGACGGTCTATCTGTTTGTGAGTCTGTCACTCGGCCATCTTTATATTTGCTGCCTATCATTCTTTCCCTTTATACACGTTGACTTTCTATACCACATTATTCTGTGTATCTATCTTTATATCTAAATCTGTACATCGTCATATCTGTCAACCTGTTTGTCTATCTAAACTATTTATCTAATTAGTTTTTAAACTGTCTCTATCTCATTTTGTTTATGTATTTAGCTATGTCTCTCTGTCTCGCTACATAAATCTATTTATTTATCATACTATCTATTGCCTTTTATATCTATCTATCTATCTATCTATCTATCTATCTATCTATCTATCTATCTATCTATCTATCTATCTATCCATCTATCCATCTATCCATCTATCCATCTATCCATCTATCTATCTATCTATCTATCTATCTATCTATCTATCTATCTATCCATCTATCCATCTATCTATCTATCTATCTATCCATCTATCCATCTATCTATCTATCTATATATCCATCTATCTATCTATCTATCTATCTATCCATCTATCCATCTATCTATCTATCTATCTATCCATCCATATATTTATCTATCTATCCATCTATCCATCTATCTATCTATCTATCTATCCATCTATCCATCTATCTATCTATCTATATATCCATCTATCTATCTATCTATCCATCCATCCATCTATCTATCTATCTATATATCCATCTACCTATCTATCTATCCATCTATCTATCTATCTATATATCCATCTATCTATCTATCTTTCTATCTATCTATCTATCCATCTATCTATCTATCTATCCATCTATATATCTATACATCTATCTATTGTCTTTTAATCTCGCTGTCTCTTTATCTATATATCTTCTATCTATCTATTAATCCCGTTCTCTCTATAGTTATATTTCTGTTGTATGTCTATCAGCATTATGACAGTAGCCTATATGTTTACGTCGTCACTAATGCCCACTATTTTTAATCTCCAATAAGTTTACGTTTGTCAATATTAAAGCGTCTGTCCATAGTTAGCCCAGTGGTAGGATCCTACACGAACCTGCATTGTGTTGGCAACACGAGCGTCATAGTGCATCTATTTGAATGGAAGTGGACTGACATAGAGAATGAATGTTTTTTCCTGGCACAAGCTGGATACTGCGCCGTACAGGTAGTGACATATATAGGCGATGTAAAACATCTAACCATCTACAAGAAATATATATATATAAAAATACAAGCACTAAAGAAATGGTGGGCCATCTTTTTGCCTGCGGGCTTATGTTGCTCACTGTAATACCTTAACTGTATTTTCATCAACAGTGAATTATTTCTTTATTAACCAATATTTGACATTTGCACTCTCCCAGAGTGCAATGACTTGCTTTCATTTTTGTTATATTGCACAAAGCCTTTTTATTATATATTTAAAATAGTGGCTTTCTTTCTATTGTTGACATATTTCTTTATGTTATTTATCATCTTAAAAGTCATTTCAATTGGGTAATTTTTTTGTAGCTCGCCTTTTTAAAAAACAGCCTAAAAACATTTTGTTTTGTTTTCGAAAATAGCCTCTTTATTCTATGGCCGAACCCCATGTTTTACGACACATCCCCCTTTGTTCAATGGTCCAGCCCTATGTTCTCTGACGTAACCCCTATTGTTCTATGCCTTTCAGACATCCGTTGTGACGGAGAACAAATTTGAAGTGTCCAGGCCATGGTGGGAGAGATATCAGCCGGTCAGCTATAAACTGGCCACACGATCCGGCAGTGAAGATGACTTTGCCAAGATGGTGAATACATGTAATAACCTAGGTGTAAGGTACTCAATTAAGAATATTTCTGTACTCGTGTATATAGTAGCCGACACATTATCTAATGTACTCGTGTATATGGTAGCCGACACATTATCTAATGTACTCGTGTATATGGTAGCCGACACATTATCTAATGTACTCGTGTATATGTTAGCCGAAACATTATCTAATGTACTCGTGTATATAGTAGCCGACACATTATCTAATGTACTCGTGTATATGGTAGCCGACACATTATCTAATGTTACAACATAGTCTATATTTTATAATACGAATTGTTCTAGTGAAATATGCAGTTTCGGAATTAGAAGAATCTATTTAGTCTATTTAGACAAATTTACAATGGCCAAATTAGCTCTTCCATTTATACAGATGTTTTTAGTTTAGAATTGCCAAATACTTTAACAATTTAGACAATTGTTGTTCTTAAAAATCCCTTATCACTTTTTATTTGTCTACCATACAATCATCATTTGATACTATTTTCCATTAATACAACTTTTCCATTATAAAGGAAATGCATTAATCTCATCAATTAAATGCATTTTTATTAATAGAATAATGTGTCTACATTTTTCTTATATTTCCTAATGCATACATCATTCTGGTGTGATTTTAATTACCAGTTTAGACAATTGTTTTTATTAAAATAAACACTATATGCTAAATGTATTTATCATTATTGCAACGACTTTTTTGCTATTTACACAATTGCTGTTTCTTACAATCATTTACTACTAATTAGCTCTGTTCTTGCCAATTTTACGCTTAACTTCTAATTAATGTTGTGTATTGATACAATGTTTCTTTTGAATATAATCATCAAAACTTTAAACTAATGTTGCTATTGACACAATTATTTCCTATGAATAGAATCATCAACGATGTCGTGTTAAACCATATGGCCAGGGGCGGTGTCGGTGTGGGCGTGGCCGGAAGCTTCTACAACGGAACTGGCTTGTACTATCCCAGCGTACCTTACAATGCGTCGCATTTCCACACAACGTAAGCAAACGTCAGAGACTATATGTTTTTTTTTTTTTGGTTGCCAGTTCTGTTCCAATATTGATCTTATATTGACGTTTTTGAATTGCTGGTCTCTCTACCCAGCAATGACTGCTCAGACCCCGCCAATCAGATCAGCAACTCCAGCTCAAGTGACGACCTCCGCCACTGCCAGCTCCTGTCTCTACCTGACCTGGACCAGTCTCAGGACTACGTGAGGTCAAAGATCTTGGACCTTTTGAATAGCCTCGTGGGCCATGGATCCGTTGGGTTCCGAGTGGACGCCGCGAAGCATATTCACCCGTCAGACCTGAAATATATCTACGAAAATGTAAGCTTTCGATTCAAGTATTTGCTAGACTGAAATTCGCAAGTTTATATAGTCATCATTGTTGTGGGTGTGTTTGAAATTATTTACTTTTCGTGGGCCACACCGACACACATTATAAACATAAATTTGACAAAGTTGCTGTATGATTAGATGAATGTTTCTTGGGTTATTTAACACTGCTTCACCGGCCCTATGATCAGTTTGGTCCGAATGGTAATTTACTTACTTATGACAATCATTATCTACTTTAGTAGGGTACGGTAGGCTAAAAGCAAAGCTTTGGATTCCATTCTTAAGGTCATGGGTTCAATTCCATTTATCCGGGTTCTAGTATTGTCATTCCGTCCAACTAACACTGAAGGGTAGCAGACATTTTCTACTTTGAAAAAGTAATTTAGATCGAGCATTTTGCTGGACACACAATCACATCCTAACTCCGTGACGTGGAAAATGTGAACGTTTCTTCACTATCCCTATGAACCTAAATGACATGAAAGATATCCTTTATTGAATTTGTTAATCCCAGGTTTAACTTTATGTAGACATTGTTGGTGCTAATTTCAAACTATTGTACGGAATTAGATTCCGAGAAAAGAACTCGTATAATATATCAAGAGTAGGGGATTACTCACACCACATAAGCCCGGGAGTTAACTGTGAGGTTTCACCAAGTGTGTGAAAGTTCCACAAGAGATCAACGCAATGACGGTTTCTTAACTGGTCCAGATTTGCGATTGGATTGCTAACATAATGTATGCATTCTCTGGAACAATGACCCGAAAATCATTTTTTTTCCTTGATTCGAACCAACGCCTCTGACATTACGTATCAACACAGATTTGCAGTGCACAATTTACATAATGCTTTGTTTTTATGGGTTAGTTTTCAATCGTAAGAATAGTAGAACCTTGTATTATTAAAATGCATTGGCCTACTGATATACTTATTTTATCATACTTACATACATGTTAATACTTAATGCGGGAGTTTACTGTTAACTAATTTATGCACTGGCTAATATCGTCAAATAAATATGAATGTCAATTATTTCAACTTTATTAAGTTAGTTTCACTTGTAAAGTTAAGTAAACGTCATACCAAACTGATCAATATGGCCGATGAAACGCACTGCCGCTCGGTCATAGTAAATTATAGAAAAAGAAAGGTTATGTATTAACTGTTTTCATTTCAATCATGCCTACTTATTTTTTTTTCTACATTAGGTCAATAACGTGACTACAGGAGGCAGACCAGTGGTCATCAATGAAGTGGTCAATACCATACCGGACGCCATCAAATCAGATGAGTATTTTGACCTGGGTCTTGTGACAGGTTTGTCATACTTCATACAAGGATACTTACATCATTCGTACATTCATTCAATCATGTTGCATACACATTTGCTTCTTCTTCTAAGTCTTTTGTCGTTTTCATTGGAGCATAAGGTCTAGCAGATATCAATCATGACTACCTGATTAAGCCAGCTCATTTCATGTAAGGTTTTGTTCATGGCCTTTACGTCTTCATCCATGGTTCAACTTCATGCCCCCAGTTGTCTTCACCCTTTTCCATCAATCTTTTCCCAGTTGTTCTCCGTCACCAAAGTTACGTTTGTGGATCGAATCATGATCTTTTCTATGCCAGATATATTATATCTACATTGCCCTGTCTCAACCATTATATAGCTTTAATCTCTCTGTTACTGAATTTGATAACGGAGATATGCCCTTCCAACTAGAATGAATAGGAGGCATCTTTTATTGAAAACCCATAGGAGGCTGACAACGTTTTGATTGTTGTTATATCTCTACAGAGAACAAAAGAGCTGAATGTTTACTTGATTTATATAGTCAATTCATAAGTTCCATTATCTGTTCACTAGTTCAATTATCTGTTTACAATCCTAATTTTGTCTTCAAAAGTTAAAGTGTCTGCCTGTTCACAAGTTCAAGAGTCAGTCTGTTCACTAGTTAAAGTGTCTGCCTGTTCACAAGTTCAATTATATGTTTACAATCTTAATTTCGTCTTCAAAAGTTAAAATGTCTGTCTGTTCACAAGTTAAAATGTCTGTCTGTTGACAAGTTCAAATGTCTATCTGTTGACAAGTTCAAATGTCTGTCTGTTGACAAGTTCAAATGTCTGTCTGTTGACAAGTTCAAATGTCTGTCTGTTGACAAGTTCAAATGTCTGTCTGTTGACAAGTTCAAATGTCTGTCTCTTGACAAGTTCAAATGTCTGTCTGTTGACAAGTTCAAATGTTTGTCTGTTGACAAGTTCAAATGTTTGTCTGTTGACAAGTTCAAATGTTTGTCTGTTCACAAGTTCAAATATCTGCATTTTCACAAGTTTAAATGTCTGTCCACAAATTAAAAAGATTACCTGTTTACTTCCCAGAATTTCGGTACAGTGAGATGGTTGGCGAGGCTCTCACCAAGATGGACTATTCCAACCTCTGTGATGTGTTCCAGACATTACTCAAAGAAGAGAACGCCTTGTTATTTATCGACAATCATGACACACAGAGAGGACGTGAACGACCTGGATCCATTATCTTAAACTACAAGGTGAGGCATACGAGATATATTATTAGAACCCTTTGTCCATACCATTGATTTTAACCGGTACTTATTTTATTGATAGCTAATACAAGTGATGGCCAGAAAGGGTGTCATGAGAATATGTATAATTTTGGCGTTGATCAAATATCATATTACATTTTGCTAATGCTACTTCTATAAGAAACATCATTGCGTCTTACGCTTATCCGTGATGTGAGTCTAGACTTGTCTTGCAGTTCGATTAATGTATTAATTGATGTTAAATTATTGGTCATGGGTCGACAATCTTTGATGTGAAGAAACGCTGCCAAGTTTCTGTTTTTTTCCACTCTTGTTTTGGGTTTCGGCGAAATAAATTTGTAGTTTGAAGGTTCCGGGGAGCAAGAAAATGTTTGGAAGAGATTATTATAAAACGATATCGGCTTCAAACACTAAATTAGGTGAAACTATTCATTTTCACATACCAAGTGACGAATGTCGACGATTTGGGTAATTTAATAGACAACGTTAATTTAGTTGTTTTTTTTGTAACTATAATGTTTGGAAATTAAAGACAACTTTCAGAATTACACTAGACCCATTACTTTTACCATAAAACCACATTTAAAAAAAAAATTGTATGTCTCTGTCCAGTCGCCAGAGTTGTACAAGAGAGCCCAAGCCTTCACTCTAGCCGCTGGCTACGGTACCCAAAGAGTCATGTCCAGCTACTTTTTTACGGACACGGAGGCCGGGCCCCCTGCGGACAGCAATGACCATATTATGGACGTGGTTGTTAGACCAGGCGGAATCTGTAGCAATGGATGGGTGTGTGAGCATAGGTACGACTTAGCTGTTCGTTTAAACCTAATATAGTTTAGCAATACAGCACGGGCTAGTGAATGCATTTTCTAAGGTTCAAATCCTGGACATGCATATGTATGATTTATTTGGTTAAGGTTAGGGTTTTAGTGAATTGAGGACACGTTTTGTAATATATTGTCACTTAGACATTCTCTTTGTGATAATAACAGTGACTAATTAGGTGATCTGTGGAATATGATATCGCGGTCTAAACTATTTAACCATATTCTTCCTATGGTACTTTTTTATTTATTTATTTAGGTTAGATATAAATAGTACTTTGTAACATTTAATATTTTCCACCGACTATTACTGTTGTTTATAGGGTTGTCAACTAAAGGATGTTTACAAACAACTCAAGTGATATAAATATTTTATGCCATAAAATGCTAAAGCTTATCTTAAATATTATAATCGCTCCTTTATTTAAAAAAAAAAGATTTGTGCTTCTTGCGCCCAACAATAGTTTGAATTGAATCTAGTTTCGTTTTTAAAATGATGTTAAGTAGTTCAGGTAACCCATTTTATGCCCGGCTGCTACTGGGGAAGAAAGAAAACGTATATGCATTTGTTATTGAATTAAAAAAGCTTAGTTAGACTAACTATGTTGCATGTAGTGTTGTCAACAACAAGCTTTAAAAACAATTGAACAATTGCCAGCATTGCACATTTAAGCTTAAAAAATTATCAAATTCAATTATCATGTCACGTTATACAAAACACATTAGAATCAATATCTAGCACTAAATGATCTACTTTGGCAACATTTTCCTTTAAAGTAAAATGAACAGTTTACTAAAACTCTAAATCTGTTTTAGATGGCCAGTGATGCAAAAGATGGTTCAGTTCAGTAACCTGGTCAAGGGCTCACAGCTCACTGACTGCCAGGCCACAACCAACACAGTGACCTTTAGAAGGGGCGACGACACTTTATTTTGGATGAGCAGTGACGACGTTGTAACGCCAGAGACCGTTTTGACTAGTAAGCTAAACTTTCATTTCAACTAACCATCTGCAATAACTCTTCTTGTGAAATTCATTAAGACTCACTTCATCTAAAGGTGCAAACACATAATTCCTTTCCTAACCAGATGAGTAGAATTTTATTCTCTGCTAATAAACTTTTGGATCAACCATCTATCCCTCAGCGGGTGGGCGTCACTAAACAGTTACTGGGCATCACTCATTTTACGAAAGGGCTAATTACTTTGGGCTTTATCTGGTAAAATGTTACACATTACATGTTAAAGGTGTGTTTAATTTCTTTTTTTTTTTTACATAAAAGTGCTTTTCAAATATAAAAGTTAATTTAGTTGGTGAATGTAACATTGAAGACTTACGAAAGTGTGGCGTATACACTGGTCTTACAAATCTGTGTCATCCATACGAGACTAACAAGACTGAGTCGTACACATAGACTCACGAAACTGTGTCCCATTAAGACTTAACTCAGGTTTCAGCGGCACACATACATGCATATGTGTTACCAGTGGTAGAACTCATCGATCATTAGATATCAATCTAACTTGTTTATTCCCTCGTTATGTCTACTGGGATTCATGGCACCCACGGAGTCTGTCACATAGTTATGTCCTGGAGGTAAAGTCATTAAGTTATGTGATAGATCATGAGCTAAATAAACGCTTTGTTTTACTGTTGTAGTTTTATTAAATCGAAGCGGTTAGTAATATGTTATTAGGCAGGAGATTTAGTTCTTGTTCTTGCTGGCGAGAGGTACTTATACAGTACGGAAATGCTTTAGGCATGATTTCTATCTCATAAGCTTAAGAAATGTTTTATCATCTAGAGTATTCTAGAGTATTGTGACAATAAAATTGAAGATATAGGCCTATATATTTATTATATTACATGCATAAATGTAAATACTTGTAATACATGTCCAGTAGATATTCAATGTAAAACTCTAAATACGTGTGGGAGGTATTTATTAAATACATCTAATGGTATAGGCCTACTATTATTAAATTATAAATTATGTAAATGTATTTTTTTTATTTTTTTTTACATATCACCAGTTTTAATAAAAATCAATAGATAGGCCCTATTTTAAGTTTGCCAATTTTACCGTTGCCAATTTTACCGCTTTACAAGTTTTACCGAATTTACCTTTGCAGAAATTACCTTTGTCAAAATTACTTTGCCAAAAATACAAAAGCAATATAGATATGCAGGTATACATGTAAATTTGTGTGGTTAAAAAAAATATATTTTGTGAGTAGCGACATGTTTTATTCAGGCAGGTAAGGAAACTCATTCAAATGTATATTTTGTTATTCAGATTTAACCAAGGGCGTCTACTGCGATCTTATGACAGACTGTGTACATAAATATACAGTGATTGACTCTGGAACCGTTCAATTGACCCTTTCCAACGATGGAATTGTAGTACTTGTCCCTGGTAAGTAACGATCATTAAATCAATAGTACAACTGCCGAAGGACTCTGGGATTGATTTTCGATAAAAAAATGTCTCTTTTGATATGTTGTGATTGATTCAATACATGGGAGACTGATTAGCATTTCTCTTTAAGAAACTGTTATATGTCTTAAGCATTGATTGAAACCTGTGACATATACATATGTACGACAGACATATACATACATATATACTGTGATATACGCATATTCTACATATTTTCCCTTTTTAAATATCTTTTATATAAACTGTTTGACTAAAAAATCTCCAGAAGTGGAAAAAATTAAACAATAGTAATCTAAAGATGTATATTTCATAAAAATTGTTGTAAGAATTGTTTAATTGTAGAAACGCAATTAGGGTGATCCCCTTATGCATTGTTGTTCTTTAAATTGGTAAAATGTTTATTGTATAATTTAAAACATCAATATAAATGCAAGACTAGACTCGGACCACGGATGAGCGTAGGATACAATAATCTTCTTTATAGAAGGAGCGCCTGTAATGTATAAGATAAGCTTCTTTTAAAAAAACTTTTATTCTTACATATTTAGTAATTTATTTCATTTTGTGTAGGCCTACATCGATTATAATTTTGAACTAGTTTTTCTTTTAAACGAAAACCACGTTCGCTTTACTGAGATTTATTGTTTAAGAAATTGTGGATTATGTTTTACGGATCAATAGCCACTAATAGAAATGAACCATTGATTGATTTTTCTTAAACTTAGTTTGTCCATAAATTATATAGGCCTAGACTAGATCTATATTCAAACGATCAATAAAAAATGAATATGTTGAATTGTAGTTTATATGTTAGGAAAATGAAATAGCTATCCCCAAGGAAATGAATACGCGCCAAATTGATGACCAATGTTTTTGTAATCGTAAATTGCAATAATTAAATGTTTCAAAAGTCTCGCAAAGCTGTCTCTAAATGTCATTGCATTAGCATTGCGATACTCTTTAACTAGACACTGACTCTCAAATCAAGCCTCCATTGTCCCCATTACACATATATTTTCAAAAGGAAAACTTAAATGAAATAATTCTAATACTGAGCCATTTTAGTAGGTCTCTAAGCCCTAAAATAAAATTAAAGTAATGTAACGCTTGTATGTTATTTTTATCCAGATATAGGCCTACAGGGCGTAACGAGCCTACGTCATAAATCCAAGTCACGGGCCACGGGCCCATAATTTTTGTTATCGAGATTTGGAGGGTTGTTAAAGAGAGAAAGATTGGGCGCAACGAAATCTTGACCGCTTGGTCTTAGTACTAACGTGCAACATTACGGATACGCGTCACTTGAGGCCTTTTTTCTTTGTTCATAATCCAGTGGATTATGTCATAGGAAAAACTGATTAAAGGCTATTATTGCACGCGACATGTCCAATAGACAGGCTTCAGTAAGAAACCTTCCCTTCCCCTCCCATTTGTAATGCCGGAAATGAAATAATAAAATTCTTTTTACGTCATCCAGACATCAAATTAGACGTTGCAATTGATTTTTTATCTTTTTTTTTGGGTGTCGATAAGCCCTCCCCTTCCCTTAAATTTATTGACTGGACATTTTGCTTTTCACACAATCCCTTTTCAGTCATGGCTAGGCTACCTATACTGGTGATTTATCGTCCACATATAGCCTACACATCAACAAATTTAGGAAACCAATCTTTTGTTTGAATCTTTGAAATATCTAAAAAAAATTTTTTTTATATTTGTTTATTTTTAAACGTTTTAATACTGATTCCACCTTGAAGATAATGAGTTGTATAGTAAACGTTTTTAACATCAACAGATAAGCCAACAACCGTAATCGGATCCAGCACTATCTCTCCGAACGACACGCCGACCACACCAGCTGAGCTGAACACGACTGACCAGTCCTGGACAACGGATGACACTTGGACCACTGACAACTCTACCTCTCCCTGGAACGCCACCGAGCCCACAGCTCCACCAGGACCTGACTGGCAAAGGACGGTGATACTCTTTCAGAAACAAACCAATCCGGGTCAAGACGTGTTTATCCGCGGGGGCATCGATCACACTAGGATATCTGGAGCAAAGAGTAAGCAAAGACTGGCTCTCCTTTTACAGTTTATTAACGACAAGTTAAATTACCCGGCGTTGCCCAAGGCACAAATAAATAGGCATGTTTAAGCTACATATAAACATTTCATTAAATACAATTTACAGAAAGCTATAGATTGAATAATTTTATAATATAATTATTATTTAGGGAAAACATTTTAGTAAAGCTTTACGTCCTAAAAATGTTTACAATCTTGAAAAAAAAAGTAATGTTTATGGGGAAAACAACAGAAAAAAAAAGCTATCAGTGGGGAATCGAACCCAGGTCACCTTCTCAGCTAGGGAAGGCACTTTCTGGAAGCGAGATTGCAAAAGTAAGATATGAGACAATAAGGACACGTGCCTTAAAATAACCAATGGGGATTGGAAACCACACACACAGTCTACTTTATGTATATATATATATATGAGCACACTTGTCATGCTAATTTTGTCTAAATAATTTTATCATAGGTGTTTTCTTTTTGCTAGTTTTCGTATTGAATATTTTAACATCTTATCGTTAGATGTATAAATGTTGATTCCCCATACTATGAGCTTTGATGTAGAATTTTTTATAACTCTAAATATGCCAACAATATGCATTTGTATAAGCTAACAATACTCAAAACTAACGTTACTGTAATCGTGCCACACTGTCCCCTATCACAGCATGTGAAACATACGACTTTGAGCATAACCCTTGCGTCATTCCGATCAAGCACAGGACGCTGGAGATTAAGGAACCGACACCAGCAAGGGATGCGTGGGCACTGGGCGATGACTACCTGGACTGGTTTGGTCCTGAACCTAACCAAGGCAAGAACGGACTTCAGGTCATGTCATTAAGTATAGTACTATAGAAATAGACAAAATACCATTTAGAGCATAGAAAACTATGATATGCTTTATAGCTACTAAATCAATTTTACTTTTACAGTTGTGTGAAATACGATAAAGCGACTGCATACATCTTGTCTACACACGCTTTACACGCGACAATACAAATACATACAACTAGATATGATTGTGTAGCAGGGATCGGCAAACAACGGCACGCGTGCCAGACTAGGGGCCGTCCATAAATTACGTCACACGATTAGGGGGGGGGGAGGGGGTCACGCATTTGTGACGAGGTGTGACGAGGGGGGGGGAAGGGGGGGGTCTAAGATATCCGACGTCACATAAAAATGAATAAGCGTATACATATATATTATTATATATTATTATGTTTGTGCGCTATAGACTCCAATGCCGTTAGATCGATCGGGACAACCAAAAATGGACATTTTCTCGCAACTTTCAGGAATATAAAATTTTAGTTTTTCACGTATGCTGTTGACTTTGTTGATTTTATATAAATAGAAGCATGACATTTATGCACACATGAAAACTGTAATTTAAAAAAAAGAAAAAGCTCCTCGACGTAAAAGAGAGTAGCTTCCCTTTCATTCTGCTTTCACTGAGCCAACTTTGGGTTTTCCCGATTTTTGTGTGTGTATTACTGCGCACTCTGTTGTTTTATTTGCATTGTTGGTTTACACTGTACTTTTTTGTTCTCTATTGTTGATCTCGCTATTATTCTTTTAATTTCTATATGTTTTGTATGGACACAATGTATCCACGGGTCAACTAGTTACTATTAATAAGAATTGTAAATTAAAATTATGATCGCATTGTTTCTTAGCTACATGTATTTTCAAATGATGATCGCATTGCGAACGCGTCTGAATGCTAAAAATAAATTTAATACTCTGATTGAAAGTAATCCAGAACTATTCGCATCTCTGAACGTCAGAGCCAAGCCTGGTAGGCCAAGACTTGAGAAAGATCACACATCGTTACTGGAAACTATTGTGGATATTGCTATGCACGGATCATCATAACACTAATTTAGGCAAAGTGATGTGTACAGAAGCATAAAAACATTAGATGAACTCACTGAACACTTAAAGATGGACGGATTTACAATCAGTAGAAGTGGACTCTACCTTCGTCTTTTACCAAAGTGCAGCTCATCTCTTAAAGGCCAGCGTCATGTCTCAACAGTCCAAGTGACGCTCATTAAAGCACAGAATGATTCTAAACATGCTAAATATATAAACGGTTTGTTTTGTACGGCAACAATAAGGTTATTGGAAGAGTTGGCACCCATGATAGGGTCAAACGAAGTATGCTTTGTGAGCCAAGACGATAAAGCTCGAGTGCCAATCGGGTTGACTACTGCTAACAAGCAAAGTCCTTTGCTGATGCATATCGAATACTGAGTCAGCTTGGCTGACCATGACTGGGTTTTGGCTGCAAGACACAAGCTAATTCCGTCGGTGTATGCTGTAATCCAAATTCAGTCCAATGGTTTAGGAAACCGAGGAGTTATTGGTTATTCAGGACCGACTTACATTGCAATCAGATCTGGAAAACACTCTTCATAAACAGAATTTAGTCATGGACTCGATTTCAAGAAATTGTCTCAAGGAATTTAATGTCATTACACGGAGGGGTATTGAACGCTTGGTGAAACCAATTTTAGTGTCGACAGTTGATGAAAACAGACGAAAACCCAAGATTCGGAAAAGTTATTAAGGTTGCAGTCAACCACTTTCTTCAGTACGATTTTTATGCTGTATTCATCGCTACTAATGCTCCAGGGAGAAGTTCATTTAATAGGGTCGAAAGGAAAATGGCACCACTCAGTAAGGAACTTGCTGGGTTGATATTTTCAGTTTGCAGGCAACACTCTAGCTGAACTTTGGTCACAGTTGGTAGTCGATAATTTTTTAACCGTAGCAGAATTCATTGACCCAACAGTCTCAGAAATCGATGGAGATCAAAAATGGCTTGACGTTCATGTACGAACAAGCCAATATATAACTCAAATTGTAAAATGCACCGACAAAAAGTGCTGTTCTAAACCAAGAAGCTCATATTTCAGTGTAGTAACAGAGAGATTTTTGCCACATCCTTTACCAGTTGTTCAATCATGCGAAGGTCTGAAAATTCCAGAACAGACAACAGATGGAGCGTCGCATAAGTTTCCATTTCTGTTTGCAGCTCAAAGTCTGAAAGTGGATGATATCCTTCCTCGGTCATCAAATCCTTACCGTTCGATTACATACGATTTTGTACTGTCCGTCAATACAATCTGTGATTAGCGATGGGATTTTCAAAAAATTTTATATGTACTTCGCTTCGTTAGTCATGCTGCACAGACATTAAATAAACACACAAGCAGGAATCAATTATTCCTCCCAAACCTATCAGGCCACAAAGAGTTGCTGCACATAGGTAACGTGAATTAATTGTTATTATCGTTAATGAAGAAAATGGAGAGAGTGCTGAATGGATAGATGAAGAAGAGCTTGATTTGAATGGAATAGCCATTCCACCTGATGAAGAGACCAATACAGTGACCATTTATTCCATAAAGGAGCATTTTTCATCACTATGGGAGAATGCATGATTACATACAATTGTGTTGTTGTTTTTTATAAACTTTATTTTTAAAGTTGTTCTGATATTACTAAAGCATTTATTTTTATGCAAATTATATTGTTATAATTACACTTTCGATTTTTCTTTTGTGTAATACAAAATTAATTAATTAATTATTACAAAACGATGACAAACATTTTTTAATTTGGAACTGTAAATCTGCATTTTAGAAAAATATCTTTTAGGAGGGGGGGGGTGCAGATTTTGTGATATCATATTTGAGGGGGGGGGGGGTCTGACTTTTTGTGATGATGTGTGACAAGGGGGGGAGGGGGGGTAAAAAATCAGCGAAAATTGTGTGACGTAATTTATGGACGGCCCCCTAGGCACAAACACAAAAGGCTATACACGAATACATTCGTATAATAGCGACTAAACAAGACTATGTACGCATAATAGTGTGCCAAAGAAGTATTTCTAATCCATTTAGCACGCCAACAACCTGAAAGTAATAATGCGCAACCCATCACATATTTGTAGGAAGTAGGCCTAAGACATTTTAATTGATTTTCTTAGATCTTCCGGATACCATTGAAAATAGCTATTCCGTGGCAAGTCTGACACGACGCGTAGGCTGCATACCACTTCATAAGACCATACATCAACGCACTAATCTACATGCAACTACATAGGGCTGCACACTAGAACAGGCGACTATATTAAACTAACTACTTACGAGTAGGCTACACAAGGGAGGTTAATTCTTAAAGATTGTAAAAAAGTGATCTAAATCTAAAGCAAATTATGCTAATGTAAGTTTGGTTATCTATTTGCAGTCAGCGCAAGGTACACCAGGACAATGGACCTCTAGTAATCCTACGGGAAAATATTATGACCCACTAAATACGTAAGCATTCACTTTCAACTTAAGTACACACTTTATGCTTAACACAACACATCTTCTATTGAATAACACCGATAGAAATTAGCAGTTCTATTGTATTAAACTGGCCTGAAATGTATATATTCTCAACACTTCCTACACGATATATTATCTTATAATTTACAGAAGCTCCTTCAATATAAAAGATTATTGCATCCTGCGCATTCCCATAACTGTTTTAAATGATGTTCCTAATTTGGTCAGGCAACCTATATTTATGCCCGGATGCCACTCTGTTCTGGGCAATGGTGTTTTGATATCCACCTTTATCCGAATCTCCACATTTTTTTTTGGGGGGGGGGGGGGGATGGAGGGGTGGGGAATTCGATCTATTTATTCTAAATTATATACCATTAATAAAAAAAAAATCCATTCTAATCATATCTTTCGAAAAAACAAAAAAATGCTTTAATATCATCTTCAAGAATACTCTAAAAATCATATGCCTATATCTTTGTTATGTCATTAACTTTTTTATTAACATTTCTGGAAAACCTGTCTGCAGTTACGGCGATCATTACTGGATTGTCGATGTGGACATGGATTGCTCCAAGACGTTTCAGGGATTCTTCGAGTTCAAGGGAGTGCTTTCCAACGGTTGGGAGGTGGGCACCAGCCTGGACATCGACTGCACGGGTGACGGTGCGACGCCGTTTCCTTATCATGCCGGCAACCATATTGGGCGCTGTGGCTTTGTGAACGTTTACCACTGGGGCGCCGGGCTCTGTGAAATACACGCCCTGTCGGCTTCATCACTGTCGCCCAGTGTTGTGATTGGTTGATATGAAAGAAATTGATATAGGTATCAATTATATCTCTGTCTCTATCTGTCTATCTATATTTCTTTCTATTTGTCTATATATCTGTCTATCTGTCTATATATCTGTCTCTGTATCTGTCTCTCTGTCTTTCTATCTGTCTCTCTCTATATCTCTCTGTCTCCATATCTGTCTCTCTATCTGTCTCTCTATCTGTCTCCCTATCTGTCTCTCTTTCTGTCTCTTTTTCTGTCTCTCTTTATGTCTCTCTAGCTTGTCCAAAATATATTTCTATTCAATATACATATTTGTAATTCCTCTTATCTCTACAATCTAGATATTAATATATCTTCATCTTTCTCTCATTTATAGTTTTCTCAATATACGGAGTATATAAATTGTGCTTCGATATTATTTCATAAAACATATATTACAAGAAATGCTTGCTTTGCATTTAAATGTACAATTGTACTATTTTATTCTTTCAAAGTTCTCAGCAGTAATTTGGGCTAAGGCAATACTTCTAATATTTTTAAGATGTAAAGAAAACATATTACACGCCTAGGGTTGCCATCCGTTCCGATATATCGGGACCGTCACCGTTATTGCCTTTCTTGTTCCGACATCCAAACAAGATCCAATTTAGTCCCGATTTCGCAATATACTGTTACTAGCTTGACTCAAGTACTGAAGTAACGCCATCTGTTGGCGCAACATGTAAATGCAACCTCAGTTACTTTTATTGAAGTCAACAAGTTTATGTTGACAAGGTCCTGGAATATACATCTACAGATGGCGTTGCATGTTACGTATCCTGTATCGACCATGCAAATACCTTCTAGATCTAACTCCAACATTCGAGAAAATACCAGACTGACTTGCATGGGCATGGGGTAAATACGTAAAAGAGAAAAAGACTTGCTGAAAAAGATGAAATCTTCCGAAAAATATTGTGTAACGTACCAACTACTTCGGCAGCAACAAGTTCAATGTGATTGTGGTCGAAATAAAACAAAAGTAATTATGTTAAATATAATTTTTTACTTCACTTCTACAATCCCATTACAGCGTGTCCCGACGAGGTCCCAGCTAGATATGGCAACCCTATGCACGCTCCCTTACAAAATTAATTTTTTTATGTTCATTTCCAACAAGTATCATGCTCCTATTATTGTTTTGATCAGGTGATATAATACATTATAGAAAAAAACAAATATGAAAAAAAAAGTCTTTTCTGTTTCCCTTTTTTTTTAATGTGGAAAGAGATTATTATTTATATACTTTACTATTAAATTTGTCAAATACATTTAGGTTTTCTATTCTATATCATTGCGAACGAGGTGCACTAATCAGTGAAGCGCCATGGGGGATATAACCTAGACCTCTAAATCTACTATGGGGCTACTAAAATAGGACATTAAATGTACATTAAAAGTAAAAAGTCATGTGCGAAAACAAAGCAACAACTTCTAAAAGTAACAACAAGACGTCCTATGATTTACAAACAACACCTCAAAACCTGTTTAAACAGCCACTTACTGGTACCAAGCAATAAAAAACATTGAAATATGAAACCACATTTTGATAACAACTACAAAAAGAGTAGATATTATCTGACATGAAATCGAGTTATCATATATTATTTATTATAAGAATTAAATGCGGATATTGTGTTGGTTTTTAATTGAAATCTTAGGGGCCGTCCATAAAGTACGTCACGCTCCAGGAGGAGGGATGGGGTGTAAGAAAGTGTGACAGTTTGTGACGTGGGGGAGGGGGGGTCAGGCCATATGTGGCGTCACACATTTATTTATTTGTAATTTTATTTGTAATTTATTTTTTTAGTAGAATTTAATAGCTTTAAAAATAATGTTCAAACATTTTGTGTGAAACATTTGAATTACTTGATCGAATTTACAAAGTATGTCACTTATACTTTGCCTCACAAACAATGTTGAAGAAACATGCAGGACAAACAGAGCTCTGGTTAGGGAGAATGTGCCATTCCAAACTGTTCTAGAATCAACTCAGAAAAAAACGCATCCGTCCTTTGAGAATCGCTGCTAGAAGGCAAAGAGAACTCATGGCAGTTATTGCCAGAAGCGAAAAAGCACTTTCAGATTCGATCAGAGGATGTTGAGTGGCTAGATGAGGATGAAGTTGATCTGTCTGCAATTTTCCTTCCAGGAAACTATGATGGTGAAAGGCTGATGCCAGTCGTAACTATGGATGAACACTTCACTTCACCATGGATGGATGATGTCCAGTGATATTTTTGAATTAAACATAAATCACAGACCCATAATAAACAGATTCAATATAGCACAAGAGTTTGTCACATAATTTGTCAATCCAGTCTTTTTTAGTCAATTGTTTTGTTTCCTTTTTATTATTTAATCACTGGGTGAGGTCAAGTTTCGTTAATCTGCTTCTTATCTTATGTTAAAAAAAAGATTGCATAATCGAAAGATTATCTAAAACTTGAACTCACCTATTGTAAATGAAAAAAGCTGCAGTTAAATTATGTATGTTATATAATTGTCTAGTCTAATTTACTCAATTTTTTCAAATTCAATATAGATTGAGTTACTGCTTCAATGAATAACTGTGACAACTGTTGACATTTAACTATTCTACTATTAAAATCATTTTAATAATGTGATAGTCCTCTTAAGTGAGAATGTTATATTTTAATAGACCTACTGTTTAATAGTGAAGTGTGTTTTAGATCAATTTTTAAATAGGCGTTAATTTAAAAATAAATTGTTCAAAAGTGTGACATACTTTGGAGGGGGGGGGGGGTCAGAGATTTGTGACAGTTTGTGACACGAGGGGGGGGGGAGGGGGTTGAAACTGGTCAAAAATAGCGTGACGTACTTAATGGACAGTGCCTTAAGACCTCTACAAAAAAAAAATTAAAAGAAAATGAAACTATACATTAGTAAATATATATATGTCCTATATTGTTTCAAATTACTTGGTTTACTGAGCTTGTCAAAATTGTACATCTAACAACACTTTTTTAAGAACATGCATTTCCCTGTCTAAGGTATACTAGAAGATTGTAAGTCCAACACATAACGCTTAGACGCCTTTACTTTACCGTAGTAATGTCTGGTACACATAGACATCGGGTAAACTCATGGACAGCATCAAGATACAATAAGATTTAAAAACTTTTTTCCGAAATTGAAACTGGGTCTAGATCTAGCATTCAAAGCGTGCTGCAGCTAGATAACTAAGTGTCATATTCACCTTACTCCATTTTGATTACATTGATTCCTCGTTTATCGCGGTAGATAGATTCCGAGAACGGCAGCGATAGCTGAAAATCCGCGAAATAGAGACACCATAATTACAGTATTTATTTAACCTTTATTCGGACTTTTAAAACCCTCCCTTTACATACTGTTAACATGCCACCCTTTAATATTTTTTATAAATATTTTAATGGAAATTACGAAATATTTTTTGGAATTAACCAATATTTTAGTCATCATATATTGCGGCTTATTTCCGGAAAATCCGCAATATATTTTCTCATATAATATAATGAAAGAAAATCCGCGAATTCGTGATTCCGCAAAGTAGAGCCGCGGAGTAGCGAGGGTTTACTGTATATTCAATTTACCTATTTACAGCTGAGTAAATGTTTCCACACAAGCTCAATGAAAAGTGTATAACTAAACTGTATTTTTATTGGCATTTCATTAACCCCCCCCCCCACACACACACACACAGAAGTTAAACCTCTGGGCAACACATTCTATCAAATTTTAGTCACACACCTCACCCCAACCCACAAAAAATAAGTTTCTGTTTTTTTCACCTCATACTCTATTTTGAGCATTGGTTAATCTCCACCAAACAAAACTGTACGCACACCCCTAATACTTTTTAAACAATATCATTCTAGACCCAATTTATATTATTTTGCTTATTTTGTCAATTTATGTTTTTTTTAAAGGTGGCACTATTTCCACACTTTTAGTATTGCCGCCCCACCCAACACGCAAAAGCACATTATACTAGTTAACTGTCTTGTTCCCACACTTCTCCTTCCTTTCACTTTTCGCCTACCACACATAGCTAGCCTGGCTACGCCACTGATAATTATACATTATGTCCTAATTCAATTTCAGAAAATAAAACTTCTAATGTTGAAATAATAATAATAATATTTTTATAACGCTGCCAACGAACATAATGTAAGCTCAGAGAGCATTTAACATACAACTAAGAAAACAAATATAATCTCTAGGCTAAGAAATAGAAAACTAATTGATGATTTAAAACTTTATAAACATAATAAATATGACAAATTTAATAAATGAAGCATTAATCGACCTAAAATATAAGTAAGAAAGTTGGGGTCTAAAGCAGGTTATCTAAGGTAAATATTGAAATAATGAGTTTTTAAGATCTTTTTGAAAGTAACAGTAGTTTGTTTGCCTGAGTTAAATGAAAAGTAGATTCCACACCTTCGGACCGGATACTGAGAAGGTTCTTAAGCCTACGGTCGTCATGGAGAAACGGGGCTCTTCCAGAATGATTTGGCAGAACGAAGTGTTCTTTGCGGGACATATTGTGTAATAAGTTCCTTTAGATATGACGGAAACTCTTTAATAAAAATGCACTGATGGCAAAGTAGCACCACTTTATAGCCTACTCAAGTCTGGCTTTCACGGGAAGCCAATGGAGCGAGCGTAGAAGGGCGGCCCCCGAGTCTCATCATGAAATATATCTTTTTTTAATCAGCCAGATGTGTACATTATAGCTATAAAAAGATTTTTAATAGAACAGAGGAAATGGTACTCTAGTTCAGAATTAACATTCTATTGCTCTTTGCAGTTTTATAGTGCCCCTTCACTACTCAAACAAATCGCATTTTTGCCCACCCTCAATCACTTTTAAAAAAAAGTACCCGTCGGACCGAATTGATCCTTAGGTCCGGTGAAGCAGCGTTCACCAGTTTGTGTGGCCAGCACTATGCACAGCCGCCTTTACCCCAACTAAGTTCAGGTAACCATCAGAGCTGGATAGTCTCAGGGACACCCTCCATACCCGTGAAAAAAACTAACCTGCACCAGGATTCGAACCCGGAACCTTTGGTACGCCTGCCGAACAAGCTGCCGCACGGTCACCGTGCCGCTCAATCACTTACACTATTTAATTTACTCCTCCTCCCACACACATTGAAATCCGAGCTAGGTCACTGCTAGATATGTGCTTTTTAATTCCCGCTGTATCTGTAGACTCTAATATTGTCTATTTTTGACTACACAAATAAGATGTATATAAATTATAAATGACAAATAAGATGTATATAAATGACAAAAGTACTCCTCAAATAACAAAGTAATTTTTAATGTCATATTACAAAAAGTGGAATACATTATAATTTTTGTTGTTTAATATAACATAGTTGTTATTGTGCTTGGCTATTGACGCTTGACGAGAGTAAACAGATTAGCCAACGACGACCGCTGCTTCAGCCATATTCACAGTGACTCGGGAAGGAATGAGAACGTCATCTATGATGTGAACAACACCGTTGACGGAGCTGATGTCCTTGACTAGAATCTTAGCCTGGTTCACTTTGAATCCACCGGCTATAGTATGAAAAATAGTGAATTGATCAGTGTATAATTCACATAATACAATACATCGTTAACAATCAAGTTAGTTTAACCAACAATGTGTGCTTTAGTTCAAAGAGATTGAATAAGGTAATATAGAAAAATGTAGAATAATGAGAGTTTGCCAAGCTAGCCTTTTCTTAGCAGATACGCAATACGTTTGTCCCAATTATCCAGTGGACAAATACTTTAGCCTACAAATATAAAGTATAGTTTCTCGTCTCGCCAATGCAGGTAAAACGCATCGTCCGGGAGACCAACCTCCAGTATAGCATTAAGATGATTTTTTTCTCAAGAGGTTTTTAATTCTAGAGCAAATAATTGTGAAAATAATATGTAGGAAAACATGCATATTCGTTCTCCTATAACATACGAACATGGAATGAGTTGGCTGAATATATGGGGAAAACCTACACCCTTTTATTTTAAACAACCTAATAAAAATTCAGCATTAGGCTACAACCACAGATAAACGTAGAACGCAGTATTCTTCTGTATAGAAGGGGCGTCTGTAACATTTTATACGATAAAGTTTTTAATTTATGCCACTTCAAAGTGGGACCGTCGTTATATAATGACGTATTGATTGGTATGGATTAAATGCTAAAGGGTGAATATGAGTGAGTAAGTAAGACGTGATTATATCCTCACTTGAATCTCGCAGGATTATAAGGTAGTCATGGTGAAAGTCTTCTGATTGAACTGACAGTGAGTGCACCATACCCAGACTGTACAGTGAGTACGATTTGACAATGTGATATTTTAACACCTCTAGAAACGGTAAAAAATAGAAATCATGAATATGGTTAATTAGACACGAACTATTTTGAACAACTATTCTAACGTATAAAATATAATGCGGAGTAATAATAATAATATTTGTATAGCGCTGCCATCAAACATAATATAAGCTAAGAGCACATTTTAAACACATTTAAGAACACTAATATAAGCTCTAGGCTAAGAAATATAGGCCTAAAGCTAGGTGATGATTGAAAACTTTATAAACATAGGACAAATAAATGAAGCATCAACGGACGTAACCTATTAGTAAGACAGTAATGGTCTAAAGATTGTTATCTAAGGTGAATAATTAAATAATGAGTGTTTAAGTTCATAGTTTATATATATATTCAATTTGTATGAACAAAGACAAGGGTGATATGTACTTAAGTAAATATAGATATATAAATAGTTATTTGAGTAGATAGATAGGTAGATACATAGATTCAGAATACTAAAGGATTACCTGATAAATCCAACGGATGACTATTTAGATAACTCATTATAGCAGGATTCAGTTTTTTGAATGCATCGTCATTTGGTGCAAAGATGGTACTTGAGTGATCAGCTGTTTGTATTTAATGAAAAAACATTTACTTATCAAACTATTACAAATATGTGTATACTAAAAGAAGACCCTTAAACCTTTTGTCGTCTCATAAATTCTGCGTGGAGCAAATCCTTTGGGATTCCTCTCATATCCTTATTCTATAGACATGGCCTATCTGTTAAAGATGGCCATGGCGGCAGAGAAAGGCCATACTCGGTAAATTTGCCAGTTTATTGGTTGTGTGATCCTTCCATGAGATGACAAAAGCGTCTGAGACAACGCTAGTGAGAATAACTAAATCTAAATGCTCTATTTCTTTAATATACGTACAAGTCTCTCGGAGAACTTAACTTCATTGTCTGTCTATTGAGTGGTCAAGAATAAGGTAATGCAAAACATTTTCTGATCCAGTATTTCTCTAAATGGATAGCACACAATAAGTATTTTTATGCAGACAAACCACAAGGCTAACGATCAGAATGAAAAACACACAAAAACGAATCATTAATTACAAGCTAAAAGTCTTACAGGTGAAAAACGTCGTGAGTCTGGCTTGAGCGATGAGGCTCTCGAAGGTGGAGATGTCAGTTCTGCTGGTGCCCAGGGCAACAATGTCGCCTTCAGGTGGCGTCATGATACCGTCGAGCTCGTGCACGATGCCGTGAAGCACGTGGACATTCTTTCTGGTGATGTTGACGCCCTCTGCCGTCTGGGTCTGTTCAAAGGTGTAGAAGAAAACAAAAAAAAACGAACATTGTAAAACATGCAATTATTTTCTTACAAAAGGCTGCATTCTCTTTGCTCTCTTTCAAATATTTATGTGTACTTTTTGTACACTCGACAGATCATACATATTTATTTTTCTCAATAAAGATCTGAAAATATCTTTAAAACGTACTTGTCTTTTAAATTTTACCTGGCATCGGTCTGATTGTGGCTGAATGCAGATTCGATTAGTTACCGAAAAACTGTTGATTTAAAGTTAGTTAAATTTATAAAGGAATAAATTATCTTTGCTCCAATGCGAGCAGTTGCACCCTGACCACCGGGTATTTGTGCAGT
The DNA here is from genome assembly GCA_949126835.1 of Anisus vortex. Lineage (NCBI taxonomy): Eukaryota > Metazoa > Mollusca > Gastropoda > Planorbidae > Anisus > Anisus vortex. The sequence continues at coordinate 6,128,800 of OX421502.1, read as the reverse complement.
GCACAACCTGATCAAGCCATTGCTACGCTGATTGTTATCTTATATATCAAATCCAGACAAATGTATATATCCGTAGAATCTATTTACTTTTCTTGTCGTTTAAAATGCACAACCTTTACAGTGCTGATTCCATGGACATAAAGAATATATGATTGATTCATTTTAAGTCAATTCTTATTCAAAAAAATAAAATATACACAGTTCGTCTTATTTTAAATATTACATGATTATTATATACCATACTAATAATTTTCTTGTTACTTTGCTATTTATGAAGAAATAAAAACTTTAATTTATTAAACAATTTATATGAAAATGTTTACAAATTTAAAGATAACGTTTGTTGTTAGGGCATTTTTTTTTGTTTTGTTGTTAAATATACATATATATTTCAATCTTACATGTAAAAGGTTGTAAGTGTTGAGTCTGATTGAATGGTTATTAGCAGACGTTAAGACTCGGTCTTGACCGTTTTCGAAATTGAAAGTTCTGTTCAGGACCACGTGATAACCGATTACGTTTTTCAACTTATCCGCGTCTGCTTTGAGCGCGTCAAGAGCTCCTGCCGGAAGTCTGGCAAAGGCGGCGTCACTTGGAGCGAACACGGTGAAATGATTGGCTGTTAAAAATAGAACAAAAAGAAATCCACTCTAAAATCATAGACTATTCTAAATAAAATAAAACAATTATTTAAAAAAATAAGTAAAAAAATATTTAAACATTCATATAAAAAGCTGTGGCTACATTTAATTTATTAGAACACTTACTTGCATTTATCTGAGCTAGATAGCCAGATGTCCCCAACAGTTCTACGAAAACGTTAAAGTGTCCATCAGCTTTAAGAGCATCGACAATGTCGGGTCCTGATAATTAAAGATTCGTGTATTTAAAATTGGGTGAGCCAGGCTAGGTATGTGTATTTATGTATGCGGTAGAATAAAACAATCGACAAAAATTTACGAATTCTGAACATACAATCTATCAATTACATATTATTTTAGCTAAACACGTGGCCATGATTTAAGTACTAGCAGAATATTATTATGGATTAGTATATGTTAGCTAGATGCTAAATATGACAGAAGATTAATTACTAATTATTTTCCATTTAAATAGTCTTGCTATAAGAGTAAAATAACAAAGTATTTGACCAACAGTATACTAAAATAGAAATTAAAGTAACGAAAACATTAAGTAAATTATAAATTTACATCAATTTAACATTAAATTTACATTAATGAATATTAAATTTACATCAATTAGGATACAATTATATCCATGAAAATTTAATTTACATGAATTTTGATTCAATTTATACCAATTAACATTCAATTTTCATCAATAAAGATTGAATTTACATCACATTAGTTTATAATTACATTAATTAAGATTATATTTACATCATTTTACATATATTAGATTAAATTTACATCAATTAAGATTAAATTTACATCAATTAAGCTTAAATTAAAAAAATAATAATATTCAATTTACATCAACTAAAATTAAATTTACATCAGTTAGGATTAAACTTTCTTAAGGCTTTCTTAAAAAGCAATTTTAATTATTTTTAAATTTTGATCGTTATAAAAAAAAAAAGTGCAGAGAGTTGTTACAAAATTTTAAAGAATGTATAAAAGTCCTATTGGACTTCATCTGTCGCTATACCATTGAACAGAATATTACATATATTGAGAAAATTGGGTAAGCTCCGATGTAACACACGAAATATAAATGGAAAAACATAATTAAAAACATAATTAAAAACATAATTAAAGTAATCAAATTATATTACTCTTTATTTTTACAGGAAATAAAGATAAGAAATTTTTCAATACAAATTTCAAACAGTCTTCGAATTTCTAAAATTAAAATAAAATATTTTTAAAAGCTAGTAAAAATGTTTCTTATAGCCTTTTCAAATTGTTACGATAGTTTGCTTGACATAATAGGCATAGTCAGTTTATATATAGTTTGAATTGGAATGTTAAATATATATTATACATAATGCTATACATAGGCTTCATCTAATTTCATATACCAACCTGGGGTGGTCTGTGCTGCAGATAGTGAAATAAAACATATAGCTAATACAAAATTTGTCAACTCCATCTTGAAAACTTTCAATTAAAATAAATTTGTCCGTAAATTACCCCCCGAAAAATTCCTTTGCCTAGACTTCTTATGCCCGGTATAGTAAAGTTAAACATGTGTGTCAGGTATTAAACGATTAGAAATCAGAACTTTTTATAGGTCACTGACCTACATTAGCTGAAATTTCCAAGGTTATCTCTACATTTGCACTGCACGTTGTGATCAGCAGCAAAAACTGACCTTACTAGTTTGAAAGTCAAACGCTTAGATGTAATAGTAAAATATTGGCATTACATTCTTTTCAAAATTCTACTGTTTAGATGTAATAGTAAAATATTGACCTTACATGTTTGAAAATCTTTTGTTTAGATGTCATCAGCTAAATACTGACCTTACAAATCTTGTGTTTGGATGTAATAGTAAAGTACTGACCTTACTAGTTTGAAAGTCTTTATTTAGATGTGATGAGCAAAATACTGACCTTACAAGTTTACAAATCTTGTGTTTATTTGTCAGCAGCAAAATGCTGACCTTACTAATTTGAAAGTATTGTGTTTAAAGTCTAAGTGTTTATATGGAATAGCAACATATTTTCTTTTTCTGAGTTTGGATAAAGTCGATAATCAAATTTGCACTGAGGCTAGATATATAATTCAAAGAGCAATCGTATTGGAAATATTTTGCAACATCTCGCTTATTGAAATATTTTGCAACATCTCGCTTATTAAAATATTTTGCAACATCTCGCTTATTGAAATATTTTGAAACATCTCGCTTATGGAAAAATTTTGCAACATCTCGCTTATTGAAATATTTTGCAACATCTCGCTTATGGAAATATTTTGCAACATCTCGCTTATTGAAATATTTAGCAACATCTTGCTTATTGAAATATTTTGCAACATACCGCTTATGGAAATATTTTGCAACATCTCGCTTATTGAAATATTTTGCAACATCTCGCTTATTGAAATATTTTGCAACATCTCGCTTACTGAAATATTTAGCAACATCTCGCTTATTGAAATATTTTGCAACATCTCGCTTATGGAAATATTTTGCAACATCTCGCTTATTGAAATATTTAGCAACATCTCGTTCATTGAAATATTTTGCAACATACCGCTTATGGAAATATTTTGCAACATCTCGCTTATTGAAATATTTTGCAACATCTCGCTTATTGAAATATTTTGCAACATCTCGCTTATTGAAATATTTTGCAACATCTCGCTTATTGAAATATTTTGCAACATCTCGCTTATTGAAATATTTTGCAACATCTCGCTTATGGAAATATTTTGCAACATCTCGCTTATTGAAATATTTTGCAACATCTCGCTTATTGAAATATTTTGCAACATCTCGCTTATTGAAATATTTTGGTATATAGACTTATGTCCCTTTTATTTATTTTTTAAGTCCGTTGCCTTAAAAGTGCAAGATGGAAATAAATAAAGAAATTCGAAACAAAGCGTAACTCTTATTTTATTTAACCCTTGGACACCTCACCCAACAATGTATATCGCCTTATGTAAAAAAAAATATGTGCAAAATGAATGAGTCCTAAATAAGTCAATGCTAAGTGTATGAATACCTTATTAATCAGTTCAAAGTTGTTGGTGATGATGCTTGTCCATCGGTTTCTATGACGACAATCCTCTGACAGAGTCATAGTTGATTGTGGGTGCGGAGATGGCTGATGAGGCCAATTCTTGCCCGAATGTGTGCCACAAAAGGAGCACGGATGCGCGGCTTGATGGCCAGTGGTAGCGGAGCTGATTTCGGCGGATATCTTTATCTGTCACTCTACCTGTCTCTCTTTGTGTCTCTCTATCTGTCTTTCTATTTGTCTCTTTCTTTCTCTCTATTTGCCTTTCTTTCTGTCTCTCTTTCAGTTTCTCTATTTGCCTATAGTTAGAGAGACATATAGAGAGACATATAGAGAGACAGATAGAGAGACATATAGAGAGACAGATAGAGAGACAGATAGAGAGACATATAGAGAGACATATAGAGAGACAGATAGAGAGACAGATAGAGAGACATATAGAGAGACAGATAGAGAGACAGATAGAGAGACATATAGAGAGACAGATAGAGAGACAGATAGAGAGACATATAGAGAGACATATAGAGAGACAGATAGAGAGACATATAGAGAGACATATAGAGAGACAGATAGAGAGACAGATAGAGAGACATATAGAGAGACAGATAGAGAGACAGATAGAGAGACATATAGAGAGACAGATAGAGAGACAGATAGAGAGACAGATAGAGAGACAGATAGAGAGACATATAGAGAGACATATAGAGAGACAGATAGAGAGACAGATAGAGAGACATATAGAGAGACAGATAGAGAGACAGATAGAGAGACAGATAGAGAGACAGATAGAGAGACAGATAGAGAGACAGATAGAGAGACAGATAGAGAGACATATAGAGAGACAGATAGAGAGACAGATAGAGAGACAGATAGAGAGACATATAGAGAGACAGATAGAGAGACAGATAGAGAGACAGATAGAGAGACATATAGAGAGACAGATAGAGAGACAGATAGAGAGACAGATAGAGATACATATAGAGAGACAGATAGAGAGACAGATAGAGAGACATATAGAGAGACAGATAGAGAGACATATAGAGAGACAGATAGAGAGACATATAGAGAGACATATAGAGAGACAGATAGAGAGACAGATAGAGAGACAGATAGAGAGACATATAGAGAGACATATAGAGAGACAGATAGAGAGACATATAGAGAGACAGATAGAGAGACAGATAGAGAGACATATAGAGAGACAGATAGAGAGACATATAGAGAGACAGATAGAGAGACAGATAGAGAGACATATAGAGAGACAGATAGAGAGACAGATAGAGAGACATATAGAGAGACATATAGAGAGACAGATAGAGAGACAGATAGAAAGACATATAGAGAGACATATAGAGAGACAGATAGAGAGACAGATAGAGAGACATATAGAGAGACAGATAGAGAGACAGATAGAGAGACAGATAGAGAGACAGATAGAGAGACATATAGAGAGACAGATAGAGAGACAGATAGAGAGACAGATAGAGAGACAGATAGAGAGACATATAGAGAGACAGATAGAGAGACAGATAGAGAGACAGATAGAGAGACATATAGAGAGACATATAGAGAGACAGATAGAGAGACAGATAGAGAGACAGATAGAGAGACATATAGAGAGACATATAGAGAGACAGATAGAGAGACAGATAGAGAGACATATAGAGAGACATATAGAGAGACAGATAGAGAGACAGATAGAGAGACATATAGAGAGACAGATAGAGAGACAGATAGAGAGACATATAGAGAGACATATAGAGAGACAGATAGAGAGACATATAGAGAGACAGATAGAGAGACAGATAGAGAGACATATAGAGAGACATATAGAGAGACAGATAGAGAGACAGATAGAGAGACATATAGAGAGACAGATAGAGAGACAGATAGAGAGACATATAGAGAGACAGATAGAGAGACAGATAGAGAGACATATAGAGAGACATATAGAGAGACAGATAGAGAGACATATAGAGAGACATATAGAGAGACAGATAGAGAGACAGATAGAGAGACATATAGAGAGACAGATAGAGAGACAGATAGAGAGACATATAGAGAGACAGATAGAGAGACAGATAGAGAGACAGATAGAGAGACAGATAGAGAGACATATAGAGAGACATATAGAGAGACAGATAGAGAGACAGATAGAGAGACATATAGAGAGACAGATAGAGAGACAGATAGAGAGACAGATAGAGAGACAGATAGAGAGACAGATAGAGAGACAGATAGAGAGACAGATAGAGAGACATATAGAGAGACAGATAGAGAGACAGATAGAGAGACATATAGAGAGACATATAGAGAGACAGATAGAGAGACAGATAGAGAGACAGATAGAGAGACATATAGAGAGACAGATAGAGAGACAGATAGAGAGACAGATAGAGAGACATATAGAGAGACATATAGAGAGACAGATAGAGAGACATATAGAGAGACAGATAGAGAGACATATAGAGAGACAGATAGAGAGACATATAGAGAGACATATAGAGAGACAGATAGAGAGACAGATAGAGAGACAGATAGAGAGACATATAGAGAGACATATAGAGAGACAGATAGAGAGACATATAGAGAGACAGATAGAGAGACAGATAGAGAGACATATAGAGAGACAGATAGAGAGACATATAGAGAGACAGATAGAGAGACAGATAGAGAGACATATAGAGAGACAGATAGAGAGACAGATAGAGAGACATATAGAGAGACATATAGAGAGACAGATAGAGAGACAGATAGAAAGACATATAGAGAGACATATAGAGAGACAGATAGAGAGACAGATAGAGAGACATATAGAGAGACAGATAGAGAGACAGATAGAGAGACAGATAGAGAGACATATAGAGAGACATATAGAGAGACAGATAGAGAGACAGATAGAGAGACAGATAGAGAGACATATAGAGAGACATATAGAGAGACAGATAGAGAGACAGATAGAGAGACATATAGAGAGACATATAGAGAGACAGATAGAGAGACAGATAGAGAGACATATAGAGAGACAGATAGAGAGACAGATAGAGAGACATATAGAGAGACATATAGAGAGACAGATAGAGAGACATATAGAGAGACAGATAGAGAGACAGATAGAGAGACATATAGAGAGACAGATAGAGAGACAGATAGAGAGACAGATAGAGAGACATATAGAGAGACAGATAGAGAGACAGATAGAGAGACATATAGAGAGACAGATAGAGAGACATATAGAGAGACAGATAGAGAGACATATAGAGAGACATATAGAGAGACAGATAGAGAGACATATAGAGAGACAGATAGAGAGACAGATAGAGAGACAGATAGAGAGACATAAAGAGAGACAGATAGAAAGACATATAGAGAGACAGATAGAGAGACAGATAGAGAGACATATAGAGAGACAGATAGAGAGACAGATAGAGAGACAGATAGAGAGACATATAAAGAGACAGATAGAGAGACATATAGAGAGACATATAGAGAGACATATAGAGAGACAGATAGAGAGACAGATAGAGAGACAGATAGAGAGACAGATAGAGAGACATATAGAGAGACAGATAGAGAGACAGATAGAGAGACAGATAGAGAGACATATAGAGAGACATATAGAGAGACAGATAGAGAGACAGATAGAGAGACATATAGAGAGACAGATAGAGAGACATATAGAGAGACAGATAGAGAGACAGATAGAGAGACATATAGAGAGACAGATAGAGAGACAGATAGAGAGACAGATAGAGAGACATATAGAGAGACATATAGAGAGACAGACAGATAGAGAGACATATAGAGAGACATATAGAGAGACAGATAGAGAGACAGATAGAGAGACAGATAGAGAGACAGATAGAGAGACAGATAGAGAGACATATAGAGAGACAGATAGAGAGACAGATAGAGAGACAGATAGAGAGACAGATAGAGAGACATATAGAGAGACATATAGAGAGACATATAGAGAGACAGATAGAGAGAAAGATAGAGAGACAGATAGAGAGACAGATAGAGAGACAGATAGAGAGACATATAGAGAGACAGATAGAGAGACGGATAGAGAGACAGATAGAGAGACATATAGAGAGACAGATAGAGAGACAGATAGAGAGACAGATAGAGAGACAGATAGAGAGACATATAGAGAGACAGATAGAGAGACATATAGAGAGACAGATAGAGAGACAGATAGAGAGACATATAGAGAGACAGATAGAGAGACAGATAGAGAGACAGATAGAGAGACATATAGAGAGACAGATAGAGAGACAGATAGAGAGACATATAGAGAGACAGATAGAGAGACATATAGAGAGACAGATAGAGAGACAGATAGAGAGACATATAGAGAGACAGATAGAGAGACATATAAAGAGACAGATAGAGAGACAGATAGAGAGACATATAGAGAGACAGATAGAGAGACATATAGAGAGACAGATAGAGAGACAGATAGAGAGACATATAGAGAGACAGATAGAGAGACAGATAAAGAGACATATAGAGAGACAGATAGAGAGACATATAGAGAGACAGATAGAGAGACAGATAGAGAGACATATAGAGAGACAGATAGAGAGACATATAGAGAGACAGATAGAGAGACAGATAGAGAGACATATAGAGAGACAGATAGAGAGACAGATAGAGAGACATATAGAGAGACAGATAGAGAGACAGATAGAGAGACATATAGAGAGACAGATAGAGAGACAGATAGAGAGACATATAGAGAGACAGATAGAGAGACAGATAGAGAGACATATAGAGAGACAGATAGAGAGACATATAGAGAGACAGATAGAGAGACAGATAGAGAGACATATAGAGAGACAGATAGAGAGACATATAGAGAGACAGATAGAGAGACAGATAGAGAGACATATAGAGAGACAGATAGAGAGACATATAGAGAGACAGATAGAGAGACAGATAGAGAGACATATAGAGAGACAGATAGAGAGACAGATAGAGAGACATATAGAGAGACAGATAGAGAGACATATAGAGAGACAGATAGAGAGACAGATAGAGAGACATATAGAGAGACAGATAGAGAGACAGATAGAGAGACATATAGAGAGACAGATAGAGAGACAGATAGAGAGACATATAGAGAGACAGATAGAGGGACAGATAGAGAGACATATAGAGAGACAGATAGAGAGACATATAGAGAGACAGATAGAGAGACATATAGAAAGACAGATAGAGAGACAGATAGAGAGACATATAAAGAGACAGATAGAGAGACAGATAGAGAGACATATAGAGAGACAGATAGAGAGACAGATAGAGAGACAGATAGAGAGACATATAGAGAGACAGATAGAGATACAGATAGAGAGACATATAGAGAGACATATAGAGAGACAGATAGAGAGACATATAGAGAGACATATAGAGAGACAGATAGAGAGACATATAGAGAGACAGATAGAGAGACAGATAGAGAGACAGATAGAGAGACATATAGAGAGACAGATAGAGAGACAGATAGAGAGACAGATAGAGAGACAGATAGAGAGACAGATAGAGAGACAGATAGAGAGACAGATAGAGAGACATATAGAGAGACAGATAGAGAGACATATAGAGAGACAGATAGAGAGACAGATAGAGAGACATATAGAGAGACATATAGAGAGACATATAGAGAGACATATAGAGAGACAGATAGAGAGACATATAGAGAGACAGATAGAGAGACAGATAGAGAGACAGATAGAGAGACATATAGAGAGACAGATAGAGAGACAGATAGAGAGACATATAGAGAGACAGATAGAGAGACATATAGAGAGACAGATAGAGAGACAGATAGAGAGACATATAGAGAGACAGATAGAGAGACATATAGAGAGACAGATAGAGAGACAGATAGAGAGACATATAGAGAGACAGATAGAGAGACAGATAGAGAGACAGATAGAGAGACATATAGAGAGACAGATAGAGAGACATATAGAGAGACAGATAGAGAGACAGATAGAGAGACAGATAGAGAGACATATAGAGAGACAGATAGAGAGACAGATAGAGAGACAGATAGAGAGACATATAGAGAGACAGATAGAGAGACAGATAGAGAGACATATAGAGAGACAGATAGAGAGACAGATAGAGAGACATATAGAGAGACAGATAGAGAGACATATAGAGAGACAGATAGAGAGACAGATAGAGAGACATATAGAGAGACAGATAGAGAGACAGATAGAGAGACATATAGAGAGACAGATAGAGAGACAGATAGAGAGACAGATAGAGAGACATATAGAGAGACAGATAGAGAGACAGATAGAGAGACAGATAGAGAGACAGATAGAGAGACATAAAGAGAGACAGATAGAGAGACAGATAGAGAGACATATAGAGAGACAGATAGAGAGACATATAGAGAGACAGATAGAGAGACAGATAGAGAGACATATAGAGAGACAGATAGAGAGACATATAGAGAGACAGATAGAGATACAGATAGAGAGACATATAGAGAGACAGATAGAGAGACAGATAGAGAGACAGATAGAGAGACATATAGAGAGACAGATAGAGAGACATATAGAGAGACATATAGAGAGACATATAGAGAGACAGATAGAGAGACAGATAGAGAGACAGATAGAGAGACATATAGAGAGACAGATAGAGAGACAGATAGAGAGACAGATAGAGAGACATATAGAGAGACATATAGAGAGACATATAGAGAGACAGATAGAGAGACAGATAGAGAGACAGATAGAGAGACAGATAGAGAGACAGATAGAGAGACATATAGAGAGACAGATAGAGAGACAGATAGAGAGACAGATAGAGAGACATATAGAGAGACATATAGAGAGACAGACAGATAGAGAGACATATAGAGAGACATATAGAGGGACAGATAGAGAGACAGAAAGAGAGACAGATAGAGAGACAGATAGAGAGACATATAGAGAGACAGATAGAGAGACAGATAGAGAGACAGATAGAGAGACAGATAGAGAGACATATAGAGAGACATATAGAGAGACATATAGAGAGACAGATAGAGAGACAGATAGAGAGACAGATAGAGAGACATATAGAGAGACAGATAGAGAGACAGATAGGGAGACAGATAGAGAGACATATAGAGAGACAGATAGAGAGACATATAGAGAGACAGATAGAGAGACAGATATTGAGACAGATAGAGAGACATATAGAGAGACAGATAGAGAGACATATAGAGAGACAGATAGAGAGACAGATAGAGAGACATATAGAGAGACAGATAGAGAGACAGATAGAGAGACAGATAGAGAGACATATAGAGAGACAGATAGAGAGACAGATAGAGAGACATATAGAGAGACAGATAGAGAGACATATAGAGAGACAGATAGAGAGACAGATAGAGAGACATATAGAGAGACAGATAGAGAGACATATAGAGAGACAGATAGAGAGACAGATAGAGAGACATGTAGAGAGACAGATAGAGACATATAGAGAGACAGATAGAGAGACAGATAGTGAGACATATAGAGACAGATAGAGAGACAGATAGAGAGACATATAGAGAGACAGATATAGAGACATATAGAGAGACAGATAGAGAGACAGATAGAGAGACAGATAGAGAGACAGATAGAGAGACATATAGAGAGACAGATAGAGAGACAGATAGAGAGACATATAGAGAGACAGATAGAGAGACAGATAGAGAGACATATAGAGAGACAGATAGAGAGACAGATAGAGAGACATATAGAGAGACAGATAGAGAGACATATAGAGAGACAGATAGAGAGACAGATAGAGAGACATATAGAGAGACAGATAGAGAGACATATAGAGAGACAGATAGAGAGACAGATAGAGAGACATATAGAGAGACAGATAGAGAGACAGATAGAGAGACATATAGAGAGACAGATAGAGAGACATATAGAGAGACAGATATAGAGACAGATAGAGAGACATATAGAGAGACAGATAGAGAGACATATAGAGAGACAGATAGAGAGACAGATAGAGAGACATATAGAGAGACAGATAGAGAGACAGATAGAGAGACATATAGAGAGACAGATAGAGAGACAGATAGAGAGACATATAGAGAGACAGATAGAGAGACAGATAGAGAGACATATAGAGAGACAGATAGAGAGACAGATAGAGAGACATATAGAGAGACAGATAGAGAGACAGATAGAGAGACATATAGAGAGACAGATAGAGAGACATATAGAGAGACAGATAGAGAGACAGATAGAGAGACATATAGAGAGACAGATAGAGAGACATATAGAGAGACAGATAGAGAGACAGATAGAGAGACATATAGAGAGACAGATAGAGAGACATATAGAGAGACAGATAGAGAGACAGATAGAGAGACATATAGAGAGACATATAGAGAGACAGATAGAGAGACATATAGAGAGACATATAGAGAGACAGATAGAGAGACATATAGAGAGACAGATAGAGAGACAGATAGAGAGACAGATAGAGAGACATATAGAGAGACAGATAGAGAGACAGATAGAGAGACAGATAGAGAGACAGATAGAGAGACATATAGAGAGACAGATAGAGAGACAGATAGAGAGACATATAGAGAGACAGATAGAGAGACAGATAGAGAGACATATAGAGAGACAGATAGAGAGACAGATAGAGAGACATATAGAGAGACAGATAGAGAGACATATAGAGAGACAGATAGAGAGACAGATAGAGAGACATATAGAGAGACAGATAGAGAGACATATAGAGAGACAGATAGAGAGACAGATAGAGAGACATATAGAGAGACAGATAGAGAGACAGATAGAGAGACATATAGAGAGACATATAGAGAGACATATAGAGAGACAGATAGAGAGACAGATAGAGAGACATATAGAGAGACAGATAGAGAGACAGATAGAGAGACAGTTAGACACACAGGTAGAAAAACATATACTGTTTTTCTACCTGTGTCTCTAACTGTCTCTATATTTGTCTCTATATCTGTTTTTCTATCTGTCTCTCTAACTGTCTCTCTATCTGTTCAATATATCTTTTTATGTATATGTTATATATATATTGGGCACTGTAGCTCAGCGGCATCGTGTTCGAATGGTGATCTAAAGGTCCTGGTTTCGAATTCTAGTGAAAGTTAGGGTTTTCCCCAGGATTTGAGGGTGTCCCTGAGTCTACCCAGCTCTGATGGGTACCTGAAATTTGTCGGGATAAAGTTAAGGCGGTTGGGCATTGGGCTGGCCACACATACTTCGTATGCCGTGGCCACAGAAACTGGTGAACGCTGCTTCACCGGTTTATGATGAGTTTCGTCCAAATGGTACTTTACTATGTATTATATCTATTTGTAAATCATTTTATCTTATCTATACAATTTAGATTTTAATCTATCTTCATCTATTTCTCATTTTCAGTTTTTCTAACTACACGTACTATATGCAACGTGCTTTGATATTATTTCATAATAAAATATATTACAAGATATCCTTGCTTTAATTTGAAAAGTATAATTGTAATATTTATTTAGTTCTAAGGTTCTCAGCAGTCATATAGGCTAAGGCGTTACCTATAATATTATCCTCTTTATGATGTAAAGAAAACATATTAAATGCCCCCTTTCAAATTTGTTTTTAACTGTGTATTTCAAACAAGTATTATGCTGTATTTAATCATATGTTATAATACATTATAGAAAGAAATAAATATGAAAAAGAAAATTTAGACTCTTCTGTTTACACTTTTAAAAATCTGGAACGATTTTGTTATTTTTTTTACTTTGAAACTTCTGAAATACACTTTGGTGTTCTATTCATTATAGCGAACGTGAAGCGCCATAAAGGATATCACCTAGACCTCTAAATGATATAACCTAAACCTCTAAATGATATAACCTAGACCTGTAAATGATATAACCTAGACCTCTAAATGATATAACCTAGACATCTAAATGATATTATGGGGTACAAAAAAATGACATTACATGTACACTAAAAGTATAAAGTCTCATTCAAAAACAAAATAACATCTTTGAAAGAAAATAACAACATCAAGACGTCCTATAATTTACAAAGAACACCTCAAGACCTCAACTTTTTAAACAACTACTTACCAAGCAATAAAATACCTTGAAATATAAAATCAATCAAATAGGGAACAACCACAAAAGGAGCAGATATTTTCTGACATAAAATCGAGTTGCAATGTAAGGGAATTAACTGCGCATAATTTGTAATTTATACTAGTTACTTTCTTGTCTCCCTGCTTCTATTATACTATTTTTGTTTCAGCAATTACTCTTGGAAAGCCTGGCTATGCTAGATAATTATACATCATTGCCAGGTTCAATTTCATAAAATGAGAACAAATCTTGAAATCATGAATAGAATATTTTAAAAACAACCGAATTAATAAGATAAAATATTATTTGTTCTATTATTTTGGGGAAATAGTGCACTAGTTTCATATTAACCTTCAATTGCCCTTTTGCAGCGCAATATTCCCATCCTTCCACACACAAATGGCACTATTGCTCCACCTCACTTACACTTAATGCCCCCCTTCCCCCAACAACTTGAAATCCTATCTATGCCCTGCTAGGTATTTGCTTATTTTTTGTTTTATATAACAAATTGTTATATTGTAGCATGTTAAACTATACAAATTACATTACGTAAATCACAAAAGGCAAATATCTGTTAACTTAATCAGTCAATTTTAATGTTGTATTATAAAATGTGGATGACATTTTCGTTGTGCTTCGTATAATATAGTTTTCATAGTTTTCATTGCGCATGGCTAATGACCTTTGACGAGAGTAAAGAAAAATCAACCGATAACGACGGCTGCGTCAGCCATATTCACCGTGACGCGGGAAGGAATGAGAACTTCATCTATGATGTGAACCACGCCGTTGACGGAGCTGATGTCCTTGACTAGAATCTTGGCCTGGTTTACTGTGAAGCCGCCGGCTATAGAAGGAAAAATGGTGAATTAATTAGTAGGCCTATATAGTCCAAAGTATACATTATATCGCTAACAATCAGTTGAACAAACAATAAATGCTTATTTCAAAATGGCTTATCAAGTTACTATAGAAAAAGTTGAAGAATTAAAATTGATGTAGCTATATTGTTATTAGATGCGCAATTCATTTTTTTACATTTAACGGTGGACAAATACTGTAGACTACACATATGATGTTTAGTTTCTCATCTCAACACTGCTAGTAAAACGCCTCGTCCGGGAGGCCAACCTCAAGTGTTGCATAACGTCGCTATCTTTTTTCAAAAAAGCTTACACTTCTATAACACCATATTGTAATAAATAAAAAAAACAACACACATCTTAAAGCATTTAATTAAAACTGAGAAATACTAACCAACATAAAATCTAATGCTATGCTAAAATAGACACGTAAAAACAGACTTTTAAAAATTTGTTTCTTATAAAACTTAAATATAAGAAGAAAAACATACAAGTTATCCTATGTATACTGGCATGAAATGAGTTGGAGGAACAAACTAGGAAAACCAGCAAGTTCACAATTTTTTAAAACAACCTAATAAAAATTCAAAATTAGACTTTAAACCACAGATGAGCGTAGAACGCAATAATATTGTATATAGGAGACGTGTCTGTAAAGTGTAAGATCAAAGACTATAAAAAGATGGACCACTTGCTTTAATATTTCTGCTATTTTGAAACACTCCGTTTCGGAATTTTCGATCGCACTGAGTCTTCTAGACCAGTAACTAAATATTTATTTGACATTAAACAACTAGTGAAGAGCATTCGAGGACAAGGAGCTCATTAATTGTGACAGACTAATTAGGCTACATTCAAAAGAGTTTTTATGCTCGTCTTCTTATTCAATTGAGCACACATATAATTTATTCTAAAACAATTTTATTTGTTTTATTAGTTTAACAATTTTAAGAAACTTATATACTAGCATTATATTATGTAATTGGTCTATTTATTAATGTTTGAAAAAATCCTTTAACCGACGTTAATGCAGGAAACGTTGATGTACAACAGTTTAACACACTCTAATATAATACCTATAATTACTAGTTAAAAAAAATAATATTGCTAGATTTATTAAAAGAAATAACATAAGCAATATTAGTTATATTACAAAACATAACTTGTTTGGTTGGCATCACTACTATAGAATCAAACTTGGACATGTTAATTTAATTGAAGGAAGACAATTAGCTCGTTTTTAATTCAAAATTTTTATTTTTGTTTATTTGTTAACACAATTAGTAGGTTAAAATTATAGCTTAAAAATAATAAAACTTTAAAAAAATATATAGTTAAAAATTATATAAATATCATAGAAGTAAATGATTTATATGTACATATGTGAACATTACATTAGCTACCCACTTTGTATCATTACAATGCATCAATTCCGCAGTCCTTCCTGCCTCATAGTCTAATGTCTAAAATGTTACAAATAATCTCAGTTAGGCTCAGATTAAAATATAATTAAAATATAGCAGGTTTAAGAATCTATCTCAAGTATATTACATTTTTAGACATTAACCATTAATGAATGTGAAAGTTCAGTTATGAAAATAATATTTGCGATAAACACACACAAAAAACATGTTAATATTTTTAAATTAAATACATAAATATACTACTTTTTTTTATAAAGAATAAAGTGCCTTTGCTTTAGGCATTGGTGTTGCAAGGGAGTGTAATAATTTGTCTTATAACAACAACAAAATAATTTAAAAAAGATTGCAGGCTGACTTTCAGGCTGTTGGCACGCTGAATGATTTACGATTCAGAGTTTGGAACACTATTAGCAAAAGGTTACCGATCCTTGCTCCAGACCTCCGGTTTAGTAGCTCGCTATGATTTTCTCAATGCAAAATTAAGATTAAAATCGAAAGTTGAATTCAGCGGAAACATAAGCAATCGTAGGAGCGTAAAAGTCATTCAAAACAGCCTTATTGGTTGCGCACGGACAAAAACAAGAAAATAATAATATAGGCTCTAAAAATAGAGCAAGCTGTCCATCTTACTATTGTCTTTGGTAAGAAAAAGTTTGTGACACGTGCTACTGCTGAGCAACACTGTTGTTATGGGGATCTATCGATTAGCTTGGATTCAATGCAAAAAGTAGAAAAAAAATTATGTGTATGCAGGTAAGTCGTGTTTATATGCTCACTTGAATCTCGTAGGATTATAAGGTAGTCATGGTGGTAGTCTTCCGATTGAACTGACAGTGAGTGCACCATACCCAGACTGTACAGGGAGTGCGATTTGACAATGTGATATTTTAACACCTCTAGAAAACGATAGAAATATGGGAATATGTGATTATTGTTAATTAGACAGGGAATATTTTGAAGAAACTATTCCAACTTAGAAAATATAACAGAGATTATTTATTAAATGTGTATAAATATAAACAAACACGAGAGAGGTACATTAGAATTGAAAAGCACATAATATTTAAGCATATATATATATATTAGACAAAACGACAAAACATATGAATATTTAAATAATAGACAAACTGGTTAATAGACAAACATAACTGTAAGACAAATTATGAATAAATTGTAAGATTTACTATAAAGAAATATAGATTATATATATTTATATCAAGATATAGATACATATAGATAGATATACATATAAGGGTATTGATGCATCGTATTATTAGCGTATAAATATATAAACAGTTTTATGAAACGATAGAGAGAAACACCACAGCAAAACTGAATACCTGCTAAATCCAATGGATGACTAATTAGATAACTCATTATAGCAGGAGCCACTTTTTTGAACGCATCGTCATTTGGTGCAAAGATTGTACTTGAGTGATCAGCTGTTTATATTTAATGAAAAAAAAAACATTTACTTATCAAACATTAACAAATATGTGTAAACTAAACAAATACCCGTAGACATTTAAACGTATGTGTATTCTGCATGGAGCAAATCCTTCCGATTATTATCATTCTCTAGACATGGCCTATCTATCAGCAAAGATCATACTGGGTAGGTTTGTCTGTTTATTGGCTGTGTGATCCTTCCGGGCCCTCAAGTAAACATTATAACAACAATCAAACGGCGCAAAATGACATGGTTTGCGCATGTGTTGCGGCAGAATAGCCTGTCAGAAACAATCCCCCAGGAAGGTGGACGTTGGAGAGGCCGTCAGCGGAGATGCTGGTTCGACAATGTAAAGTATCAAAAGGGCTGCATTTGACTCAACTATTGAGAACGGCTCAAGATAGGAAAAAAAGGAGAAAATTGACTACTGATGTGTCCGTTTGCTCCCCACAACGACCACAACGCTCGGGATTGATGATGATGATCCTTCTTGGAGATGCCAAGTGCGTTTGAGACAACGCTAGTCAGTGGAACTGAAACTTTTTTGAAGAGGCTGCCATGATGATCTATTTCTATAATATATGTACAAGTCTCTCTCTGACCTCATCTTCATAGTCTGTCTATTGATTGGTCAAAAATTAAAGTATGTCAATACACTTTTTGTTCCAGTATTTCTGAAAATTGATAGCACACTATAAGTATTAACGCCTATTAAGCAAACACATCACAAAGTTATCGGTCAGCATGAAAAAAAAACGAATAGTAAATTGCAAGCTAAAAGTCTTACATGTGAAAAACGTCGTGAGGCTGGCATTAGCAATGAGGCTCTCGAAGGTGGAGATGTCGGTTCTGCTGGTGCCCAGGGCTACGATGTTGCCTTCAGGTGGCGTCATGATCCCGTCAAGCTCGTACACGATGCCGTGAAACACGTGGACATTCTTTCTGGTGATGTTGACGCCCTCTGCCGTCTGGGTCTGTTCAAAAGTAGAAATGGAAACATAAAAAACAAACATTGCAATAAAACATTCAATTATATATACGCTGTCAACAAAGCTGCAAGCTCTTTGCTATCTTTTAAATATCTATAAGTTATTGTAATCACTACAGATCATACATATTAATAACCTGACAATTATTTTTCTCAATGAAGATCTAAAATTATCTACAAACAACTTATTTGTCTTTTAACTTTAACCTGGCATCGGTCTGATATGGAACGCAGATTGGATAAGTTACCACAAAAAAAAAAACAACTGTTGATTTAATGTTAGTATTGAGTTAGTTTAAAAAAAAAAAAATTAGCTTCGCTCGCTGCGAGGAGTCACCCCTGGCCACCGGGTATTTGTGCTGTACACAATTTGATTACGCCATTGAGACGTCGATCGCTATCAATTATATAATACCCAGACATAGGTCAATATCCGTAAAAGCCTCTTTTTCTTAAAAATGCACATTCTTGATATTGTTGAATCCATCGACATAAACAATATGATGGGCTAATTTTTAGTCAATTTGTGTGAACAAAAATAAACACGGTTCGTCTTATTTTAAAATATTATATTATGAATATAATGTACAAAAGTTATATTTTCCTATTTATTTAAAAAGAAAAATGTATTTAATTTGTTACAAAATATTTTTTATGTATGCAGATGTAACAAATTAAAAGATATAATTTGTTAAGATATTTTTTGTTTTGTTTTGCTAATTATATATATATATATATACGTTACAAGCTTACATGTAAAACGCTGTATGTGTTGAGTCTGATTGGATGATTATTAGCAGACGTTAAGACTCGGTCTTGACCGCTTCCGAAATTGTAAGTGCTGTTCAGGACCACGTGATAACCGATTACGTTTTTCAACTTATCCGCATCTGCTTTGAGCGCGTCAAGAGCTCCTGCTGGAAGTCTGGCAAAGGCTTCGTCACTTGGAGCAAACACGGTAAAACGATTGGCTGTTACAAATAGAACAAATAGAAATTTACTCCAAACCACATTCTAAATTTTAAACAATAAAAAAATGATGTAAAAAAGTCCTTATAACATACTTTTTTTCAAAAGCTGTGGCTACATTTATTATAACACTTACTAGCATTTATCTGAGCTAGATAGCCAGATGTCCCCAACAGTTCTACGAAAACGTTAAAGTGTCCATCAGCTTTAAGAACGTCTTCAATGTCGGGTCCTGGTAGTGAAATAATCGTGTAAAGAAAACTGGGTGAACCAGGCATATATTTGCCTAGGTATGAGTATTTATGTAATGACAGCAGAACAAAACAATCAACAAAAACAAAACAAACTTACGAATTCTGAAAATACTATTTTTAAATAGCAGATTGTAATTTATTAGCTCAACATTAGCCAATACAAAATTTTAAACGTTTTTGCGAATTCTTCATTTTAGAAAAAAAAAATTAATAAATTGTAACATTAGTTTGCTTGAAAACTATAGGCCAGAGGCATATAGATTCAATGATCAAGTTTAACGTTAAATATACATTATATATGCTATAAATAGTCTACATTTGAATTAATATACAAACCTGGTGTGGTCTGTGCTGCAGATAGTGAAATAAAACATATAGCCAATACAACATTTGTCAACTCCATCTTGAAAACTTGTCCGTAAATTTTAAAAAAAGAAATTCCGTATGCTTCAAATACTTAGGCCGGTATGTTAAAGTTAAAAATATGTCTGGGGTTGAACGATTAGAAATCAGACCTTTTTATGTGGGTCAGTGGTAAAATGTCCAAGGTTGTTATTATCTCTACATTTCAACTGCACGTTTTGATCAGCAGCAAAATACTGACCTTACTAATTTGAAAGTCTTGTGTATAGAGACTAAGTATTTAGATGTAGTAGCAAACTTTTTTTTTTCTCGGTTTAGACAGATGCTATAAGCAAAGTTGCACTAAAGCTAGATATAATTCATATAACAATCGTGTTGGAAATATCTTGCAACATCTTCCATCATCCGCAACATCTTGCTTGTTGAAATATTTAAGTTTATAGACTTAAAAAAAAAAGTCAGTTGCCTCAAAAGTGCGAAATTGAAACAAATATAGAAATACGAAACAAAGCGTAACCCTTAATTTAACTCTTGGACTCCTAACCCGAAAATGTATATCGCCTGAGGTAAAATAAAAATGAGTGCAAAATTAATCAGTCCAACATAAGTTATTAGTAATTAATAAATAACCTAATTAATAAATACAAAATGAACGAGTGCTTAATTAATGATTAAAATATTGATAATTACAAAGTAGGTGGGAGCTTTCTAGAAATGTCCTATATTTTTCCAAGTAAAAACTAAAAGAAAATATCTGTGCCGTAACTGGTGTATATACTCATCACTAAGTTCTACATCCCAATAAACATAGAAAACCGACTCATATCCCTTATCTTTCTCTTTCACCGTCATTCACATAGCCAACCCAAAACCTCAATCGGCATCCAAATTAGATGCATTTGAAATTTACCCCCGACAATTCCACCCACATCCCTTCCTCTCCTCATCACTCGCTAATCGCCCAATTTCTCAACCACTTAAAAAGGAATAAACTATTTTTACTATGATACCAGCAAATGCATAATATTTGTTCAAAACGTAACCAGCTGATGACTATCTTCACTTCGTTACTAGCGATGACTATGTTCACTTAGTTATACGGTAATGACTGTGTTAACTACTGATAACTATGTTCACTAAGGCTAAGCAATACTAGAAACAAAATCAGTGATTCGCTGCGATTCAATTCAAAAATCACGATGATTCTCCCTGTTTCAAATGCGACATAGCGAGAAACTGGATTCACCAGAATCAGTTTCAGTAGTGATTAACGATGATTCACAGATTTAGATGTAGATGTTCTAAAATTTGGAATCATGATTCGTGGTTCAAGCTGTGTCAGCGCAAACTAGATCATGTGATAATTAGCCTAGTTAAAATACAAAACAAAGATGGCAGCTTTCTCTTCCAGTTCGCTTAAAAGAGCATGGTATGCTCCATAGATCGTTCTTCTTCCGATCCAAGGTTTCACTCACCATTTTCGTTTTTGTTTTCTTTTTGCTTTAAGTAGAACAGACGCAGCGGGACATACCAAGTTTACTTCATCGTCACTGCTAGAATTCATGATTCTTGAATATAAAATGCACTGAGCTATATATACATGGAGTGCTCAAGCAATTAAAATAGAGAAGAAAAAATGGGAGAAAATGCGGACTTATTAATATAGATAAGTGCACCCTGTCCTGAACTATATATACATAAAATAACATAAAATTTGAAAACTTTTTGTAATTGCGTCATTGTAATTTGATAAAAATTAACTATTTTATATAGACTTTATATATACTCTCTTATACTAGTGTTGTGTTAATTTAAATAAGTACCGGCTTCATTTTTTTGTCAAGTAAGCTACAAAGATGAAATGGTTGATCATTTGTCTGAATAATTCTTTGAATACCACATACGCTTATATATTTTAATTAACTGAGTAAGTAATTTTAATGTATAATAGTATATATGTATTATTTAGACGCTAATTTATACCAATTAATCCACATATTTAATTTGTAAAAGAATAATTTTATGTAGATGTAGACCAATATTATATAATATAGTTTTAGTATATATTAATAGTAGGCTAAATATGTTTAGAAGCTTTCATTATAATTATATCAATAGTGTACAGCTATTTTACTTTTCTTATAGTTTTTCTACAATCTACAATGAAATAGCATTTAGTACTTACCTCTACAATTACCATGCCAAAGCACTGTTGTGTCAAGGGATACAGTAATAGACAATCCGCTAAATTAAATTTGGAACATGGAATTACATTCCATATGTAAGTCTGTGTGCTTATTGTTTTATATGGCTGCCTACCTTAAAAAATTTGCAGAGCGTAACGATAGGTTTGAGCTCAGGGGAAGGGGGGAAACCCAAGCTCTAACCGGGCTCTACAAGCCACCCACCCCCCCCCCCCCCACCCCAGGACACGTCAAAGACGTGGCGTGCCGTGTAACAGTGAAAATTTCGTAGCTAGGATTGTCCACTGCAGTTCCCATAAGGATCATTATCATATTGGCTCGCCCGTATAGCCTACTTTCACTGTCATCCGGTAGCACAAACCCTATAGTATAAATATAGCCTATAGGCATCCATGCACCGGTTGGTTCTCGAGACGGGTTGCTGCGTCCATTGCTGTCCCCCATGCGTTCGTCCGCCGGTGAATTCTTAATGGTAACGTATCGTCGGTTTACACACTTCGCCAGTCTTTGAGGCCCACATCTCCTTCCTCACGAAAACCTGCTTCTTCCATATGCGTCGTAATGCCGCCATCCGTCGCTATCTCACCCAGGAAGATTAATATGTCATCTCTCTCCTTTTATCCCGCTTGAATTTTTGTAATTCGCTATTAGCTGGCCTCTCGTCCTCCTCCATGCGAGGCATCAAACGTGTGCAGGACTGTGCTGCCCGACTAGTCCTCGATAAGAAGAAATCAACGTATAGACTATCACTACTCTGCTATGATCTCTGCACTGGCTACCCATCAACTACCGGATCTCCTAAAATGTGGCTTCTCTCAGCTACAAGTGCCTTAATGAATCCGCACCGAATTACATTTGCTCCTGTATCGAGCTCTACACCCAATCTCGTCCACTTCGCTTAGCTTCTGACCCAATGAATCTTCGGATCCCACGTACGAAGCTAGTGTCCACTGACCAGAGTGCATTCTCCTACGCGGACACGTCCGACTGTAATCCCCTCCCACTATATATATCACAACAACAATCGAAATGTCTCGAAGCATCCAGTGGTCACTTACACAGAAATGGATGATTTTATTTTTGCTACCCTTGTCTAAACTTATCTATGATATATCTACATTTTTCACTTACATAGACATAGAAAAATTTCTAATATATAATTATATATTTTATAACCTACATACATTTGTTTACATATTTAGTATTGCATTTCTCTATTTCTTAAGGTTTTCAAATCAAAGATTTACAGAAAGAAGACAACAATGGATAGAAAATGTCGGTATTGGAAAATGTGACCATGAATACACGTATTTGTTCACTGCATGAATACACGTATTTGTTCACTGCATGAATACACGTATTTGTTCACTGCATGAATACACGTATTTGTTCACTGCATGAATACACGTATTTGTTCACTGCATGAATACACGTATTTGTTCACTGCATGAATACACGTATTTGTTCACTGCATGAATACACGTATTTGTTCACTGCATGAATACACGTATTTGTTCACTGCATGAATACACGTATTTGTTCACTGCATGAATACACGTATTTGTTCAGTGCATGAATACACGTATTTGTTCACTGCATGAATACACGTATTTGTTCAGTGCATGAATACACGTATTTGTTCAGTGCATGAATACACGTATTTGTTCACTGCATGAATACACGTATTTGTTCACTGCATGAATACACGTATTTGTTCACTGCATGAATACACGTATTTGTTCAGTGAATGAATACACGTATTTGTTCACTGCATGAATACACGTATTTGTTCACTGCTTGAATACACGTATTTGTTCACTGCATGAATACACGTATTTGTTCACTGCTTGAATACACGTATTTGTTCAGTGCATGAATACACGTATTTGTTCACTGCATGAATACACGTATTTGTTCACTGCATGAATACACGTATTTGTTCACTGCATGAATACACGTATTTGTTCAGTGCATGAATACACGTATTTGTTCACTGCATGAATACACGTATTTGTTCAGTGCATGAATACACGTATTTGTTCAGTGCATGAATACACGTATTTGTTCACTGCATGAATACACGTATTTGTTCACTGCATGAATACACGTATTTGTTCACTGCATGAATACACGTATTTGTTCAGTGAATGAATACACGTATTTGTTCACTGCATGAATACACGTATTTGTTCACTGCTTGAATACACGTATTTGTTCACTGCATGAATACACGTATTTGTTCACTGCTTGAATACACGTATTTGTTCAGTGCATGAATACACGTATTTGTTCACTGCATGAATACACGTATTTGTTCACTGCATGAATACACGTATTTGTTCAGTGAATGAATACACGTATTTGTTCACTGCATGAATACACGTATTTGTTCACTGCTTGAATACACGTATTTGTTCAGTGCATGAATACACGTATTTGTTCAGTGCATGAATACACGTATTTGTTCACTGCATGAATACACGTATTTGTTCACTGCATGAATACACGTATTTGTTCACTGCATGAATACACGTATTTGTTCAGTGAATGAATACACGTATTTGTTCACTGCATGAATACACGTATTTGTTCACTGCTTGAATACACGTATTTGTTCACTGCATGAATACACGTATTTGTTCACTGCTTGAATACACGTATTTGTTCAGTGCATGAATACACGTATTTGTTCACTGCATGAATACACGTATTTGTTCACTGCATGAATACACGTATTTGTTCAGTGAATGAATACACGTATTTGTTCACTGCATGAATACACGTATTTGTTCACTGCTTGAATACACGTATTTGTTCAGTGCATGAATACACGTATTTGTTCAGTGCATGAATACACGTATTTGTTCACTGCATGAATACACGTATTTGTTCACTGCATGAATACACGTATTTGTTCAGTGCATGAATACACGTATTTGTTCACTGCATGAATACACGTATTTGTTCACTGCATGAATACACGTATTTGTTCAGTGCATGAATACACGTATTTGTTCACTGCATGAATACACGTATTTGTTCAGTGCATGAATACACGTATTTGTTCACTGCATGAATACACGTATTTGTTCACTGCATGAATACACGTATTTGTTCACTGCATGAATACACGTATTTGTTCACTGCATGAATACACGTATTTGTTCACTGCATGAATACACGTATTTGTTCACTGCATGAATACACGTATTTGTTCACTGCATGAATACACGTATTTGTTCAGTGCATGAATACACGTATTTGTTCACTGCATGAATACACGTATTTGTTCATTGCATGAATACACGTATTTGTTCACTGCATGAATACACGTATTTGTTCAGTGCATGAATACACGTATTTGTTCACTGCATGAATACACGTATTTGTTCACTGCATGAATACACGTATTTTTATTCACTGCATGAATACACGTATTTGTTCACTGCATGAATACACGTATTTGTTCACTGCATGAATACACGTATTTGTTCACTGCATGAATACACGTATTTGTTCACTGCATGAATACACGTATTTGTTCACTGCATGAATACACGTATTTGTTCAGTGCATGAATACACGTATTTGTTCACTGCATGAATAAACGTATTTGTTCACTGCATGAATACACGTATTTGTTCACTGCATGAATACACGTATTTGTTCACTGCATGAATACACGTATTTGTTCAGTGCATGAATACACGTATTTGTTCACTGCATGAATACACGTATTTGTTCACTGCATGAATACACGTATTTGTTCAGTGCATGAATACACGTATTTGTTCACTGCATGAATACACGTATTTGTTCACTGCATGAATACACGTATTTGTTCACTGCATGAATACACGTATTTGTTCACTGCATGAATACACGTATTTGTTCAGCGCATGAATACACGTATTTGTTCACTGCATGAATACACGTATTTGTTCAGCGCATGAATACACGTATTTGTTCAGCGCATGAATACACGTATTTGTTCACTGCATGAATACACGTATTTGTTCACTGCATGAATACACGTATTTGTTCACTGCATGAATACACGTATTTGTTCACTGCATGAATACACGTATTTGTTCACTGCATGAATACACGTATTTGTTCACTGCATGAATACACGTATTTGTTCACTGCATGAATACACGTATTTGTTCACTGCATGAATACACGTATTTGTTCACTGCATGAATACACGTATTTGTTCAGTGCATGAATACACGTATTTGTTCACTGCATGAATACACGTATTTGTTCATTGCATGAATACACGTATTTGTTCACTGCATGAATACACGTATTTGTTCACTGCATGAATACACGTATTTGTTCACTGCATGAATACACGTATTTGTTCACTGCATGAATACACGTATTTGTTCACTGCACGAATACACGTATTTGTTCACTGCATGAATACACGTATTTGTTCACTGCACGAATACACGTATTTGTTCACTGCATGAATACACGTATTTGTTCACTGCATGAATACACGTATTTGTTCACTGCACGAATACACGTATTTGTTCACTGCATGAATACACGTATTTGTTCACTGCATGAATACACGTATTTGTTCACTGCATGAATACACGTATTTGTTCACTGCATGAATACACGTATTTGTTCACTGCATGAATACACGTATTTGTTCACTGCATGAATACACGTATTTGTTCACTGCATGAATACACGTATTTGTTCACTGCGTTTCCAAGAAAAAATGTTTGACAGATATGGACAGCACACAAGATTAATACAAAATGCTGTACCAACCCTTTTTGAAAATGAATAAACAGAATGTAGTAAGTTTAATTTTTCATTTCATTAATATACACTTGTTATTATTTAACACAAACATATAAATATTTATTTATAAAATGTAAAATGCTGGTAATTTAATACACCACTGAACCAGTTAGCCTAACAATGACATTTATACAACACATGACAGAGTGAAGTCATCGTAAGAGTTTGTGTGACTGTATAACGGATATATGATATGTAAACAACGTCCTGTAAATAATGGATAAGTGACAATACATAGGATACTAAACAAGAATGGAACCAGTAAACCCATATAATGCCATTGTGATATAGCATGTACCTAAATTTATCGCATGCCTCTACCTTAATCTCCTGCACCAGTGGCATGTTATGCTATGATAATTTTGTCAAATAGAGAAATACCACTGAGTGCTACATAGCTTATTTATAAGTTATTTGAATCATAGACACAAATCGGTATATATATGTGGCAAATGTTTTAGTATTGAAAAGGCTTCATGACCTTGCTGATAATATCACATTATGTTTGATAATACATTTTGGTATGTGTTCAAAATTTTTCTTTTTTTAAAAAAAATACTTTCAGCTCTGTCCAGAGAAAATAACATCCACTTCCATTCCAAGAATTGAAACAAGAACTATGGCAACAGAAAACAACCAAGATCATTCATATTTTATAACAGACAGACCCAAGAGAATTAAAAGAAAGATGGACTATGAGAACATAGTACTTAGAAAGAAATTGAAAGTTTGTCAAACTAAATTGTGTAAATCTAAAAAATGTATAAAATCTATGAAATGTTTAATTTACTAGAAAAATCACTAGTAACAAGCCAGTGTGCTGAATATTTACTTTCTTCATTCTCTGATATCCCAAAATAATTTTTATCTCGAATATTACTTAAAAAATCAGGAGAATATCCAAAAGAACTGAGAGCCTTTGCTATGACTTTACATTTTTATTCCGCAAAGGCTTATAATTATGTTAGGAAATGTTTTTTGCTCTCATTACCTCATCCATCAGTAATTAGGAAGTGGTATTCATCTATATCTGGTGAACCAGGTTTTTCATCAGAAGTCTTTAATGCATTAAAATCTAAATCATTATCTGGTGAAAAAGTCATATGCAGTTTACTTTTAGATGAAATGGCTATTCGCAAACATGTTGAATGGGATGGAACAAAATTTAGAGGTTGTGTTGATGTTGGAAATAACATTGATAACAGCGACTCAGCTCCTATTGCTAGAGAGGCATTTGTTATAATGTTGGTGGGGTTAAATAATCACTGGAAAGTTCCATATGGATATTTCTTAGTAAATGGTCTTTCTGGAGATGAAAATGCTAACATAATAGAAAGTTATATATTAAATCTTCATGATATTGGTGTTTATGTAAGCTCTATTACATGTGATGGATCTGCTTCGAATCTCAGTATGATTAGATCTTTAGGAGCCAAAATAGATGGAGATATTATGTCTTATTTCTCACATCCTGCAGACCGAACCATTAAAATTCCGGTATTTTTAGAACCATGTCACATGTTGAAATTAGTTAGAAATACCTTAGCAGAATAAAAATGTTTAAAAATAGAAAAAAATTTAATTAAATGGTCTTTTATAGAAGATCTGCATGCTATTCAAGAAAAAGAAGGACTTAGACTAGGAAACAAATTAAATTCTAATCACATAAATTATCAAAATCAAAAAATGAAAGTGAATTTAGCAGCCCAATGTTTAAGTACAAGTGTTGCTGATGCAATAGCTTATTGTAATGAACAATTAAAAATGGAAAATTTTATAGATTCTCATAGTACAGTACATTTCATGAAAACATTTGATAAATTATTTGATATATTGAACAGTAGAAATCCGATAGCAAAAGGTTCAAAAGCTCCATTAAAATGCTCTAATTTTGTTAATGTTGACACATTTCTAAGAGAGACTGAAACATACATTAGAACTCTTAAAGACAATAATGATATTCCAATTTTACACAGTAAGAGAAAAACTGGATTTCAGGGATTTTTAATAAACATTGTCAGTTTGCGTTTGATTGTGAACAAATTATTATTTTCCGAACCACCAATGATGAAATATTTATTAACTTATAAGATCTCTCAAGATCATTTAGAATTATTTTTCAGTGCAGTTCGATCAGCGGGTGGATTTAATGACAATCCTACAGCAATTCAATTTGGTTCTGCATTCAAAAAACTATTTATGAGGCATGAAATAGAAAGGGGGAGAGGTAGTTGTATTTGTCAAGATGATACAAAGATTTTAGAAATATGTGGTAATCATGACACTAATATTAGTATTGATTCTATTACACCAAACATAGTATTAGATAATGTCCCGGATTTTGAAGTAGGCAGACTGTCAGAATTTAAAGAAGCTGCAATTTCTTACATTGCAGGATATGTTATTAAGATGATGAAAAAAATAATTAAATGTCGCCTTTGTTTAGAATCTTTATCTTCTGAAAATAATGTTATATTTTCAAATAGTCTTGTACATTTTAAGAATCAGGGAGGGTTAACAATACCCAACAGTGATATCTTTTCTATATGCATAGTAACAGACAAATATCTTCAAAGGGAACTAAAAAGTTCAGTGACAACTTTGTTGAATGCTAAAGCTGTTT
The DNA here is from genome assembly GCA_949126835.1 of Anisus vortex. Taxonomy (NCBI): domain Eukaryota; kingdom Metazoa; phylum Mollusca; class Gastropoda; family Planorbidae; genus Anisus; species Anisus vortex. Next base: position 6,099,000 of record OX421502.1, on the reverse strand, counting down.
CAAACATTTGCACAAATACCTTAATAATGTGTCACAATAAAAGGCTTTTTAGAAGTTTAGATTTCCACTAATTGGATTCATCACCAACATGTAAACATGTCATATTGTTGATAAAATGTTGCATAGAAAGCTATTTAAAAATTAGAATGCACCACATTGGTAAAATGTTTAATCAAAAAGTTTCAGGACAAAAAATAAGAAAAAAAAATTCTAAACTCGTTCTCTTTAAAAAACAATAATTTTCAATTATATTGTCTACTTCTGTGTATATAGCAAGTGAAAACATCAAAACAAGTTATAATAAACATGTGTGTATTGGCCATTTCATGTAAACGTATTCTTCAATATTCTTTATTCATCAAGTATAAATTATGATTTTAATGCATACAACATTAAATTCTATTGATAGGAAATGTTTAGAAGATTTTAAATGAATATCTGTTGTTGAAATTTATTGTATAAAATGAAAGAAAATGTAAAATACCATTATATTTTCATTATTGAAAATATGTTACTTTTATGATACTTTGAATTCAAACACTCTTTTTATGCCAATATTGTTGAATTTATGTGTGTTGATAGAAACAAATGCAGAAAGAAAAACTACTTTACATAATTGATGGATTTAAACAACTACTATATATAAGCAATTCATGAACGTGATGTTTATAAATGCACAATTTCATTATTAAAATGATTACCTATATCATGTTTGTGTTATATCTTAGGTTACATGATAGGTTCTATTGTAATGAAAACATAACAGTAATTATAAAATTTTAAAAGTGATTTGATGTTTAAGAAAACTACATTTTGTTTAAAGTTAAGGAAACATTGAAAAAAACATTAAGAAAAAAATATGTTTGAATATGAGAACAAAAATGTAATCATACTTTTTATGTCCATTGCTAAAACTGTAGAGATGATATATTTAAAATTGATGAAGATTTAGTAAATGATCCAAATGTTATACTATGGTAATTGTATGCTATGGCTACTGCTATGAGTTTTATCGTGTGAATAAACAAATTGAAACTAATTACAAGTTTGGTTACTAAACTTTTAATTTAAATCTCAATACATAATGTAAGCTCATAGCGCATTTCACATACAGCCTAACTAAAAAAAGCACATAAACCAATTTATTAAGTCCGCAATTGTATCTTAATGGAAAAAAAAATTCCGTTATTGAATTAGGAGAACTGACTGTTGAAGCCAATGTTTCTGTATGACTTGGCGACACATTTCATTGAGTTAAACTTCCATTTACAAGACTGGGTCCAAAGCACTTGAAGTGTTGGGCAACTGGAATGGATTTGCATTGAAACTGGGCATATCTTTCCGTGAAATCAATTTCAAAACATTTAACTCTTTCCCTAATTTAAGGCAAATTAAGATAGACGAGCATTTTCAGAAGTACACTAGTTATATTAAAACAATTAACTCGTTTGGTATCACTAACATCAAATTTGGAGAATTTAATTGAAGGGAGATAATTAAACCATTAAACCGTTTTTAAATTATGTGTAGTTTTATGTATATATAGTTCAGGACAGGGTGCACCTATCTATATTAAAAAGTCCGCATTTTCTCCTACAATTTACTTCCTTTGAGCACTCCATATATTAGAGCTCAGCGATAAAATGGCGCGTCAAGAACAGTCACTCTCGACACTTTCTTGATTCTTTTGAAAATAAAATTGCGCGTCGTGATTTTCTGTGAATCGTGTTTTACGTGTGGCATGGCTGATTGTGAAAAAGCGTATTTCTGATTCGCTCTGAAACAAATTATAGTGATTCGCTGAATCATGATTCCAGTCAAAACGCGATTCCTTGAGTATAGTGTGGCTTAGCCTTAAGCTTTAAGTTCTAAATTCTTTACTATCTATAAAAAAATTAATATGAATGGAAATTGAAAAAAAAATGTTGAAAAAAAAGAAAGCCTTTAGTGGGGAACCAAACCTAGGTCTCCCGCTTGGCATTCGGATACGCTAAGCAGTGAGCTAGGGAGGACATGTGCCATAAACGAGTTCGCAAAGGTAAAAATATGAGACAATAAGGTCACGTGTCCTTAATTTAATCAATGAGAGTCGGATAACACACACATGGACTACTTTATACATAAAGTTTAAATTTTCATTTTCTTAAAATTCGAAAAGTGTGACTTAAGACGTTATTCCAGTGTGGCCGTCGTGTAGTTTTCGATGAAAACGAGTATTTTTGGAATAGTCAATCTACGTATTATTTAACTTAGATCATCTGTTATTTTTTTTATTTTCTCTTCTACATATCCCCAATAAAATGTCTAACATTCTCCAGTACTTTACCTTTTCAAGTTTGGCATATAAGAAATAAAAAGTATATTTTTGATTTTATGTTTCAAATACATATTTTGGGGGGTTTCCTGTTAACCAAAACCATATAATATCAATAAAGCAGTAAAGAAGAAATCTGATAACGTAATCTGTAAATTTTAATCTTGTATTACAAAAAAATAGATAGCATTATAATTGTATGTATGTATAGTTGTCATTACGCGTGCTAATCGACGAGAGTAAACAGATTCAGCCTACAATAACAGCTGAGTCAGCCATATTCACCATGACGCGGGTGGGGATGAGGACGTCATCAATGATGTGAACCACCCCATTGATTGAACTGATGTCCTTGACAACAACCTTGGCCTGGTTTACACTGAAGACACCGGCTGTGAAGAAAAGACAAGTCAGATATCTAAAAGATATGATACACTGAATAATAAAAAATGGCTTGAAATTGAATAAACAAATAAACTTATTATTGCTTTTGTTCAAATTTTTAATTTTTTTTTTGTCAATTTAAACATTGTCAATATTTGAATCTAGACGTTTTGTTTGTATATATATCTTTATGACAGCAGGATGCTGTCGTATTTTAAGGAACTAATTAAACCATTTGTTCCGCAAAGAACACTTCGTTCTGCCTACTCCTCGCTTATGGAAGTGTCCCGTTTCGCTCTGACAACCGTTGGCCTTATAGCCTTATCAATTTCCGTTCCAAAGGTGTGGAATCTTCTTCCCATTCAACTCAAGCGAACAAGCTCTATTGTTACTTAAAAACGCATTATTTCAATATTTACCTTGGATAGCATGCTTTAAACCCTTACTGTCATACTTATATGTTAGGTCGGTTAATGCTTCATTTATTTCATTTTTCTTAGGTTTGTTAAGTTTTTAATCATCAATTAGCTTTATATTTCTTAGCCAGCCTAAAGATTTTATCCTTGTTCTTAGTTGTATTTTAAATGCGCCCTGAGCTTACATTATATGTGTTGGCAGCGCTATACAAATATTATTATTATTATACTCGATGCAGAATTTTTGCGTCAAACGCTTTTGTAACGATTCATGCAATTCTAGTAAAAGTAAGCTACACTGACATTGTGTTAGAGTGAAACATTTGCTATGAGCTTTTTATAAAATCTAATATCCATTAGAATAACCATTTTATTAACTCAAAGCAAACAACTTTATATAGGAACCTATATTTGTTTTGGTCGTGCGTTTCTTTTAAAATATAGGAAATAAAAGTATACATATATTTCATCTAAGACAAGTCGATTACTGTAGCACTTGTAAAAAGTCTCAAAACCCGGACGAGCCGAAGCTCTTAAGCCGGGGCGTAACGCTTTAGAAGTGGGTTATTTAAAACCCTGTCCGGGATCCAGCCACCCCACGGCACGCCGAAGGCGTGGCGTGCCATGTAAAAGGGAAGGATTCCGCAGGCCAGCTACCGTTCACTGCGGTTCCCCTAAGGATCATTATCGTGGTGGCTCTCCCGTATATCTGCATTGTCACCCGGTAGCACAAATCCTGTACTATAGGCACAGGCATCCAGGCACCGGGTGGGTCGTGAGACGGGGTTGCAGCATCCATTGCTTCCTCCCCACCGAGACCCCGTGGCCTCTCGGCAGTGCAATGGATCTCGGACATGCTGTGGGGGCTGTCCCCCATGCGTTAGCCCGCCGGTGTTTCAAAGAAATTACTGGCGGTTTACACACTACGCCGCTTTGAGGCCCATGGGTACAGTATTACTGTAGCACTAGACCTGGGGTCGGCAACCTTTTCATAACAATTTGCCAAAGTATGATTTCTAAATTATTCAACGTCCAACAGTCTAAAAGTCATCCTGTTATAGCACTAAATTTCTTGTAGAAGAGACTTGCATTTACTTTTTGGGACTCTTCCGCAGTTTACAAAAAAAGACTATTTTAATCCATTTACGAAGATGCCACTTAACGAGACCATTGAGCTGGCCACGTAGTCACCTAGTATACAATGTGTACTAAATTTTGTGATCGCCGCTTCTTTGAGTGGACCAAAATGGTCTGAACGGGAGATATTATTTATTTTACTTAATTTACATAGGCATAATTACGTACATCGACACAATTACTTACAAAGACGTAAGAGTAATGGAGAAACTAGTTTATATACATAATTTAACAAACAACAAAAAAGGTATTTTGATACTAACTGGCGTCTTGAAGAATCATAAGGTGGTCGCTGTGTAGGTCAGCAGATGAAAGTGATAGCCCATGGACCATACCGAGACTGTAGAGTGAGTAGGATTTGACAAAATGGTATCTCAGTACCTCTAGACACGATACGGATAGGGAAATAAAGAGCATATTGGTTAATGAGATACGGCTTTTAAAAGTTATATTTTATATACACAGTAAATATAATGTAAAAATGAAAAAGTATAAAAAAGTATAATATCTGGGTGACTGATCTGAGATCGGTTTTTAAAGGCTGAAATTAATAATAGAAATGTCATGCATTATCATACTAATATTATTAGACTATATGGTACATTCCTTTAATATAAAGAATATATATAAAGAGTGTGAGAGACAGAGGGCGGGAGAGAAGATGTATTCATATAAATATGGATACCCATTATCATAGTTCAAGTTTCTATATAAACGGAAAGAGTCAATGAAAGATACATAGATAGATATATTGATAGATATAGATAGGCCCTGTATAGGCCTACACAATCTTATTGAATTACCTGCTAAATCCAATGGATGACTGCTTAGATAACTCATTATAGCAGGATTCACCTTTCTGAAGGCATCGTCATTTGGTGCGAATATGGTACTTGAGTGATCAGCTGTTTGTATTTAATTAGAAACATTGTACTGATGAAACTGTTTAAATAACATATAGGTGAAGTCAACGTAACACTGGACACTAAAATCAGCAAATGAAATGGCATAAATTCCTTGATACTTCACATTTATATTTAATGAAGCTTACTATAAATATTTTTGTATTTTTGCGGTTGGTCAAATATTATAGTCACTATTTACTGTATTTTTGTTGAAATTTAATTTATATTGACTTATAAGACTAAAATACTATAGACTTAAGATCAAATTGCATTGTTTTATTTATCCAACAATTGGGAATTGGAGTTGAACACTATTGTTTTGTTTTTCAGCATCAATGAACAATATTTTTTTTACTAAATAATGCGAAAAATACTCATATACAAGAACTTAAAAGTACTTCTAAAAATACAAACTATTTTAGAAAACTAAAACTAAAACTGAAAGTTCAAATTCTCTACACATGGACTTAATCTCTAAAATTTTTGGGTGATTTAAAATCTACAAATCTTTTGTCGAATAATCTGGTGACTCCTTTGAGCCATTTCATATACTAGGCTGGTGTATAGCCTTCAGACGCCACTTGTTGCAGGATATAGTGTTTCAATTATGGGAAACCTAAATTTATAAATGTAGTCTAGCAGCAAATTATTGCGAATGCTTTACTGAATATCTCGATTTCGAGCGCAGGCTAATGGGAACCATCATTATTTCATTTACAAGGATCTTAGAGTATCTTTCAGTCTACGCAGGCTTTGATGATCAACTGAGATTAGTTGAGGAAGTATAAAGTTAGCTCAGAGATGCACAACACCCTTGTGCAACGTTGCCACGGAAACTTTTGGACGCCGCTTCACTATCCCTATGAACCGATGGTTAATATAATGCAAGAAACGCATTTAGATTTCTTTAATAGCAGCACATTATTCTCTGAGGCACACTAGGATTCTAGCCCATCGAAAAAGCGTTAAAAAGTTGTAATAAAAAAAAAAGAGCATTTAAGGCAAAATCTGCCGCTATGAGTGCTACTTCTCGAAAGAGAATGTGAGTCGGAGAAAAAAATGACACAGTATCTCTCAAGTTGAAAACATCACTGTAAATTACACATATAGTTGTCAGGTCTCATCCACTCTAAACTTTTGAAAGCTCTGGTAGTCTAAAAGAACATGCTCAACCTCCTGCATCACGACAGTCTCTTTACTGCATGTCCAGATTGGAGCAAAAAACTATTGATGTTTCCCTCTAACAGACATTGTCTAGATCTAAAAAGTATTATCATTTCTAGCTAGATTTGGACCTTTTATTCGCTAAACACTCTTCTCGGCCCTAGTCAGATTTATCCCTGCTCTTAAGTCACTGTTCATTTTCCTCGTACAGGTCCTTACTAGGGCTTTCTCAAATAAATTCAGTCTAATGAGAGCATTTGCCTTGGATTTCTTTTTGTCTAAATGTAATTGCCCAAAATCATCAGACTTCAACCATTTGAGAAACAACAACAATGGCAAACAAATTATAAGATAAATTTCTTACAGGTAAATAATGTTGTGAGGTTGGCTTTAACGATGAGGCTCTCGAAGGTGGAGATGTCGGTTCTGCTGGTGCCCAGGGCAACGATGTTGCCGTCAGGTGGCGTCATGATCCCATCGAGCTCGTGCACGATACCGTGAAGTACGTGGACATTCTTTCTGGTGATGTTGACGCCCTCTGCCGTCTGCGTCTGTTTGAAAATGGAAACGGAAGATAACATTGCTATAAAACATACATTTATAAAAAATATGTGGCTTTTTTCATCATAATAAAATAGACTTCAATAATTATTCAAAGCAAAAATTGATTCTAAAAAAGTACATTTTCTGATAATCAGCTAGTTGGTATAATAGAGCGTTCTTAGTGGGCGTGGCTTAGGTTTTTAGTGACGTATTTGTGTAAATAAAGAACCCACTTGAGGTACAAATGTAACGTGGTGAAAGTGAAGTACTTCTTTATCATGCAAAATTCACATCTGAATATTGGCTATCCTACTCAAAAATAAGGAGGTAAATAGTAGTACTGTAGATTAATTGATTAATGTGATTAGGCTAGGGCCGGCTAGACCTATTTACACTTTCAATTTCACTTTATAGGCCTACACTTTTAATGTTTCGTAGGCTAGGCTACGATGTCAAGTGATATTGTTGGTGAATAGGCTATCTAGTCAAGTCACTATTAGGCTCACATCGTCTATGATCTATGTCTATGATAATAATAAAATAGCCTATTTTATTTAACATACATAATACAGCTTAAATCTTAATAAGACTTAAAACACAACACATCATTTAAAAAAAGCTAGAGCCAATATGAAACTTTATTAATACAGCGGCCATATTTACTTGTACACCATTACTCAAAGTAAACACAAATCACGTGCTTTTTGTCACGGGATTGCAAACGCCCTTTTTTTTAGCTGGAGAATTTTCTCTCTAAAATTCCAGGAATATTTCAAAAACATCGACTAACTAATAATACAATATTTTCAGTGTTTATATTAACATTAATGATGAATAATTGTTTATCTGTATAAGCATACAATTTGTTAAATTATTAGATCTTTACAAGCTAAAATTGTGATTATTAAACGGTTGTATTTTCATAATTTTATGTAGTGTGTATATCTTACATGTAAGACGCTGTAAGTATTGATTCTAATGGAATGATTGTTAGCTGATGTCAGGACTCGATCTTGATTTTGTGCCAGATTGAATGTGGAGTTTATGACAACGTGGTAGCCAATCACGTTTTTCAACTTGTCTGCGTCTGCCTTTAGCGAGTCCAGCGTTCCCGCCGGAAGTTTGCTAAAGGCTGCATCACTTGGGGCGAACACAGTGAAACGATTGGCTGTACAAAAACAAAAATAAAGAGAACATAACTCTCTACGAAATTCATATAATATATATATATATATTTATATACGAAAACTATAAAGCCTTTTAAAAAAGAAATGTAATATTTATGTAATATAAATACATGGGATATGTATGGAATATTTTTGTATAGTTCCTAGCCAAGTTTTCATGCGACCTACTTGAATTAATTTGAGCTAAATAGCCAGAAGTCGACAAAAGATCAACGAAGGTGTTAAATCGTCCATCAGCCCTCAGGACGGTTTCAATGTCTGGACCTGTTAAAGTAAAAGAACACAATTAGAACAATATCAAATCCTATGCAAGTTCTCATATTATACTCACTTGTGTATTTTTGTGGTTGGACTCGGTTATGTAGCGATGGAGCACTATCAAGCAGTTTTTCACCGAAATTTTTTGTTGATGCATTAAAACCATCCATAAGTCTACCCGGCTTTGATAATCGCATTAATATCTCATTGAGAAAACGCTAGCCTTTGTGTAACCGAACGACTCTGTGTTTCGTTTCAACTGAAACTGCCGATCTCTAATTTAGAGATTTATTGTCAACAAAGAACATTTTCATTGTTACTTACGTTTCAAACCTCATTATCTACAACCAAGAAACACAAAAATATAATTTTTCAAATCTAAATAATTGCTGAAAAAAACTGATAATTTCTGACCATACGAAAAAGTTAATTTGCTCGACAATAAATACAGCAAACAATTTAATAATTCTTTGATTACGTTTAAAATGAAGCTTAGTTTCTTGTAATAGTAAAATATAACTTTTTAAAATCTGTAATGATTTTAAATCCATTATAAAGAACAACACTAAAGAATGTAGGCGTTCACCACAACACTCATAATTAAGTCACAAAAACTAGAAATACTAAATGAAATAGAGTCGATGGGGAAAGTAATATTTGCAGTAATAATACATATATCATTAAAATATAACTTAGAAATAACACACATCAATAATGTATTATACAATACATGTACTTAAATAAAGGCCCACATGCAAAAACAATTTCTTGCAAGTTAATTTTTTCCCAAATGTCGGTCGGACACGAATAAGGTTATATGAACAAACCAGGAAAATCAATAACTTAACACAATTAAAAACTCTAAATAATCAAGGCTCGATGTAAACGTGGGCCGCAATAATCTTTTGTATATAAAGGGCCTTTGTAAATTATAAGTAAAGATAAGCTGTGAACTGTAGGTAAAGTATGGCTTTCAAACTGATATTTTGCATCTGTCTTTGTAGTTATTTTAATATCCATCCTCTGTGAAAGAAAACGCGCTATGTTGCCTTAAAAGAGTCTAGAAATATATCGTATTTAAATGACACAAAGTCATTAAACAGATAACTAGTAAGTCGACAAATGCCTACCGCCAAAGGTCAATGATGACTAACTTACAACATTAAGGCATCTTTTTAAAATGCTGTATCATAAAAATAAAATACAAGAAAAGCAAAAAAAAACAATAAAAAAAAATGTTTAGATAAGCTGTGTACTCATTTTGTGAAAATGTGTCTTATTGCACGAATGGAAATTAAGCAAACAAAAAAAATGAAATATTTTTTGTTAGATAGAATCTTTCCATTCTGACATGGATGTGCTATAGGTATATTTAAAAATTTAATATTTTGAATATATTGTTTTATATACTATACACACCTGGTGTAGTCTGGGCTGCTGCTAATGAGATAAAACATAAGGCTAATACAAATTTAGTCAAGACCATTTTAAAACCTGTATAACAAGAACTTCGTACGTAGCAAAACAAACAAAAAAGTGTTGTGAATGCGCCGACTACTTGCAGAGTTATGTTGGAATTAAAATTATGTCTTGTATCTAAAGCTCAGAAAAAAAAAGTTATTTTTATTATTTGACCTATATTGCCCAAGGTTGAATGTATCTCAACATTGGAGCAGCACGCCGTAATCAGCAAGAAATTGAAAGTCTATCAGGGGCCCTGCTGCAGTGCATCGTATACGATCCAAACTTGTTACCATCAAAACTGTTCCAGTTTTAGAGATTTAAAAAAAAACGCCATTAGGGCCTATCAATGTAATGTTTATTTGTACACCTCCCTTCCGCATTTTTTTATTCACAAGCTGTTTACCTCCAAACTATTGTTAACCATAAATTGTCTAACCACTGATGATAAGACACATATTTTTTTTATGGAATGAATTTTTTATGCATTACTATATATGTGTTGTAGCCTACGAGAGCGAAGCAAGAATTATTATTCAGGTGGAGGCTGAACTTTCGCGTGACAAACCTTTACCCAATTCGGGGGGGGGGGGGCGTTGAACTTTTGCGTGACTAACAGTTACCAATTTGTTTGCGAATTCAGTATTTATTTCAACAAAACTATTGAAAAATATATATTCTTTAATACGAGGAGGGGGCTTAAACCTTCCCCCCTCCCACCTGTGGTTTCGCCCCTGGTGATGTATCATGATATATATAGGCCTATACTTCAAATTCATCAATCAGTTTGTATCCATTTGAACAATTAATCTAAGCTTTTACGAAATGTATCGTTTTTATCAATTACAGAGTAATGCTATTAAAAATCGTAGTTTATTTACATTCATAATTATAGGTTAAATATTTTTGCAAGCTAAATTAATTGGTCTAAATTCTATTAAAAAAACCGCCATGGATTCTATATCAGTAAGGTTAAACCCAGCAAACAGGATGTCAGAAAGATGACACATACTGAACCCATGCTAACAGTCCGTAGTTAAGGGGTTGACCGTAGCCGTCAAGATAACACGAAACAGATGTTTGTGCGTTCAAATACGGCCATCTGGCGGAACTTCATGACCCCAAAAGATTAGCGTATGTATATTGTACCAACAATGTCTTTCTTGTGTGGGAAAAAAACAACATCTTCGAACCTACATTTCCGGAGATCATAAATATATTTTATTGACATTGTATAGTGTATGTATTGACATTGTATAGTGTATGTATTGACATTGTATAGTGTATGTATTGACATTGTATAGTGTATGTATTGACATTGTATAGTGTATGTATTGACATTGTATAGTGTATGTATTGACATTGTATAGTGTATGTATTGACATTGTATAGTGTATGTATTGACATTGTATAGTGTATGTATTGACATTGTATGGTGTATGTATTGACATTGTATAGTGTATGTATTGACATTGTATAGTGTATGTATTGACATTGTATAGTGTATGTATTGACATTGTATAGTGTATGTATTGACATTGTATAGTGTATGTATTGACATTGTATAGTGTATGTATTGACATTGTATGGTGTATGTATTGACATTGTATAGTGTATGTATTGACATTGTATAGTGTATGTATTGACATTGTATAGTGTATGTATTGACATTGTATAGTGTATGTATTGACATTGTATAGTGTATGTATTGACATTGTATAGTGTATGTATTGACATTGTATAGTGTATGTATTGACATTGTATAGTGTATGTATTGACATTGTATGGTGTATGTATTGACATTGTATAGTGTATGTATTGACATTGTATAGTGTATGTATTGATATTGTATAGTGTATGTATTGACATTGTATAGTGTATGTATTGACATTGTATAGTGTATGTATTGACATTGTATAGTGTATGTATTGACATTGTATAGTGTATGTATTGACATTGTATAGTGTATGTATTGACATTGTATAGTGTATGTATTGACATTGTATAGTGTATGTATTGACATTGTATAGTGTATGTATTGACATTGTATAGTGTATGTAAAATAGTACAATACAGAAAGCACTGTGTGTCAAGACTCAGCAACAATAAAGGATGTCAACTTCAAGCAATGCTTGCTACATACCAGTGGCGTACCGAGGGGGGTGGGGGGGGGGGTGCGGGGGTGCGGACCGCACCGGGTGACACCATCTCAGGGGGTGACACCCGAATGAAAAAAACTATATTTGAAAAAAATGATAATTTTATAGAGCACGCACTGCTGGTCTAGACCGATAACAGGATGGCAAATCATAATCAAATAAATCAAAATTACTAGCAGCACCAGTTCCAGATCATTTCCGGGTTGAAATAATCAAAAGAGGGAGTTCCTTGTTTCAGAACAAAGACGGTCCTTTCAGTGTTGTGATAAGACAAGATGCAAAAGCTAAAGGAGATGTGCGCCAGCAAAGAAAACAATGGTTCTACAAGGCAATCCCCAACGGCGAGAAAATAATGCGTTTATGGATGGTTTACTCACTTGTTAGTGAGAAATTATAGGCCTACCGTTTTTGCTGCAGATTGTTTGCTGTTGATGTTACCGAAACCAAATCTAAATTTGTTATTGGGTTTTATAAGTGATGGAAACTCAACTACATAATCATGAGACATCTGAAGTATACCTATGTTGCTTTGAAAAATGGAAAGCATTGGCAGCAGGACTTTAGCTACACAAAACAATTGATGCCGAAAGTATTGCCTTAAAGATGTAAATGGATGAAGGATGCGCACCAATAGAGAGGTCTGTGAGTTATATGAAGACCCTACTATTATGGCTGAGACTTTTTTAAAAGTCAGACTACGCTGGACAGGCCACAGAAGAGGGGCAAACGTAATATACACTCAGAGCGCCAGAAGAAAACGACCCAAAGGCAGACCTAGACTGAGATGGTTGGACGATGTCGAGATGGATCTGCGACAGGTCCGGTTCCAGGCCTGGAAAAAGAAGGCAATGGATAGGTCTAAGTGGAAGGAGTTGGTGAGGAAGGCCAGAGCCCTCCTTGGGCTGTAGCGTCAAATATGATGATGACGATTGCCTTAATGGATAGGGAGAAGAAAAAGTGGAGGGATATTCTACACAGGTTGCTAGATATTACATTGTTTTTTATTTGCGAAGCAAAATCTGGCATTTCCTGGCCACAACGAAGATGAATCCTCGTTGAATAAAGGAAACTTTCTTGAGCTGGTTGAGATGCTTTCCAAATATGACCCAGTGCTAAAAGAACACCTAATCAGACTTAAAATAAGGACATGTACAGGGAAAGCATCTGTATCTTATCTTTCACTAAAAATGCAAATGAATTTATAAATGTACTGGCCAATCATGCAAAGAAAAATCTTGTTATGGATATAAATATAAAGGCCGCAAGGTATTTTGGAATTATGTTTGACAGCACACCTGATATATCACACACTGACCAAATGTCTGAAGTGATCAGATATGTGAAAATCCACAGTGGGAAAGTTGAAGTGAGAGAAGTGTTTCTTGTTTTTTTTCCTCTAAGGGTAAAAAAGGTGATGACCTCAGTTCTGACATTCTTAAAAATAAAAAAATGGACGACTTGATATAATGATGTGCAGAGCTCAAGGTTACGACAATGCTGCCACAATGTCTGGAATCCATAGAGGTGTTCAAGCCATTTTGAAAAGAAAGAACAAGAAAGCTTTTTTTTAATGGATGTGTGGGCCATTCCCTTAACTTGTGTGGTCAACACTCGTTTGCCGAAAATGCTTCATGTATGAAAAAAAATGTTGGTACCTTGAGAGAATGTATTAGGGCGATTGAAGCTTTATGTGATCCTCGTGAAAATTCGGACACAAGAGGTACAGCACAAGGACTTTTACATGCTGTCTGTGATTTCACTATTATCGGTTACCTTAACCTTTTGGCTCATATACTTGAAGATGTTAATCTTACATAGCAGTACCTGCAGATTAAAGACTTAACTCTTGATAAAGTGGTGACGAAGTTAGTCGCCTTAAGATTGTTTTTGCACGAAAAGCGGAGTCAATTAGTTGAGCATGCTATTGAACACTTATAAAATCAGACCAACATTAGATTTCGGTAGAGAGAAGAGAATGTCATTGAAAAAATTAAGAGATGCTGGAATTTCTATGCGATAAGAAATCAGTAGGGAGATGCTAGAGTGTATTGATCGCTTTCACTCTGAACTCCAGATCTACAGCGTTTAAGGAAATTGCAGATATGTTTGAGGCTGTTCAGCCCAAGATTTTTACTGTCAGCAGGTGAAGAAGAGTTATTAATGTCCGTTCCCAAATTAACCTCTTTATACGGTGAGCTATCCGAAGATGAGCTCTTAAAAGAAATACCACGGCTTAGACGACACCTAAAGCAGCGATATTGACCTACCAAAAAAAGCCATAAACTGGTCAGTATTAGATATTTTTAAATTCATAGCTGAATGGGACTTCATAGAATCTCTTCCAACACTCTCGCTATGCCTTCAATTATTTCTAACGGTATGTGTGTCTGTGGCATTATGTGAACGGAGCTTTTCAAAACTAAAGCTTATAAAAAGCTATTTACGCTCCACCATGGGACAATCAAGACTTTCTGAACTGGCTATGTTATCGATTGAAAGGGATACTGTGAATGATATATATTTTGATGAGGTGATTGACAAGTTTGCAGTTTTGAAGAGCAGGAAAGGAAAAATCTAAATAAAGTAATTTTAACGTAAAAATAACTAACCGTACGGTTGTTTCAGTTGTTTATTGATTTTACTTTCTAATATTAAATTAATATTGTTATTTATTTTTTCATATTTGAACTATAGGCTTGTTTTAAGGAAACGAAAACTATGGGGAAAAAGTCGCGTAGGGGTGGGGGAGTGACACCCAAAGTTTACCGCACCGGGTGACACCAGCCCTCGGTACGCCACTGCTACATATGACACGCAATAAAACGATCTTAGCAAAAGAACTAACAGGTGAAAATAAATTACTTTTCTATAATGATATGAGGCACGGTTTGTTCGAATCCTGGCGAAGTCTAGGGTTTTGCTCCCTGATCTGGAGGGTGTCCCGTAGTCTACTCAGCTCTGATATATTCTGATATATATATATATATAGTTAGGGACAAGTAAAGGCTGCTCGGCATTGATCTGGCTAAACAATTTCCCAGTATACCGTGACCACATACATTTGGGAACGCTTCTTCAGAGGTCCAATGGATCGAATTGGACTGAAGGGGGATACTTAACTCACTTACTTCAATAATATTAAAGACTAAATAAATTATTTTGCCAATATCATATTATAAAAATAAAAAAATAATAATTATGCCAAGAGTTGCATTTTTTATCTGCGTAAACTGAAGTCCTTTGAGTTTATATTCTTAATGTTACTTTAATATTGATTGTGCACATTTAATATAAGTTTCTTTTTCATTTTTCTATCAATAACAATAAGTATATAAGATACCTTTTCATTGAGAGGTCGAGAGGTTACTGTGATGTCTTCTTTTCCCAGTGTCCAGGGATCTCAGTCGCATTGGAACAAAATACTATTTCAAAAGAAATCACAAATTATCAGGTGTTATATCTTAATTTATTAATTGAACATAATTTGCCGATGGTTGACTCAGTGTTTAAACCATATTTTTATAAGGTTTGGAAAACTTACAGTTCAAACAAACAAACAAAACTATTAAAAAGTGTCTTTAAAAAAAATGAATTCTTACGTAGTGTAGAATGATAAATAATATGGATTTTCAGGTTAAAACTATAGAAAAATTAATTACACAGTAAGCCTACACTGCCTAATACTTTATTTTTACTATTCAATTATGGCGTTACACATCTTGTCTTAAAATTTCTAGCAGAGACTTTCAACTTGCGGCCAGCGCGCCACATTAAGCTAGGTAGTCTTGGTGACAACGTAAAAACCCAAGGAAAACTATATTTGAACACGGGACCGTCGGTACGTCAATATTAAGTCACTAAATTATGTTGTCCCATCCCATATTTGTATAAACTGATAGGATCTGTCGGAAAGCTTTCTTTTTCTCCATATTTAACTTAGAAAAGTGTTTCTGGACCACATTAGAATTACAGAGCTGTATAAAGCTATATCCTGAAACCCCAAAGCCTCACTCATGTCAACCCATATCCAACATTTTCATTCTTCTTCCATATATTGTTAAACAATAAATTGATAGCCGCCAACTAGCATTGCTTTAGTATATTTTTCATTATCACCTATAATA
Organism: Anisus vortex; assembly: GCA_949126835.1. Taxonomy (NCBI): domain Eukaryota; kingdom Metazoa; phylum Mollusca; class Gastropoda; family Planorbidae; genus Anisus; species Anisus vortex. The sequence goes on along the minus strand of OX421502.1, from coordinate 6,082,948 downwards.
ACCTATATAATTTAAAATAAAACTAAGGAATATCTCAGTGACAGATTGTTGAAACTTTAACTAAAGCAGCTGACGTCATTTAGTAATTAAAATCTAACAAAACAGGCTTTATAAAAAGGAACCTGTACGAATGTAATAATAACAACATAAAACTAAAATGCTTTCTCACATTAGTTAAACCTATACTAAAATATGCATCTTCAGCAGGGCCCTCGAGAGAAAAAAAGGATGCCGGTACGAGATCTTTTCTGAATACAAGTCACATGTTAAGGTAAGCTACTTGTAGTTGTCACAGAAATTTGATTTAATAATTTGGGATATATCTATGGCAGGTGAAACTCTGTAATAAATAAATAGCAATATTATTTCAAGTCAATTAAAAAGGTCAATGCGTTTTAAATTGTATTTATATAAATACAACGATTAATAACTTCACAACTTTTCACTACGGTAGGCTTACTATAACAAAAAAGTTCATAAATATACATCTTAATCGCATTTTATGCATGTGTCGAATCATTAATTATTTACAAATATACCCATTTCATTCATCTTTTGAATGTTTACTGTTTCGTAAAATGAAATAGTCAACAGAAAATACATCAATAGGCCTACATAAATTATTTAAAAAAACAGAGAAGAAAAAGACTAGTTTTATTAAAACAGGGCTGCCTTAAATTGCGTGCCTTTTCATTGTCAAAACTACGAATTACATTGTCAAAGTTTATTTGTCCTGCAATGCCAGACTCAATATTGAGCCTAGCCAAAATGACTCATGGTGGACCTAAAGTAATTTTTGATGAGCTTAAGTTTACTGAAGCTCCTCGCTGCTAATGAATGCTACTGTGGCTGGTGCTGTAAAGAGCATCCTCAAACTGACACTTGTGTTAGGAAAAATATTTTCTAATTTGGAATTTGCCAAAGCATTTAACAGTTTCAATGTACCCAACTGTTCTTTACCAAAATTTGCATAGTGAACCATTGTTAGGTAAATTATTTTCTGAAGAAAGTCTTCACAACTTTTGTCATTAGAATACTTTTCTGCTAACTTAGCAGCTTTATTATTCAAGTTTTTTTCTGACATCTTTTGGTAGTTCCAAAGAAAGCTGAATGTGTCAGAAATATCTTTGACTGAATTGAACCGAACTGTAAACAGTAAGCCCTCCAATAACACTATCCAATACAACATAAAACATGTGTTTTCGAAAGTGGGCTTTCTCATGGCATTCTTCTGTTTCATTTATCTAATTCACATTTTCATCAGGTGTATCCTCATCATGAAATCTTGTTCCTTTTCTGGCAGTTGTATTACTGTTCCTAAACAATTGTACTTCTATCTGCAGGTTGGCTGCAACAAGCTTAGCTTCATTCCACATTGCTTTCAAACTATTTCGCAAAGCTCCTAGTTGTGCATATTATAAGCTTTCTATGTTTGCAACTTCCATATCTATTATCGCATCACAAGCTTGAATGACTTTGTTGCAGAAGTCAATAGGGACTAGTGTACTGTACCACACGACTGACACCGACATAACATATAGATTTGATGGATTTCGTTTCTGGTTTTTGGCGTAAGATTCAGCTTTAACAGGTCTTTCAAAGCCAACTCAACCCCTGGTAGATGAGCTACAAATGGTTTTACACTTTCATTCAATTCGATCTGACCATATGGTGCTAGAAATACCATGATACTTTGACAGTATTTTCCACCTCTTGAGGCTACAACTGAATAATGTGTATTTACATTTTTCTAAAATTATGATACCTTTAACCTCCCCTCTTGGCTACCGCACAGGAGATCATTAAAGTGTAAAAAGATCAACTAACTAGGTTTGACTGCCGTAATAGTACGCCGCGAAACAGAGTATGTAGGCCTAGGTTACTAAGCTAACAGGTAGAACTGTAAGCCTGTAAGGCTCATAGGACCCATAGGTCTTTATTTGTAAGTGTCTCTGGAGAAAAATAATACAAATAGATCTTAAATCCTATCGAAAATAATTAGGCCCTTTATCACAACTAAAGTCTTCATTGCATATTTAACAAAATGTTCAAGTACACATTCAAAGAATATAAAAATTAAGGCCCCCCCCCCCCAGTGCAACGTGAGATTGTAGGAGGTTTTGGGGCATCTCCTCTTAGCTTAGCAACAATTAAAAAATACTTGCATAATTGCCAATTTAATTTTTAGTTGTAATATTCATGGGCTTCATGGGCCCCCTAAACTCCCATGGGCCCCGGTACGGCGTACCGGCTGTACCCCCCTCTCGTGGGGCCTGATCTTCAGTATGGGAATCATCAACTAAAGAAAACATTCACAAATTAGAATACCATCAGAAAAGAGCTGCAAGGTTCATTAAGAACGAATATTCAACACTAACAAGAGTAACATCAATAGTTAAATCACTGAACCTAGAAACACTATAGGGCAGAAGGGCAAAGAGTAAAGAAATAATACTATACAGGGCATTACATTCGAACTTCGAAATAAAACACAACATCAGTCTGTTACAATGTTCAGATAAACATATGAACAAAAAATTAAATGCTTATAAGTAGATCTACTCTTTCTTCCTGATTGGCATCCGGGCATGGCACAACCAAGGAAAACCAGTAACTTAACATCATTTAAAACACTAATAGAAATGAAGGACTAGACTTAAACCGCGGATGAGTGTAGGACGTAATAATATTCTTTATAAAAGGCGCTTTCTAAATGTATGAGATAAGATACATTTCAAACATTGATTCCGTTAAAACGTTTAGGTTTTTTAATTCGGTGCAATGATGCAATGTCAGAACCCTGGTTTCCGATCCCGATTGCTTTGCCAGATGTCCTGCTGTCCTATTATAATAAGGTCTTTGCATGTCTACCCACTTAGCTAGCCAGTGCTGATTGGTGCTGTAGATTAGAAGCTGTTACTGTACACTTGACAGCATGTACACATAATAAACTCTTTTTTAAGTTTGACAACATATATATGTATAGATTATCCGTTACAAATATTACGGCAATACCGACGATTATTGCGTACTTCGGTTATCCTAGATTTGAGTCCAGAATAGTTGCATTCTGCTGTGGGCTAACAAAGATATTAGTTAGCTTTAGGTTTTCTTAGTCTGTTATGGTAACCAATTCCCACTTCTGCACCCATGGGCCTCGATGCGGCGAAGTGTGAAAACATCTGATACGCTCCTTTTGTTAGTGTACCGGAGAGCTAACACAGCAGCTCTTGCGTGTCCAATCATCATTGCACTGCCGAGAAAGGAGGAAGCTATAAGCTTAGAAGCATGTTTCTACTACGCCCTGATGCCCTTGATATCCTGGCATAAAGTCTGGAATTTATGCTACTTGGCGACAGTGCAGGTATACGAGCGTGTCACCGCATAATGATCCAAAGGAAATTCTGCAGCTAGAGAGCAGAAACGTAGTGCATGTTCTACGGAGACCGTACCCTGTTACGCGGCACGCCTTATCTGCGTGTCGTTTTGCTCTTAACGTAAGAGCGGAATAAATAGGTAACCAATTCCTGTGAATAGTTCGCTGAATATAGAGCAATTAAAGTGTTTTAATCTATTAGTTTTTTGAGTAATATTATAAATTAGTTTCTCATAATTTAAATGCTTATGTAATATAACCACTTCGGTTTGTAGCCTTCAATCTTAATTTTTTTAAAATATTTTTTTATGTACTGTGGTTTATGTATGCACATATTGTAATGATAAAGTTTTAAATTTGCAAGTGAAAGATTTAAAGTAATTAGTGTATTTTGCATATATTATGTGTAAACTTTAAAGCAATCAAATATGAGTTATGGTTCTTGTGTACATTTCACATAATAAAAACCGACTATAGCTACTAACTATAACTGTATATTGAGTAAGCGAAGGCTGAGCTCTTCTAATAAGTTTTGTTTAAGGGGGAGAAACTACAGAATAAAGGGGAGAGAAGAAAAATGATCTTAGCGACTCTGTTGGCTGTATTAGTGCTGAGTGTTACAAGTAAGAGATTAACTGTATAAGTCTATAACTACAGGAAAGAGATTATTATAGAAGGGCAAGTGAGATTACATTTTACGTAAAAGTATTTGTGTTGACATATATATTTATTCCTATGTGTTGTAAAATATATCAGGAAGAAAAATTGTGTTATGTGTTACATCGACATTTAAAATTTATGACTTTGTCTGTTTTGGTTTTGAATTGCGTTACTCCTTTTCTTTGCTATATCAGCAAAATAATGTTTCTCATCCAGCAAACACCACTATCAGGGTATTAAAGAAAAAGATGACACTGTATAACATTGAAATAACATAAGTTTGAATTTTCCCTTTGCAGGAAATGTCTAATTTACAAAAAAAAGACAACAATAGGAAATAGACAAAAGCATCTGTTATTTCCGAAACCCTATTTTAAAATGTAACGTAGAGTTTAATTAAGAAAGAAAATTGACAAACGCTAACTTTATTATTATCATTTAGGAATCAATTTTAAGTTTATATTGATAATATGATTTCTTTGTTATTTATTAATTTTAATTAGATTTTCTCATGAAAATATAACAAAACAAACACGTGATCAGAATTCTAAAGTAGCAATCAATTGTATTACCCAAACTAACATCAACAATAAATAAATTCAACATCGTAAGTAAAAAAAAAAGAAAAAACTCTTCCTTACACTTCATTTTCTTAATTTTTTAAGCCTGCATTTTACTTTAAAAAATGTTAATTTTAAGGGTGTTTTATTTTTTCATGCCGTTTATTTCATAACTATATTTTTTTTACTAGGCAGCCAATGTATGAGGTTATATTACAAAATCTTTTCATAGCTATAAATTGGAAGGCCGAGGCGTTGGGGGGGGGGGGGGGGGGGAAATAATTCTCTAACCAATAGCTATCCCCTGATCATTAATCTTCACCACAACCCTAGTTGGCAACAAGACGCTGTCTAGTACGTGGATGACTCCATCTGTGGCAATGATGTCTCTCTCCACTATCTTGGCCTGGTTGATGCTCAGACTGCCATCTGGGTAAAAAACAAAGGGAAAACACGTCAGTTTCAGATATTGTAAATATAATCTACACGCTCTCTGATTTAATACTCTCTGATTTAATACTCTCTGATTTAATACTCTCTGATTTAATACTCTCTGATTTAATACTCACTGATTTAATACTCTCTGATTTAATACTCTCTGATTTAATACTCTCTGATTTAATATTCTCTGATTTAATACTCTCTGATTTAATACTCTCTGATTTAATACTCTCTGATTTAATACTCACTGATTTAATACTCTCTGATTTAATACTCTCTGATTTAATACTCTCTGATTTAATACTCTCTGATTTAATACTCTCTGATTTAATACTCTCTGATTTAATACTCTCTGGTTTAATACTCTCTGATTTAATACTCTCTGATTTAATACTCTCTGATTTAATACTCTCTGATTTAATACTCTCTGATTTAATACTCTCTGATTTAATACTCTCTGATTTAATACTCTCTGATTTAATACTCTCTGATTTAATACTCTCTGATTTAATACTCTCTGATTTAATACCCTCTCGTATTTAATACTCTCTGATTTAATACTCTCTGATTTAATACTCACTGATTTAATACTCTCTGATTTAATACTCTCTGATTTAATACTCTCTGATTTAATACTCTCTGATTTAATACTCTCTGATTTAATACTCACTGATTTAATACTCACTGATTTAATACTCTCTGATTTAATACTCTCTGATTTAATACTCTCTGATTTAATAATTAAATAAATAAATAAATACGAGACTTATATAGCGCATACCCCGTTTCCGTTGAGAATAGTTCTATGCGCTGCTGTAAACATAGTTCTGCCTGCTGGCGCAAATACGTTTACAGGCCAAAACTCCTGTAGGGCGACAGGGATCCGCCGGTGGCAGGGATAGAACCCGCGACCTGTCCGTTGGTATTTGGTTGACAGTCCGGTGTGCTAACCGCTAGACCAGCCGGCCTCACTGATTTAATATTCTCTGATTTAATACTCTCTGATTTAATACTCTCTGATTTAATACTCTCTGATTTAATACTCTCTGATTTAATACTCTCTGATTAATACTCTCTGATTTAATACTCTCTGATTTAATACTCTCTTATTTAATACTCTCTGATTAAATACTCTCTGATTTAATACTCTCTGATTTAATACTCTCTGATTTAATACTCTCTGATTTAATACTCTCTGATTATAGAAGTGAAAACCTGAGAAAGTAAAAAAAAAGGGCCAAAAAAGTAAGAACTTTAGAATGTAAAAACTTCAGAAAGTAATGACATCAGAAAATAAAAATTACAGAAAGTTACACCTCAAAAAGCAATAACAACTCAAATTAATAACCTCGGAAAGTAATAATCTTAGAAATTATGAACATAAAAAAATAAGAACCTTAGAATATAAGAACTTCAGAAAGTAATTAGCTCAGAAAGTAAAATCATCAGAAAATATTTCCTCGAAAGGTAAAAACCTCGGAAAGTAATAATCTTATGATGAAGGAACATAAAAAAATAAGAACCTTAGAATATAAGAACTTCAGAAAGTAATTAGCTCAGAAAGTAAAATCATCAGAAAATATTTCCTCGAAAGGTACAAACCTCGGAAAGTAATAATCTCAGGATGAAGGAACATAAAAAAATAAGAACCTTAGAATATAAGAACTTCAGAAAGTAATTAGCTCAGAAAGTAAAATCATCAGAAAATATTTCCTCGAAAGGTAAAAACCTCGGAAAATAATAATCTCAGGATGAAGGAACATAAAAAAATAAGAACCTTAGAATATAAGAACTTCAGAAAGTAATTAGCTCTGAAAATAAAATCATCAGAAAATATTTCCTCGAAAGGTAAAAACCTCGGAAAGTAATAATCTCATGATGAAGGAACATAAAAAAATAAGAACCTTAGAATATAAGAACTTCAGAAAGTAATTAGCTCAGAAAGTAAAATCATCAGAAAATATTTCCTCGAAAGGTAAAAACCTCGGAAAGTAATAATCTCAGGATGAAGGAAAATAAACAAATAAGAACCTTAGAATATAAGAACTTCAGAAAGTAATTAGCTCAGAAAGTAAAATCATCAGAAAATATTTCCTCAAAAGGTAAAAACCTCGGAAAGTAATAATATCAGGATGAAGGAAAATAAACAAATAAGAACCTTAGAATATTAGAACTTCAGAAAGTAATTAGCTTAGAAAGTAAAATCATCAGAAAATATTTCCTCGAAAGGTAAAAACCTTGGAAAGTAATAATCTCATGATGAAGGAACATAAAAAAATAAGAACTTTAGAATATAAGAACTTCAGAAAGTAATTAGCTCAGAAAGTAAAATCATCAGAAAATATTTCCTCGAAAGGTAAAAACCTCGGAAAGTAATAATCTCAGGATGAAGGAACATAAAAAAGTAAGAACCTTAGAAAGTAAAAACCTTATAAAGTAAAAATCGAATAAATTAATGTCCCAGAAAGTTGGAACATCATAAAGAGAGGCCCTATTAAAGTAATTTTACAATGATGTAAGAACTAAAAATGTAATAACCTAATAAAAAGAACTAAGAAAGTAAAAACCACACAATAAGTAAGTATACAATGAATTAAGAGCTCCGGAAAGCAAACATTTTAGAGAGTAATAAACCTAATATGACATAGTTTACCCCCCCCCCTTACTTCTTTTGTTTCGATGCCACTATTATGTGAAGTGTAGCTTCAGGCTAATGTTATATTACAAACTCACCGTTGCCTTGTAGTACCATGAGTGGGTCGTGATGAGCATCTGTTGTTGGTAAGGTCAGACTGTGTCTCATGCCCATTGTAAAAATTGTGGATGCCCTCACCAGATGGAACTTCAAGGTCTCTATCGTATTTTAAGGATATGATAAAAACATTTTTGTAAACTAACTATAGTATAACAATATATAAATTGTGAGGTTCATAGTTTAGCTGGAGTAGCCTGGAATGCAATTTAGGGTGAGACGCATTTAACAACTAGCGTGGCCAGGATGGCAAGGTTGGTTTTGGCCCAATATACAACTAGCCTAGTCAGGATTGCAAGGTAGTGTGTCTCACTATACAATTAGCATAACCACGATTGCAAGGTTGGGTGGAACCCAAAATACAACTAGTGTAACCAGAATGGCAGGATAGAGTGTATCACTGTACAACTAGCAAATCCAGCATTGTAAGTTAGGGTGTGTCCCTCTCTACAGCTGGCATAGCCAGTATTGTAAGGTAAGGTGGAGTCCAGGAGAGCCTCTAGCGATGCCAAGATTCAAAAAGTTAGGTGTGTCTCTCAAAGGCTGCTATCTTAGCTAGGATTGCAGGGTAGGGTGGCACCGAGTAAAGGGAACTACACTGTTGACGGCTTTGAATACAAAGCACTTCGCGTCTGAAATATTCACAAGAATATTCTTTGACAAAAGTTTGAAATGTCAGTACACTTCACTAAAAACGTTAAATCAAATAACTATGTAAAAAAAAACTTGAAAGTTAGCTGTCTGTTATTTCAAAATTATCGTTAAACCAGCCCAGATATCAAACTTTCCTTTTCCCTTAGAAACACTCATCGATTTTGAAATAATTCGGTGGATCTACATAGTACCGGCTTAGTAATCACGTGACTTCCAATGCCCTTCGCCTTTTTCTTTCTCAAGGCTTTGTCTCTCTATTACCTTGTAGGTCTGCTGGGTGACTTTCAAGATAGGGCATGATTCTGCCGTCCAATCTTTGAAAAGCTGCATTGTTTGGGATGAACAGAGTCTGATTCTGGTCACCTGAAATATACATTTTGTTATTAAACTCATTTGTCAGATTAAAGAGTAACCAAATGCGTTGACGTTCGTATTTATTAACGGCTAGATATAGGCAGTATGTACTGTGTATTTCTACCAGCTGTTGTTTTGTTTGGAACACTAAGCAATTATATTTCATTTTCTCTTTACTTAAGTTTTAATAGAACGATAGGTAAGTTGTATGATTTTCAGTCAGACAATCGCCTTAGATGTTACTGTGTTGTACCGGGAAGCGGCAGAATCTGATGATTAGACTATGGCCCCAAGGCACTACAACAGCAAGCGCCGCCCTAACTGTGACGAAATTTCGTAGCACATCTACAGCTCCCAATGATTTCACAGTTCAGACTGATCGCTGCCTACACCTTCAATTCAACTGAGCTAGTAGTGTAACGTCCACAATCCCCTTGTGGCCAGAGCCGTGTAGATATCGTTGATAATTCTCGTTGGTCCTAGGGTAGACTTTAGTTATTATTATTTATGTTTCAGTATTACACGAACTCTCCTTATGGTACTGGGCACAAACTCAGGATTTGCGTTCTAACAGTTCCTTTTCTTAACGTTAGAGTAGTCGATAAATATTATAGTATTGTAAACAACACAAGAGAATAGTAACTTGACGAGAAAGCTTCAGTGTAAATGTTGTTACTAATTTAATTCAGGTGATATATTCAAATACGTATATACAATATGAAGATTATGTACAGTAAGAATAAAATAGTGCAAACACAAGCGTCCTCAAAAGAAATTATCTCGAAACTAACTGCCTTTAAGACAAACAAATCATTAAATACTATTAGAGTGGTGCGAGGGACAGACCTATTACTAGGAGGGGTGAAAATAATGGTATCATTACAAAACTAATAATAAAAATGATAGGAACTACCCTATGCAGAAATAATAAATCATTCCTAGCCATTCCGAGAATTTGAGGTCAGCCTAAACACGGAATCGCAACATTACCTAGAATCTCTCGACTTCGTTACTAAAAGTCAAGGAAATGGGAAAACTAAGCCCCGCCCACAAAGTCTTGTGTAGGGAGAATAAGAGGGGGGGGGGGGGGGGAATAAGCATTGTGTGTTCCAATACTTGGAAACCACCAGTATATGACAGTAGTCTCAAACTAATGAATAGCCTACACTATGATAAAGGGTTTACATCTTGACTTGCTTTTTTTGTTTATCTCAAAACCGTTGCATATTTGTTTTATGCAGCTTACTTGTAAAGAAATGCAAGAGACCAGAACTGACCACCAGGTTGGCAAACACACTGAGATCAGGTCTGTTGATGCCGATTTGTAAAGTGTTACTGGTAGGTATACTGAGCACGCTGTCCAATCCTTGTATCAGCCCGTGAGCCACTGGGACGTTTCGAATTGTAATGTTGATTCCGTTGGCAGTGGTCGTCTGTAAAGATATAAATATAAAAGAGGTTTTTATTAGAGCTTCGACAAGACGAACATAAGGACTTCCTTACACCTGTGCATTTATTAAGTTCACAAAGACCCTAGCATTTAATGATTTTTTTGTCACAATATGGTACAAATCAAATAATTTTTATAGTGATGAATAAATGTGTAAATTAAATATATTATGCTAAAATCAATATATATCTTTATCAAAATTGCTTAACTTAAATGACTAAATTATTCCGAAACAAAAGTGTGAATTAGTCATCATCATAAAATTGAAACCGTTATTTAGTTATTTAATGTTCCTAAGTTATTGAATAGCATTATATTGACTAATTTATAAAGGAACTTAAACACAATTGTATGATTCTATGACATAAAATTGACAACGTTTATCACGTATGCATACACAGAAGTGACACAATTTTGATATTAACAAAGTCATTAAATAACAACACCCCTAAACAAGACCATTTTTTTTTAAATAGAGATATTTTAATCGATGGTTTACCGTAAAGTAAACTTCTTTGTATGATGGTAGTATATAAACATGTGATGGTATCATATCAGAAATAGCCACCTAATTTTATACACTAATATATAGTCTATATAAATTACCATTACCATTCCATAGTCAAGTATCTCTATATGAAAACATACAAGTAGAAAGTTATATGTAAACTTACATGTAGAATGTTGCATGTAAATGTACATGTCGAATGTTGCATGTAAATTACATGTAGACTAATGTATGTAAACTTACATGTAGAATTGGGTATGTGTTCATTCTAATAGGATGGTTATTGGAGGAGTGAATCACCGAGTCCTGATTCCCAGGGACCCTGTAGGTTGTATGCAGCGCCACGTGGTAGGCCAACAAGTCCGTCATCCTGGCGTGGTCATTCTCCAAAGCCTGGAGGGCCGCCGGAGTTATCTTAGAGAAGGCGTGGTCGGTTGGAGCGAACACAGTAAAGTGTGGAGCTGTTGGAGGCAGGTAGACAATGAGAGAGAGAGAGATTATTAATGTAAGCCGTAGTGCTTTAATGCAAAAACATTGTGTCTCATCCGTTTTATATGTTATTATTTATAGCTTATATTGCATAAAGAAAGTGCTGGTGTTGTTATGTTTATGCATAACATGTTGTATTTGTAAAAATGTATTTCATTTATTGGCCCAATTTCATAAGGAATTAATAGCTCTGCCAATGCACTCTGCACGAACAATTCGAAGAGATTAATAAATTGTAATGTATTATAGGATTAGTTGGTTTTGTATTTCACCCACGTTGGTCCAAAAGTGGCGTTTACTAGTTTTCCATGCAATAAGATTGTGTGGCAAACACTTTGGCCATTTAACAATCATCATAGGGACCCAAAGAAAGCTGGAAATAGTTCTAAACTCCCTTTAAATCCGTGTTATAGAATATGTTAACCTTGGTAGTTAGTGTCTATCTATACGATCCCGGGTTCAAATACAGGTAACACCAAATACAGACGAATTCGTGCTTTCGTGGCCGATAAAGTAATATTTACGTCGTACCAAATTGATCATTATCGATGGCTGGTGAAGCAGCGTCCATGCAAGGGATGTGTGGCCAGCTCAATGCCGAGCTGCCTTTACTTTACACTAACTAATGCCAGGTACCAATCAGATGGACACCCTCGAGTCCCGAGAAAAAATCCTAGCCTTCACCAGGATTCGAACCCAGGACCTTTGGTTTGCCAGTTGAACTTGCCGCCGCTAAACCATTGATAAGAAACTGACATTTGTTAGGGCAAAAATAAAGGTGTGATACTAGGATTATGGTTTCGGCTAAGGAATATTTTGTTATTGTTTAGATATGCTTTGAAAAGAAAATGTCTACCTGAAGTTATAAATGGAACTACATTTGTCTTTTGCAGAAAATCAGTAAATCTGCTAAACTGACCAACTGATAGCAAGCCGGTGATGATATCTGGATCTGTGAGAAAGAAAATGTGTCGTTCTTGAGACATGAATTCAGGCTAAAAAATAAGTTAAAGATGTTCTAGTAGAGTAAAGGGGCTACGATTAGAATATGTGGCACAATATTTGTATAAGAACAATACCATCAACGATATGTAATATTTAAATCGCCCACTTAAGCCATTTCGCATGGGTTATAGAGAACATTTAGGCTCTTCATTTCTAGTCATAGAGTGGCAGATCGCTGATCTCTCTCATTTGTATATTTGTTAATTAGCAGCAATGATTTTTTTCCAATGGAATGACTTAGCTTTCTTATTTATGACAACAATAATGCTTTGTCGTGTTTGGGCTTGGAGAGGCATTGTACATCTAACTGCTGTGAACATTTGTTCTGACTAATTTTCTAAAGTCGTTTGTTAAAAGCGGAAGCCAAATCCCCACAAATTTAGGGTGAAAAGCGACCTATAATAATTCTACATCATTCATGCAACTGAACGGCAAAGAGACTCATTGTTTACTTTTATTTTCTGCGTCCTTTTGTTTAACTTTTATGTTATGTTTACCGAAATATATTGAATATATTCAACTCACGTGGTTGACAAGTAACAAAGCCAATGATCAGATTTAGCACAATAAGAGATGACGTCATTCTGAAAATAAGTAAAAATGTATTAAAAAAAAAAAGATATAAACATATAAAATATTCCCAATAACTGTCAGATCTTAAAAGTTTCACTAGTCTTGAATATTTACTTTACCTTTAAAGTATCTAAAAAAAAAACACATACACTTTACAGCTTAGCGCGATCAATGCTAAAGATAAGGAACAATGTAATTTTAGATTAAAGAAAAGTTCAAAAGATAAGAGAACAGAATTTTGCAAGTGGGTCACATCTATGTCATTGACTACTTTGTATTACGATGTTTTATTTTCATGGACATTTTGTATACAAGGATACATTAATTAATATATTTTATGGTGGGTCTCCCTGGGGTGATTATATTAATCCCTTGACCCCCCTCCCTCCTTGGCTATGCCACTGGAAATCATTAGTAAACCAGTTTTAAAAGATTAATTAAGTAGCATCGACTGGCGTACTAGTATGCAGCAACATATAGCTTTTAGGCCTACTAAAGTCACATTACACAACTGTCACATCTGTCAATAAAATGGTGCCCCAACGACCCTCACTCGGGTTATGGGATAGAAGAGAAAGAAGAAGAAAGTCACATTATATTTGTATGGGTATCAATATAGAAATCCAAAGATCTATAGGCCTACTCGGAAATAATTATATTACAACTAGAGGCAACTTTGCATATTTAGCATATTGTTCAAGGACACATTAAAAAAAAATGTAAGGGCCCCTGGCGCCACATGAGATTGTATGAGTTTTAGGTGCATTTCCTCTTAGCTTCAAACCAACAATAAAAAAATACATGCGTAATTGCCTTTTTTATTTTGTGAAATTTAATATTAATGGGCCGCCCAAACTCTTTTGGGCCCCGGTGCGGGTCACCAACTGTGCACCCTTGGTGTGCGGCTTGCTAGATATAAGTAACAATACATAAGTTACAGGGCTGACATGTAGGGCAACGCTGGGATTGAGCTAACTGGTTTGTGTCAAAGCTTGTATCGCTGTATTGTTGCTAAGGGAAATATTAAGCTTGAAAGGATGACGAATAGTTGATTAGATCAAGCATATTGCTAAGAGATTTACAAAAATGTACAAGTGTGTTTGTAATTCTTCGGACATCTTAATAAGATATAAGCCAGCTTCCCGATACAAGTCTACGGGATGGATAATGCACATATCACAAACGACAATACTTATCTTATACATTGCAGACGCTCCTTCTATAAAGAAGACGATTGGACCCTACGCTCATCAGTGGTTTGAGTCTAGTCCTGTATTTCTATTAATGTTTTAAATGATGTTACGTTACTGGTTTTCCTGCTTTGTTCAGGCAACCCATTCCATATCCGTATGCCACTCGAGTAGAAAGAGTACCTATATGTATTTGTTTTCGCATATGGGATAAGGAAAGTGTTTCTGTCCTTATGTTTATCTGAGCATTGTAACATATTGTTTCTGTGTTTTATTTCTAATTCAGAATTTCATGCATTATGTATTATTACTTCTTCAGTCTTTGCCTTTGTTCTCCTCTAGGTTTAGTGATTTGACTATTAGTGTTACTTTTGTCAGTGTTGAATATTCGCTAGTAATGAACTTTGCAGCCGTTTTCTTAATTTGTTCTAATTTTTTTTATGCTTACTTTAGTTGATGGGTCCCATACAGAAGATGCATAATTAATTATAGGTCTAACTAATGTGAGATATTATTTTAGTTTTATTTTCTTATTACATTTGTAAAGTTTCCGTTTTATGAAGCCTAATGTTTTGTTAGATTTTTTAAATTCCTTCATCAATTTGTGGATTCCAAACTTACCTTATGCGTAATATTTAGCAAGTTAATAAATACATCTTAATGTGCCCGGGTTCTTCTGTAGTCATTCTAAAGTCTAGAGTCTAGAGTCTGGTTCACTAGGAAATTATGCACTCATAAATCAGTCAATGAACGTTTAACGTGTAATGTAATATTTGAACTTAAGTACAACAATTAAATGAAATTGCATTGGGTGATAACATGTGCTTCTATAACATTATGCCAAGCAAACAAACAAACAAAAAACTACACCTCTAAGTGCTTTAAAGTTATATAGGTTTTAATGCAAAAGTGCTACAATGGATTTTCCCCATGTTTTCAAAATGCAAAAGCTAAATGAGGTTAGAGATAGTGGTACTCTGGTAGATTAGAGATAGTGGTACTCTGGTGAAATTTAGAGATAATGATACTCTGGTAAGATTAGAGATAGTGGTACTCTAATGAAATTAGAGATAATGATACTCTGGTAAGATTAGAGATAGTGGTACTCTAATGAAAAAAGAGATAATGATACTCTGGTAAGATTAGAGATAGTGGTACTCTAATGAAAAAAGAGATAATGATACTCTGGTCAGATTAGAGATAGTGGTACTCTGGTGAAATTAGAGATAAGGATACTCTGGTAAGACTAGAGATAGTGGTACTCTGGTGAAATTAAAGATAATGATATTCTGGTAAGATTAGAGATAGTGGTACTCTGGTGATATTAGAGATATTGATACTCTGGTAAGATTAGAGATAGTGGTACTCTAGTAAAATTAAAGATAATGATACTCTGGTAAGATTAGAGATAGTGGTACTCTGGTGAAATTAGAGATAATGATACTCTGGTAAGACTATAAATAGTGGTACTCTGGTGAAATTAGAGATAATGATACTCTGGTAAGATTAGAGATAGTGGTACTCTAGTAAAATTAGAGATAATGATACTCTGGTTGATTAAAGATAGTGGTACTCTGGTGAAATTAGAGATAATGATACTCTGGTAAGATTAGAGATAGTGGTACTCTAATGAAAAAAGAGATAATGGTACTCTGGTCAGATTAGAGATAATGGTACTCTGGTGAAATTAGAGATAAGGGTACTCTGGTAAGATTAGACTTAGTGGTACTCTGGTGAAATTAGAGATAATGATACTCTGGTAAGACTAGAGATAGTGGTACTCTGGTGAAATTAAAGATAATGATACTCTGGTAAGATTAGAGATAGTGGTACTCTGGTGAAATTAGAGATAATGATACTCTGGTAAGACTATAGATAGTGGTACTCTGGTGAAATTAGAGATATTGATACTCTGGTAAGATTAGAGATAGTGGTACTCTGGTGAAATTAGAGATAATGATACTCTCGTAAGATTAGAGATAGTGGTACTCTGCTGAAATTAGAGATAATGATACTCTGGTAAGATTAGAGATAGTGGTACTCTGGTGAGATTATCATCTTCCCTAAAAGGATCAAGGAGCAGGTAGGTACACATAGTTTTAGCGAGAGATTTGATAGCAACGTAATTTGTTTTAAATTAAATGATGGCCTAGATATCACTGTTTTAGGTCAGGTCGAAGCAAATATGTCAATTTCCCTTCCTAATATTTGGCCACAATCAAACACACGAATAAAAGAGATATTAACATAAAGGTGTTAATTTGTTTTAAAGTAATTAGATCTAATGCAAAATGGGCTAAAAAAAATAAATTAAAATTAGGTTTAGTCTAGTACCTATTTCTTCACATTGGCATACTGACAATGTAGCATAGTGTCAGTCTTCTGATCAGGCCTATGTTACAGTTGTTATGCAATATAATATGCGTTTCGTTTGTCAGGCTTGCATCACACAAGTCCCAACTTTAGAAAAAAAGTAATTAGTGGGCAGGTAGTATTTCGTGGGCAGGATCACGACAGTGTAAAATGGACCAATGCAAACACAACCATTGTAAAACGGACCGTAGCTGAGAGCGAAGTCAAAATACAATACGTCATTTATTGGATACACTAGGTACTCGCAGAGGTATAGTATTAACATCACGTTATTGTAAGAGTTTCCCTAATGTTTATCACACATTGATATTACTTTAGTTCTCTTATTGTTAGATTAGATTCACCAACATACAACTTATCATGTTATATTAAAAATTGAGAAGTTAATTTAAAGAAAATACCCAATTTAAACATAAAATTAATGTTGAAGTTAAAAAAAAGTTCGCTTCAAACATAACGTGTAAAATCTGACAAATTAAACCCTTGTCCGTTTCCCCTCCCTCTACCCCCCCCCCTTACACACAATATAAACTCTCCCCAAAGACGAGCCATTTTCTTACCCCACGCCACACAAAATCAGCATTGAACGTTGTCATAAACTCGAACACAAAGAATAATCTTTCTATCCTTGACCTAAAAGTTACTGCATACATAAAATATTCAAAATAATTCGACAATGTTGGAATTTAACTCATAATCTGAAATACGTGAAATACAGAGATATGTGAGTGTCTGTGTGTGCGTGAGTGTCTGTGTGTGCGTGTGTGTGTGTGTGTGTGTGTGTGTGTGTGTGTGTGTGAGCCAACAGTTCAACTAATTTCCCATACGTTATGTTTTGAAATGCTGTTGGAAGCCGCGTCCCTGGCATTATTGATCTGTGTTCAATGATTGAGATGAGTCAACAGTCTGCTTGCGAAAATTACTTCGGAATTGTTTTGTACAGATTTTCCTTTCAATTTCACTACATAAAAAAAATAAAATTGTTCGTTAAAAGCTGTCAATGTTTACAGCGAAATGTTTAAAAAAATATTTTTTAAAAGAAATCAAAAATATTTTGACAAAGTTGTGTCATTTCATGTATGATTTTGTTAGTGTTTTTTATTTATTTATTTTTTTTTATTTGATTTGGGGAATTCTAAAATAATGAATTTTGTATTTGATACAAAAAATGTTTGGACACAATTAAATTATTATATCAAAATATGTCTTCTTCAAAATAAAGTGAGCAAATTCAAAATACTTAAAAATCAAAACAATTTAGTTTTAACCTGTTTCATCAAACATGTCAATAAAATGAAACATACAAATTCACGTAAACTATATCAAATAACTTTGAACTACATTTTTGAATACAAAATTTACATTGACAAAGAATGAAATAATTCCTGTATAAGCCTACTCAGAAATATTTCTTCTTCTTCTTAATTTTAGTGTGGAGCCCCTGTTAGGCCAGTGGAAAAAGTCCACATTTTTACTACATACAATTTTTAAAAAATTATCTTTTTTTCCAGAAGTTTGAAGGTTGGTGATGTTGCTGTTTTCATTCTCTAATGTGAACAACAACTTAAGAGAACAAACTTTACAACTTTAGGAATGACAACTTTACACAACCAACTTGAGACTTCTTCACTTGGCATAGAACATTTGATTCTGACAAACGCAAGCCCAATTAAAGAAATAGTCTTCTTAATAAATGAAGCCGTACTGTTTTGCTTTCAGGACTTTGAGCATAGTGAGTACGGCATGCTGTGGAAGATATTTGGCTGTTACGTCAATACAGTTTTGTCGATGTTTGGCCAGATTTTGAACGTGATGTGTCTGCTGATACTTAGACGGTCCGGACTCAAGAAAACCTCCAATATTTTACTGTTTGCTCTAGTTGTGGCAGACAGCATGAACTTAATGATTAATTTGAACTACGGTAGTATATTAAGATTTTATGGCCCTGACAAACTTAAACCAGGTTACTGTGTCTGGGAATATAGTGCGTCACTAAATATGTTTCTCCATGTCTCCAAAGAGATATTTTACTTTGTTGGTTCGTGGGGTCATACTATTAATGCTATTATCCCCATGATAATAACAACTGAACGATTTCTGGCTGTGTTTTTGCCAGTAACCTTTAAAAAGATTGTCACAACCAAATCAGTACTGGTCAGCTGTTTCTTTGCATTCATTGCGTGGCTTCCTTTGTATATGTTCTTTATTTTTACCCGTAGGCTTCTATACATTCAGGTGTACAAAGATAAGTACGTTGCCGTTGTTGCTGCCACGGAGCTGTTGGTCAAAAATTACAACACCTTATACGTTTTCTTAACGTACGCTGGGGAGACTTTACAATCATTGCTACCAACGTTCTATATCACGGTCGGATGTATTATCATAGGCGTCAAGATCAAACTGACATTGATAAGAAGACGTAAGCTGGTCAACAAGAAAGACAACCTACACTGGTCACCACGAACGACTCGGACATTGTTGGTGTCCTGCTCAATTTTTGCGATAGCACACATTATTAATTCACTTATTTCCCAGTTTGCGACAGTAGGCACGAGATACCCAAGTCTAACATACTTTATGGTTCAAATCTCAGAATTTATAAATGCACTTCAATGTTCCAGTAATTTCTTTGTTTATATGGTAACCAATACAAAACTTTGGAATATTTTTATAGAAATAGTAAAATGTGAAAGGAAATAGGGAGAAAAGAAAAAAAAAACAACATAGAATAGGCCTAAAGAAATGTGTCAGAATAAGCAAAACAACATAGAATAGGCCTAAAGAAATGTGTCAGAATAAGCAAAACAACATAGAATAGGCCTAAAGAAATGTGTCAGAATAAGCAAAAACTTGTAACGTTTTGAAAATGTAAATATTTATTTTTAAACATTACGTTATGCCTGTCAATTTAAGGAAAATTAAAAAATGTCAATTTTGTCTAACTGGTTTATATTTCCATTTATTTATATTAGTCTAAGTTTGTCTTTCGCCTATATTGTTGTATTATAGGGTATCAATTAGTCTCCTGCACTGTGTTTTGAATTGTTTTAAATGTTCTATTACATTTCTTTGTTAACATAAAGAGACATGATATTAAAAAGCTATCAATAGTAAAACAAAGGCCTTAAGACTTTGTCTAAAAATAAGTGTTTTTTAAAGAGAAGTTTTGGGGAAAGAGTGCGAAAAATATTTATTATTGCCGGGTATAGCGCAGCAAAACAGGGGCATGAACATAGTACATGTTAAATAACGTACGTAATATATGTATTATGCCCCATTTTACAAAACTTTTTATAATTAATTATACTTTAAAAAAAGACACACTATAGTCTAAAAATAAAAAACAGTATCACTATATTGTTAACCGATGAAAAAGTATGATTTTGTAGGGTATGTACTATTCGAAATTAAAATGGCACCGAACATTAGAATGTCTAAACAATCTCTTAGTATGCTTATTCAGTAGCGTCTAAAACCTTTTGCGCGATGCTTTACAGACCCGTTGGATCAAAGTTGTCGGGCAGAAAAATAAATGCCTTTCATTCTTCGAAGTGTGTACATAAATGTTCAATAACTGTGTCCAAGTCACAAATATATCAAAGTAGATTAGTAAATATTTTGAACAACCAGTTACTTCTTTTTTTTCCATTTCTGCCGACTTTGGCTCACTAGGTCTCGTAAAACGGCGTTTACTAGTTTTTCATGTTTTCACACAATTTCTGTACCAATGCTTATGTAAAAAGGATAACATTGACCCATAATAAACTAACCCATAAAAACTAAGTTTTTATAATACTCCCTTTTTTTGTAAATTAAGTTTATATTTAATTTATATTTGATAGATTAAAATAAATATAGATCTAAGTGATATCATACCTTATGAATTTCCACACTAAAATTGTGCGCATTATTTTTTTTTAAAAAGCTTTGGCCCGCATAAAAACATAAAAGATAACTCGCTTTGTTTCGGCTACATTCGTTTGAATTCTATTTATTTCGTAAAAACTAACATATCCGAAAAGTTTATTTACCTTCGTCTCTTCCGGTAGAGGCAGCCATAATTTACGTGAAATATACTCTTCGATTTGCAAATCGGTCGAAGGAATTTGTGATTATTCTAAAGGCTATGATGCTGAAAATTTGATAGAATGTATTGTTAGTCAGGACAAGCCTTCTGCTTAATTTCAACTCGATTGGACGACGGGAAGTGGTAGAAAAATCGATGCAAACTTTTGCTAACAAACATCCAAGTAAGCAAGCAAGCAGACAGACAATGCATGATAATAGAAAGGGAGTAAAAAGCTGGATATACATCATTTAGATCAGTGTAAAAACAAAAAAAAAAAAAACAACTAAAAACTAAATCATTTGGCTAGTGTTGGGATTTCTATTTTGCATGATCTTGTTTTTGAATGGTAAAAAATAAATAGCTTAATTATTGTAACGACTTGATTATATTGCTTCTAATTTTCAATTAATTTCACTCAATTACACCGGCTTACTCTCTCAAGGCCTGCTTTACATTGGTTGAAGACTTATTAAATCAAACATAAATGTAACATGAAGATATTGATATAAGACTGACATTTCTTAGTAGAAAATTAATGGTGTGCCAGTAGTGTGACATTTGTTAGTAGAAAATTAAAGGTGTGCCAGTAGTGTTAAGAAGTTTGATTTATATTTTCTTCTACTTTGAAATTTTTTACATGAAATTATAAATGGAACAACAATAGTGTTTTTTTGCAGTAGATAAGTAAATTTCTAACTCAACAGTGTTTACGGCTTACTTATGATATCAAATATTATATAATTACATGACAAATTTGAACTATAAATCTAAGTGTTGTAACTACCATACAGATAGAGCTATTACGAATTGGTGTCGCATATTTTCCAGAAGCAAACTGACTAAAAGTTTTGTTTCTTTTAACATTAAGTTAGTGGACACTATAGTTATGCATTACGTACAAAGTCATTCAGCTGATATTTAATATAGTTCTTTTGGTGACATGTTATGAAACTCATCAAAGTGTTATACATAAATTGTAAGCTACCATCATACAACGCCTAGTGTTTTCCAGAAATTGTAAGCTTACAACATGCAACGTCTAGTGCTTTCCATAAATTGTAAGTTACTATCAAACAACGCTTATTGCTTTCCATAAATTGTAAGTTATAATCATCCAACGCTTAGTGCTTTCTAGATGTTGCTGATAGCGTTCCCCAGCAATACACAATTTACATAGTTTTTCTGGAAATTCGGTATCACAAGTGTGATTCACATTTAATGTCTAAGAGGTCAGTCTAGGTCTTTTCTCACTTTATTTGGAGCTCAACTATCTTCCTGTCTTCCCAAAATGTGTTTTTCGTATGTAAATTAACTTGTCCGTAATATATGCAATGAGGGGAGCAAGGGAGAGGCATAATAAATGTAAAGCATGTGTAAAGCCGGTGTTATTGAATTATATAACACCGCTATTGCATTATTATTATATACATATCATTTACATTAAATACAAGGGGAGGGGACTGGTTTTATCTGTGACATCTCCGTTGTTACAGAGAGATTATTTTCAATCTGGGTGGACCTTTACTTTAATCTAAACTACACTTAAATACTATAAGCTAGACTGTAGCTAAACTAGGTCACAACAAACAACAAATAAGCAAATATAAACGACGCACACTGAATCTATTAAATAAACAAATGTCCTTTTAAGAGGTCATATAAAAAAAGTTTATTCATACAATAAGCTCTAACTATCAATAAATCATCATCTTAATTCCATTCATCATCACTACAATTAACTATCAATTCACACCAATAAAAAAACAATCAACTTAAACTATAACATAAATCCTCACATCGACTCACACATAATTATCTAGTCTATTTCACGACAAATCGAAAATCAATAAAAATAATCTCCAACGCTCCTAACTTCTAGCCCTAAATACAATACCAGCAAAGAGTTTCACAATTTAAAGAAAATATCAAATATCTAAACTGAAAATCTAACAATTTAAGAGAATAAATCTACAAGAGACCAACAATAGGGAGGTTTTATGCGACCTAATTGTACACGAATAAAAATCAGTAATAAAATCAATTAAAACATCCTAGAAAATATAATTTACATAAATACTGGTACAGTTAAACCAATTGGATCCGAAATGGCCGCCCCCGGGTTTATTCAGTGTACCTCAATGTAACATAAAAAATCTACCCATTATCTTAACAATTCAACATGATATTTAATCATCCTGTCAAATCATCAGAGTCAAGGTATCAATAAATAGCTTACATTACATATTTAAATCATAAAAGCAATAGAAAAATATTATTATCACAACTTATGGGACTTATATGCAAACTTTCAACAACCCCCACCAATAAAAAAATTTACTCACTGACCGGAAGGCATTTATAGGGCAAATCAAACAACCATCACAAACCAATCAGATGTACCCAACCGCAGCCAATGGGATTCAAAGAACTGACCAATCAGATTCATGCACACTGCCCAATACTGAAGACAACAGGCCGATAAAATGTTTAAAAATGGGCTTCGTATTATAATTAAAACGAAGGCCTCTAAATAAAAAAATACTATAACTACACTAAACTATATATATTTACAAACTACAGTACATTTCATACCAACTACTAATAATTATATTTCCTAACAAAAATCGTAAACTAAGTTATTCGACCGAAACGGTCAAGTTCTGGCACCAAAGATAGTAAATAACAATGAATAGATAGTAAACTAAAACATAAACACACATCGAAGACCACCAGTCTACATATATTGTATGGCTGTAAATTTAGTTGTCCGTAATATGTTGTGTGTCTGTAAATTAACATGTCCGTAATATGGTGTAGGTCTGTAAATCTAGTTGTCCGTAATATGTTGTAAGGATTTAAATTTAGTTGTCCGTAATATGTTGTATGTCTGTAAATTAAGTTGTCCGTAATATGTTGTACGTATGTACATTTAGTTGTCCGTAATATGTTGTACGTATGTAAATTTAGTTGTCCGTAATATGTTGAACGTATGTAAATTTAGTTGTCCGTAATATGTTGTTAGTATGTAAATTTAGTTGTCCGTAATATGTTGTACGTATATAAATTTAGTTGTCCGTAATATGTTGTACGTATGTACATTTAGTTGTCCGTAATATGTTGTACGTATGTAAATTTAGTTGTCCGTAATATGTTGTTAGTATGTAAATTTAGTTGTCCGTAATATGTTGTACGGATTTAAATTTAGTTGTCCGTAATATGTTGTACGTATGTAAATCCTTGTTGTCCGTAATATGTTGTATGTCTGTAAATTTAGTTGTCCGTAATATGTTGTACGTATGTAAATCTAGTTGTCCGTAATATGTTGTGTGTCTGTAAAATTAGTTGTCCGTAATATGTTGTACGTATGTAAATTTAGTTGTCCGTAATATGTTGTACGTATGTAAATTTAGTTGTCCGTAATATGATGTACGTATGTAAATTTAGTTGTCCGTAATATGTTGTACGTATGTAAATTTAGTTGTCCGTAATATGTTGTACGTATGTAAATATAGTTGTCCGTAATATGTTGTTAGTATGTAAATTTAGTTGTCCGTAATATGTTGTACGGATTTAAATTTAGTTGTCCGTAATAAGTTGTACGTATGTAAATCTAGTTGTCCGTAATATGTTGTATGTCTGTAAATTTAGTTGTGCGTAATATGTTGTACGGATTTAAATTTAGTTGTACATAATATGTTGTACGTATGTAAATCTAGTTGTCCGTAATATGTTGTATGTCTGTAAATTCAGTTGTGCGTAATATGTTGTACGGATTTAAGTTTAGTTGTCCGTAATATGTTGTACGTATGTAAATCTAGTTGTGCGTAATATGTTGTACGGATTTAAATTTAGTTGCCCGTAATATATTGTACGTATGTAAATCTAGTTGTCCGTAATATGTTGTATGTCTGTAAACTTAGTTGTCCGTAATATGTTGTACGTATGTAAATTTAGTTGTCCGTAATATGTTGTACGTATGTAAATTTAGTTGTCCGTAATATGTTTTTAGTATGTAAATTTAGTTGTCCGTAATATGTTGTACGGATTTAAATTTAGTTGTCCGTAATATGTTGTACGTATGTAAATTTAGTTGTCCGTAATATGTTGTATGTCTGTAAATTTAGTTGTCCGTAATATGTTGCACTTATGTAAATCTAGTTGTCCGTAATATGTTGTGTGTCTGTAAAGTTAGTTGTCCGTAATATGTTGTACGTATGTAAATTTAGTTGTCCGTAATATGTTGTACGTATGTAAATTTAGTTGTCCGTAATATGTTGTACGTATGTAAATTTAGTTGTCCGTAATATGTTGTACGTATGTAAATTTAGTTGTCCGTAATATGTTGTTAGTATGTAAATTTAGTTGTCCGTAATATGTTGTACGGATTTAAATTTAGTTGTCCGTAATATGTTGTATGTCTGTAAATTTAGTTGTGCGTAATATGTTGTACGGATTTAAATTTAGTTGTCCGTAATATGTTGTGTGTCTGTAAAGTTAGTTGTCCGTAATATGTTAAACGTATGTAAATTTAGTTGTCCGTAATATGTTGTACGGATTTAAATTTAGTTGTCCGTAATATGTTGTACGTATGTAAATCTAGTTGTCCGTAATATGTTGTATGTCTGTAAACTTAGTTGTCCGTAATATGTTGTACGTATGTAAATTTAGTTGTCTGTAATATGTTGTATGTCTGTAAACTTAGTTGTCCGTAATATGTTGTACGTATGTAAATTTAGTTGTCCGTAATGTGTTGTACGTATGTAAATTTAGTTGTCCGTAATATGTTGTGTGTCTGTAAATTTAGTTGTTCGTAATATGGTGTATGTCTGTTAGTTGTCTGTAACATGGTCTATGTCTGTAAACTTAGTTGTCCGTAACATGTTGAAGGTCTATAAAGTTATTTTTTTCTAATATGGTGTATGTTAAAGATAATGAACAATGCAATTCTAGATTAAAGACAATGTCATAAGATAAATGAACAGAAGTTTGCAAGTTGGTCTTATATATGTCATTGACTACTTTGTATTACGATGTTGTTTTTTTTACATGGACGTTTTGTATACAAAGATACATAATAGAATATCTTTTATGGTGGGATTTCCTGGGGCCTTGACCCCCCTTGGCTGGGCCGGAAAAAATTAGAAAACCAGTTTTTAAAAAAATTAATAAATAGTGTTACGTCCACAATCCCCTTGTGGCCAGAGCTGTGTAGATCTTGCTGATATTTCTCGTTAGTCCTAGGGGAGACTTTAATTATTAGTATTTATGTTTCAGTATTACACGAACTCTTCTTATAAGTTTACAGACCTTATACGTTTACAGACGTTCCTTCTAGATAGAAGATTAATACGTCCACTAAGCCCAAAACTCCTGCAGGGCGACAGGGATCTGTCGGTGGCAGGGCTAGAACCCGCGACCTGTCCGTTGGTTTTTGGTTGACAGTCCGGTGAACTAACCGCTGGACCAGCCGGCTGGTAATTGTGCTTATAACGTGATGGACAAATATTTCCCCGTTAATATTAATATTAACTAATGTCTCAACAAGTACAAATAATTCCAAAATATACTAGTCATTCTTATTTTAACTATGTACAGTTGTGTGGGTTTCCACCAAAAAATTGCAAAAAGTTTTAATCTATTTAAACAAATATAACATTGCTCAAACTCTGTCAATTTTCAACAGTTTACTTCTAATATACAAACCAAAAGATAAGTAATACGTAACTCGAATCAAACTATAGGTTACTTCCCCTTTAAATTACAGTGTCAACTTGACATTAACAGGGTTCATACCTAAGATGATGATACTTCCCCTTTTCTCAAATATGAGGAGAAAATACGCTCTAGTTACGATTACTACAGTAATCTCAATATTAAAATGTAATCCACTATTATGCGTTTTTGGCAAATTTGAAAGTTTAATATAAAAGTTTGTTCAGGGTTGAATGAGTGTACACCTTTAAATACCTTTGTTTCCCTCCGTTCCTGGATATATGGAATATATAACAACCTATACAACATAGTGAATATCCACTAGTTTTTCCCATTCTATTACCATGATATAACAATTTAGCAATAGATTTCCAATATTATCTATTAATTTATACCAATTGATATTACATCTCTTTCTAAGATAAAAATTGTACATATTATTATTTAGTTCCATTCATTAACTAAAATAAAACAAGATAATAAATCAACTAGCTTATAGTTTCCCACTTAAGTGCATGCAATGACAATTAACTTTCATCCATCCATATCAAGTAAATGCATGCATATATATTTATTGCATAGTGCATCAAAATGTAAATGGAATTTCTTTTCCATAATAAAATAAATTGAAAATATATCAGAACATCAATATTATACATGATTATAAAAATTATTAAACTTTTAAAAGACTTGACTTCTGTATGATACAAGTATTCTATAAGTATTCCATAATCAAAATTCAAACGAATGATAGGTTATCATGACACATTCTTAATGAATAAGTGAGATGATCTGAAAAAGAAGTATAGGGTTATTCAGTCAATCATGTAGCACCCGAGATAGAGTATCAGCTGTGACGTTGTCCCTACCCCTCAGGTGTTTTATGTTTAAGTCATAGGCTTGGAGGAATAAGCTCCATCTAACAAGCTTCTGGTTTTGCTTGACCCTGGAGAGAAAAGTCAGAGGGTTGTGGTCGGTCAGTATTTCTATCGGGTACCCAGAGCTGTTTACATAGAAATCAAACTGTTTAAACGCCAGGATCAACCCTAAAAGTTCCTTCTCACTTGTATTATAATTACGTTCATGGATATTGAATTTCTGTGAGTGGTAGCACACCGGGTGCTCCTCTCCGTGGTCATCCTGCTGAGTCAGCACCGCTCCCATCCCAGAATCGCACGCGTCTACTGCAATTTTAAAGGGTCTATCAAAACGCGGGGTCACCAAAATAGGTGCCCTGGATAATCTTAACTTCAACTCATCAAACGCCTTTTGGCACTTGTCAGACCAAACAAAGCGATTGTTCTTCTTTAGTAGGTCAGTTAAGGGGCAAGCAACCGTAGAAAAGTCCTGGCAAAACTTACGATAATACCCGGCCATTCCAAGGTAACTTTGGAGCTGTTTCCTTGTCTGTGGCACTGGGACATTCTGAATAGCTTCTATTTTAGCATTTACTGGTTTAACCTTTCCACCACCCACTACATGTCCAAGATACTCGATAGTGGCATGTCCAAACTGACTCTTAGCCAGGTTTATTGTCAAATTGGCGTCATTCAGTCGTTCAAACAAGTGTCGTAGTTGACTGACATGTGTCTTGAAATCTGTACTATACACCACTATGTCGTCGAGGTAGGCATTACACTGGAAGATACCGCGAGTGAGGGTGTTTATAAGCCTTTGAAACGTCGCAGGGGCATTACGGAGTCCGAATGGCATGACCTTATACCTGTAAAGTCCGTCAGGTGTCACAAAGGCGGATACTTCCTGTGCCCGTGGCGTCAAAGGAATCTGAAAGTACGCGGAGAGAAGATCAATTTTTGTCAAATACGTCGCATCACCAATATTGTCAATGAGGTCATCAATACGAGGAATGGGATACGAGTCAGTCTTTGTCAAATTATTTAATTTCCTAAAGTCTGTACAAAACCGCAATGTGTTGTCGGCTTTTGGTACCAACACACAGGGTGAAGACCATTCGCTATCACATTCTTCCACTATGTCATTTTCTAACATATACTTCACCTCTGCTCTAATATGTTCAAGTCTGATGGGGTTTACTCTATATGGATGCTGTTTAATTGGCCTGGCACCCTCAGTTAATACTACATCGTGTTCTATTAGATGTGTCCTCCTGGGAACATCTGTAAACAGTGACTTATATTCATGTACCAGCTCAATAATCTTCTCCTTATCTTCTACCGGAAGATGTTCTAGCCTTGTATCTAAACTCTTAAGGGCATCTGTATTATTAAGTTTACTTTCTGCAAACTTATATTCTATCCTAGATAAATCCGTCGGGACTCTAGCTAATGAAATCATGGGGACCTCCCGTGGTTTACTCTTTTCCCTTGAAACATAGGGCTTAAGCAAATTAATATGGCATACCCTCTGCTTTTGTCTCCGGTCAGGAGTCTTTATCAAATAATTGACCTCGCCAAGCTTTGACTCTATCTCATAGGGTCCACTAAACTTTGCACTTAATGGCTGATTTTGCAAAGGTAGAAACACAAGAACTTTGTCACCTGGTGCAAAAGTTCTAGCTGTAGCTTTACGGTCATAGTTCTGTCTCATACGCTCCTGCATCTGTGGAAAATGAATCTTCACATGGTTAAAAGCATGATAAAGCCTATTTTTAAATTTATCTACATATGACAAAAGTCCAATCGGTTCACTGTCCGTTAGCCAAGTTTCATGTAGAAGTTTCAACTGACCTCTGACTGAGTGTCCATACACAAGTTCGAATGGGCTAAACCCCAGGGATTCCTGAGTGGCCTCCCTTGCAGCGAACAGTACATAAGGCACACCCTTATCCCAGTCTTTCTCGTTTTCATAACAGTACTTTTTAAGCATCGATTTTAATGTCTGATGAAACCTTTCCAGAGCTCCCTGGCTCTCAGGATGATAGGCACTTGATAGCCTATGGCTTATCCCTAATTGTTCCATGACTTGTTTGAAAATGTTCGAAGTAAAGTTAGTCCCCTGGTCGGACTGTACTGTCTTCGGTAGGCCATAACGTGTGAAGAAATTTGTCAGGGCGTCTACCACCTTCACTGTTGTTATGTTCCGCAACGGAATGGCTTCCGGGAAGCGAGTGGATGAACACGGGCCCACGCAATCAATGAGTAAATGACTGAATGGTTCGTCGAACGCTGGTATCGGCTGGAGTGGAGCGACAGGAATTCGTTGGTTAGGACGTCCTACCATTTGGCATACGTGGCAAGTCTTGCAGTATTGTTCGACATCTCTTCTCAGTCCTGGCCAGTAGAAGTAAGGGAGGATACGGTGGTGCGTTTTTCGGACTCCCATGTGACCAGCGAAAGGAAGATCATGCGCCATACGCAGTATATCTTGACGATAGCACTTAGGTATTACAATCTGGTGAATACTGTCCCACTCGTTTGTACCTGAGTTGAGCGGTTCCGACTTTCTCATCAACACTTCATCTTTCATGTAGAAACATTCCGCCATTGCATCTGCAGTCTTTTCATCAACAGCTTTCATTCTGAGTTGCATTATTACTTCGTCATTCAATTGTTCTTTCACCAATTTCTGCTTTGTTGACAAAATGTTATCGTTCTCTGTTGCATCACCAGTTGTTAGTTCAGCAAAGAACGTAGCACTTAAATCGATGTCAGGTGTTTCAGTTATCACTGTTTCATTCGCATGTGTGTCTTCAGAACAGACAAACACATCTTTCGTTGCACTACACGGCGTAGCAGGAGTCTTTACCGACTTCTTTTTCTGTATTGCTCTTGTCAGTGCACATGTTGGGCGTTCATTGGCAGGACGTAGGTTTTTGTCCTCCGCCATCTTTGTCTCCAACACTTTAACCATGGGCTCGACAGTGACTCTGCCGCCCATAATGTCATTTCCTAATATCATGGAAACGCCTTTGACGGGTAGTGCGCGCCACACTCCCACTACGATGTTACCTGTAAAAATATCCGACTCGAGCTTTATTCTGTGCAGTGGAGCTTCCACAGCCTCCATACTAGCACCTCTCAGCACAACAGACTCACCGGTACTGGTGGCATCTGTTAACGGCACACTGCCCTCCAGGATCACGCTGACAGCAGAACCCGTGTCACGTAATATCTGTATTTTCTTCTTGCTGAGTACATCGACTTCTGTCGACACTGTCCCCTCGTAGACAAAGGGTCGAAAATCGGATAGGTCGTCCTCTTCCGGGACTTCAGGAACCATCTGTTCCTCACGGCCTTCTAAAAGCATAATAGATTGAGTACAGCTATTCTCTTTTACCTTAGATAGACTGTTCTCAAAAACCATCGACTCCACAACTATGGGCGATGCCGGCCGCACTTCTTTTGAGTTTCTTGACCCTGTGTTGCACACTTCTTCTGTCTGCTTGCTGTCTTTCTGCACTCTGGCACAGTGTAGAATAGCACCTTGCTTCTTGGTAAGGATCCAACAATCTTTCTTCATGTGGCCCTCTTTCTTGCAATTGAAACATACCACCTTTGCTTTATTTACATCTGTCTGCTTCCTGAAATGAACTAAGTTACAATTATTATTTACACCACTGTTCTTATTATTGTTTTCACTTGTCTCTTTTGGTTTACTAGCCTCCTTGGGCTCTGGTTTGTGCACTTTGGGTTTGTCAGCATAATATGGCTTTATGCTGGCGTGAATTATGGCATAGTTATCTGCAAATCTAGCAGCTTCATGCACATCTTCAACCCCTCGGTCTGAGATGTGGGTTTTAATATCCACTCGAATACAATCATTGAATTCCTCAAACAATATTAGGTTCTTGAGTTTATCAAACTCACTTACATTCTGTGACCTTAGCCACTGTTCTAACGTTTTCTCCTTTTGTCTCAAAAAGTCTACATGAGTTTGATCATATGCCTTCTTTCTGTCTCTAAATAGCTTTCTATATTTTTCTGGTGTCAGGGAATACCTTTTTAGCACCCTATCTTTGATTACTTCATAGTCATTTATTTCCTCGGGTGTTAAACTCAACACTACGTCCAATGCTTTTCCTTTGTTGAGAGTTGACCTTAACAATAAAGCCATCTTATCATCAGGGAACTGATAATATACAGCTATCCTCTCAAAAAGCAAAAAGAAATCTTGAACATCTTCTTCTCTGAATATAGGCAAGTGTTGCTTCATTGCGCTAATATCCATACCATTGCTGTCCCTACGATGGTCAGGTCTGTTCATGCGTGCCATCTCTATCCTTTCTCTGCTTTCAATTTCTATCCTAATTCTTTCCAATTCCATTCTCTTCATAGCTAATTGGAATTTTAGGTTTTCACTCAACCCTTCATCTTCATCATTGTTTGATGATCTAGATGACATATTTCTTACCTCTTCTCCGTGGGCAATTACCTCGCCCCCACTGGGAGCTACATAACCTTCATTGATATCGTTCTGTCCCACTTCAACTACATTACCAGTGTTCATGGCATTCTGCCCGTTCAAACATGTCATAATTTCTTTGATCAAACGATTACGATTAGGTCTTGCCTGTCCTGCCTCAATCCCAAAGGACTCAGCTAATTCTTTTAATTCAGCAAATGACATGGCATTAAGTTCCTCACTTGATATATTCGAAGCCATAGTATAGCATTCGAAATATTTGTGATAGTAGAGTAGTATATATTGTATAATAAAATATAAAGTTCCAACTTACGATTTGTCCAACAATTTGCACAATATAATATTACACACTTCGTGGAATCTTCACACTTCCCAAGGAATAAATACTCAAACCAGTTCTCTCCTCTTTTTAAAAAGAATAGTTTCACAGTCCTAGAAAACGAAACACAAATATGCCGCTCTCAGTACTACTAATGTCACAAAATATTTCTAGGTCAGGAAAAATATAACTCAAATTTTCCAGACGAGATCAACAAATTTTTTCCAATCCTAGATCAAGAAAAGTAGAACTCAAATCTACCGAACGAGACCACCAAATTTTGTCAATCCTAGGTCAGGAAAAGTAGAACTCAAATATACCGGGCGAGACCACCAAATTTTGTTACGTCCACAATCCCCTTGTGGCCAGAGCTGTGTAGATCTTGCTGATAATTCTCGTTAGTCCTAGGGGAGACTTTAATTATTAGTATTTATGTTTCAGTATTACACGAACTCTTCTTATAGTCCTGGGCACAAACTCAGTATTTGTATTCCAACATTTCCTTTCTTGGGCATTAGAGTAGTAGATAAATCTTATAGTAATGTATACAACACAATAGAATAGTAACTTGACAAGGAAGCTTCAGTGTAACTGTTGTTGATAGTTTATTTCAGGTGATATGTTCAATATATACAATATATCTATTATGTACAGTTAGAATAAAATAGTGCAAACACAAACGTTCTCAAAGAAACATATTTTGAAACTCTCTGTCTTTCAGACAAAACAAATCATTAAATACTATCCGAGTGGTGCAAGGGACAGACCCACTACCAGTAGGGGTTAAAATCATGGTAACATTACAAAACTCATAACAAAACGATAGGAACTTCCCCTATTAAATAATGAGTCGTTCCCAGACCCTGAGAATTTGAGATCAACACAGAATCCCAACATTACCTAGAATCTTTCGTTTTCCTACTAAACGTCCTAATATTGTGTGTAGTGAGAAAAGAGAGAGAGAGAAGAATAAACATTGCGTGTTCCAATTCTTGGAAAAACAATATACATGACAATAGCATCGACGGTCGTACTTGTATGCAGCGACATCAAGCTATTTAGGCTTACTAAAGTCACATTATATTTGTAAGGGAATCAAAATAGAGCTCCAAAATTGTATAGGCCTACTCGGAAATAATTATATTACAACTAGAGGCCAATTTCCACATTTAGCAAATTGTTCTAGAAAACTTTACTGGCCTTCGGCGTCACATGAGATTGTAAAAGGTTTTGGGGCATTTCTCCTCAGCTTCAAAACATCAATAAAAAAATGCATGCGTAATTGCCCATTAATTTTTAAATTTTAATATTCATGGACTGCACATATTCTTATGGGCCCCGTTTCGGGTCATCGACTGTACACCCCTCTTGTGTGACCTACTATATTTAGTAACAATACATAGTTACAGGGCGGACACGTAGGGCAAAGCTTGGATTGAGCTAACTGGTTTATGACACAGCATGTATAGATTTCGTTGCTGAGGGACATATATATTAGGATTGAACAGCTGATGAATAGTTGATTAGATCAAGCATATTAATATTGCTCAGAGATAAAAAAAATATTTGCACGTATGTTTTTAATTCTTCGGATATCTTAATAAGGTATAGGCCAGTTTCCCGATACAAGTCTACGGGATCGATAATGCACAAATAGCAAGCGACAATAGTTATCTTATACATTACAGACGCTCCTTCTATAAAGAAGATGATTGCGCCCTACGCTAATACGTGGTTTGAGTCTAGTCATCCATTTCTATTAGTGCTTTAAATGACGTTCGGTTACTTGTTTTCCTGTTTTTTTCAGGCAACCCATTCCAAACCCATATGCCACCGGGAAGAAAGAGTACTTATGTGTATTCGTTTTCGCATAGGGATAAGGAAAGAGTTTTTAGTTATTATTTGTATCTGATGATAGTATTAGATTGTTTTGTATTGTACTTCTACAAAAAAAAATGTAATGCCTTATGTGTTATTACTACTTTCCTCTTGGCCCCTCTGCCCTCTAATATTACTAAGGTTAGTGAATTATCTATTAGCGTTACTCTTGTCAATGTAAATATATTCGCTAATAATGAGTCATGCATCTCTTTTCTGAATTTGTTCTAATTTTTGTATGTTTCTTTAGTTGAGTTGTCCCATACAGAAGATGCATATTTTAATATAAGTCTAATCCAATGTGAGATAGCATTCTAGTTTGATGCTCTAATTACATTTGTAAAGGTTCCTTTTTATGAACCATAATGTTTTGTTAGATTTTTAAAATTCCTTCATCGGTGGATTTCATACTTACCTCATGCGTAATATTTAGCATGTTAAATGCATATTGTTATATGTCCAGGTTCTTCTGACGTCCGTCTATTGTGTGGTTTACTATGAAATTATGTACTCATAAACCACTCAAGGAACGTATAACTAAGAATGTAATTTTTGAACTAAAGTACAACATTGGCATAAAACTGCATTGGCGGTTATCTGGTAGCTTCTATAACTATAACACTATGCCAAACAAACAAAAAAGTACCCCTTTAAGTGCTTTAACTTATATAAGTTTTGGTGCGAAAGTGCTACATTGGATTTTCCCCATGTTTTCATAATGCAAAAGCGAAATGAGATTAGAGATAGTGGCTCTCTGGTGAGATTAGAGATAGGGAGAGGTGCCGGCCTATCTCCATTTTAACACCTTCCCTACAAGAATCAAGGAGCAGGTAGATACACATAGCACGGGCGAGAGATCTGATAGCAACCTAATTTGTGTTAATGGTAATGATGGCCCAGACGGCAGTGTTTTAGCTAGTCTAAACGAAGCAAATGTGTCAATTTCCCTTTCGAATATTTGGCCACAAACCAACACAAGAAAAACAAATAATTTATAAATATAGAGGGGTTAATTTTTTAAGCAATTCGATAAAATGCTAAATGGGCGAAACAAAAATTAAAAGTATTTTTAGTCTAGTACCTTTTTCTTCACAGTGGCCTACTGAAAATGTGTCCTGATCAGGCCTTTGTTCTTGTTGTTATACATTAAAAGGCTTGCATCACACGAGTCCATCTTTAGGAAAGTAATTTGTGGGCAAGTAGTATTTAGTGGGCAGGATCACGACAATGTAAAAAGGAACACTGTAAAAATAAACATTGTAAAACGGAGCGAAGTCAAAATACGATACGTCATTTATTGAATACACTAGGTACTCGAATAGGTATAATATTAGCAGCTCGTTATTGTAAGAGTTTTCCTAATGTTTATCACACATTGATATTACTTTAGTTTTCTTATTGTTAGATTAGATTCACCGACATACAACTTATCAAGTTATATTAAAAATTTGCGATGTGAATTTAAAGAAAAGTCTAAATTGAAACATAAACTTAATCTTGAAGTAAACAAAAAGCTAGCTTTAAGCATAATGTGTAAAACCTCTTTCCATCCCCCCCCCGGTCACCCCCCCTTCCACTACAAACTCTCCCCAAAGACCATTCCTTTCCTCCCCCCCCCCACCCCCCACCCCAAGCTAAACAAAGTCAGTCTTGAGAGTTATAATGAACTCGAACACAAAGAAAAATCTTTCCATCCTTGACCTAAAAGATACTACATACATTCGTTATTCACAATAATTCGACAATGATGGAATTTAACTCATAATCTAAAATTCGTGAAATACAGATTTTGTGTGTGTTTGTGTATGAACAGTTGAACTAATTTCTTATACGTTATGTTTTAAAATGGTGTTGGAAGCCCTCCGTCCCTGACATTATTGATCTGTGTTCAGTGATTGACATAAGTCAAGTGTCTACTTGTGAAAATCTCAAAAATTACTTCGAAATTGTTCTGTATAGATTTTCCTTTCAATTTAACTTCATAAAAAATATAATTGATCGTTGAAAGCTGTCAACGTTTACAGCGAAATGTAAAAAAAAATATTATTTAAAATAAAAATAAAAAAAACAACTTTTATTTTAATAATTTTTTTGTTATTTTAAAGATTTGTCATTTCATGTATGATTTATTTAATTTTATTCATTTTTGTTTGTGATTTTTTTTTTTATTTGGGGAATTCAAAAGAAATGAATTTTGTATTTTCATTTGATTAAAAAATGTTTTGACACAATTAAATTATTATAGCGGAATAGGTCTTCCTTTAAATTGAGTGTGCAAATTCAAAATGCTTAAACAAAAATCTAAAAAGCGCCTTAAATTGTTTACAAGCTGCTTCAACCATGTCAATAAAATGAAACATACAAATTAACGTAAACTGTATTAAATAACTTTGAACTACATTTTTGAATACAAAATTTACATTAACTAAGAATGAAATAATGCCGTTGTAAGCCTATTCAGAATTTTTTTCTTCTTCATATTACTGTAGAGACCCCGTTAGGCCTGTGTCAAAATTCCACATTTTCACTACATATACAATTGATCTAAATTTTCTTTCTTACCAGAAGTTTGAAGGTTTATGTTGTTGCTGTTTTTAATCTCTAATGTAAACAATAACTTAAGAGAACAAAGTTTACAACTTTAGGAATGACAACTTTACACAACCAACTTGAGACTACTTCACTTGGCACAGAACATTTGATTCTGACAAACGCAAGTCTAAGCAAAGATATAGTCTTCTTAATAAATGAAGCCTTATTGTTTTGCTTTCAGGACTTTGGGCAGAGTGAGTACGGTATGCTGTGGAAGGTATTTGGCTGTTACGTCAATCCAGGTTTGTCGATGTTTGGCCAGATTTTGAACGTGATGTGTCTGATGATACTTAGAAAGTCTGGACTCAAGAAAACCTCCAATATTTTACTGTTTGCTCTAGTAGTGGCAGACAGCATGAATCTGCTGATCAATTTGAACTACGGTGGTATATTAAGATTTTATGGCCCTGACAAACTTAAACCAGGTTACTGTGTCTGGGAATATAGTGCGTCATTAAATATGTTTCTCCATGTCTCCAAAGAGATATTTTTCTTTGTTGGTTCGTGGGGTCATACTATTAATGCTATTATCCCTATGATAATAACAACTGAACGATTTCTGGCTGTGTTTTTGCCAGTTACCTTCAAAAAGATAGTTACAACCAAATCAGTACTGCTCAGCTGTTTCTTCGCATTTATTGCGTGGCTTCCATTGTACATGTTCTTTATTTTCACCCGTAGGCTTCTATACATCCAGGTGTACAAAGATAAGTACGTTGCCGTTGTAGCTTCCACGGAGCTGTTAGTCAAAAATTACAACACCATATACGTTTTCTTAACGTACGCTGCGGAGACTTTACAATCATTGCTACCAACGTTCTATATCACGGCTGGATGTATTATCATAGGCGTCAAGATCAAACTGACATTAATAAGAAGACGTAAGCTGGTCAACAAGAAAGACAACCTTCACTGGTCACCACGGACTACTCGGACATTGTTGGTGTCCTGCTCAATTTTTGCAATAGCACACATTATTAATTCACTTATTTCCCAGTTTGCGACAGTAGGGACGAGATACCCAAGTCTAACATACTTTATGGTTCAAATCTCAGAATTTATAAATGCACTTCAATGTTCCAGTAATTTCTTTGTTTACATGGCAACCAATACAAAACTTTGGAATATTTTTATAGAAATAGTAAAATGTGGAAGGAAATAGGAGACAAAAAAAATCATATAATAAGCCTAAACATATATGATAGACTAAGCACAAAGTTTTACAGTTTTAAAAATGTAAATATTTATTTTTAAATTATAAAATTACTAGTTGTTATGCCCGTCAATTTGACGGTAATAAAAATGGCAATTTTCTTTGATACCAATATATCTGTACTTAAACATCTCCTTGTCTTATGGGTTTATATTTCCATTTTTAAAAATGTGTATTAGTTTGTCATTCGCCTATTTTGTTGTAGTGTAGGCTATCAGTTATTTTCATGCACTGTGTTTTGAATTGTTTTGAATGTTCTATTAAATTTCTTTTTTATCGTTAACAAACAAGATTTTTAAAAATAAACTATTACAGGTATTAAGACTTAAATTATTTTTTTTTAATTTAAGTTTTGCGTAAATTTTGGAAAAAATATTTATTTTTGCCCGGGTATGGCGAGGGCGGGTTGTGCGCACTGAAACAATGGCATGAACACATTACATGTTATATAACGTACTTAATAAATGGATGACCTCTTTTACATATCTTATTATCATTAATATTATGCTTTTTTTTAAAGACATAATATTATAGTCTAATAGGAAATGAATATATCGCTAGAAATTTAAGGGAAAAAAAACAGTTAGATTTTGTAGGGTCTGTACTAATTCAAATTAAAAGGCGACCGGACTTTAGAATGTCTCAAACAGAGGTCGGCAACCTTTAGATACCTGTGTTCCAAATTAGGATTTCTAATTCATTACGGGTGCCAATTGCCTAAAGACCAATCTGCTTTAGCAGTCAACTTGTTGTACAAGTACTTGAATTGACTTTTTATTTGTAGTCTTCCGCCAAGTCTGGCACGCGTTCCGTAAGTTGCCGACCCCTGGTTTAAATAATATAATATTATGCTTTTTATGTAGCGTCTGAAACTTTTGAGAGCTGCTTTGAAGACCCGTATGGATCAAAGTGGTCGAACAGAAAATAAATAAATGTATAATAATACAAAAATAATTGCCTTGCATTCTTTGAAGTTTGTAGGCTACATAATTGTTCAATAATTATGTCCAAGTCACGATAATGACAATGTAGATTAGGAATTGTGTTGACAATTAGTTGATTCTTTTTTTTTTCATTTCTGCCTACTTTGGTCCACTAGGTTTCGAAAATGAGGCGACTAATGGTTTTGCATGCAAAGTGATTGTATGAAAAGTTCTATATCTAGGTAAAAAGGATAACATCGACTCATAAAAAGCTGGTTATACATCCTTTAGGTAACATCGACTCATAAAAAGCTGGTTATACATCCTTTAGATAACATTGACTCATAAAAAGCTGGTTATACATCCTTTAGATAACATCGACTCATAAAAAGCTGGTTATACATCCTTTAGATAACATCGACTCATAAAAAGCTGGTTATACATCCTTTAGATAACATCGACTCATAAAAAGCTGGTTATACATCCTTTAGATAACATCGACTCATAAAAAGCTGGTTATACATCCTTCAGATCTGTGTAAAAAACAAAACAAAAAACAAATTATGTTTATATATAATATAAAATGTGTTTTTGTTAATTATTGTTATAGCCCAACAAATATTTTTTTATAACCTTAGATCGATGACTGTAAAATGTAAATAAACCATTTGAATGTATATTAACAATGGCTTTGTATTATAGATTAATAACTAAAAATCTAAATTATTATTAGAAAAGTTGCATAACACACAGTTTTACATTAGATATATAGGTTTATAGGTTTTATACATGCATTATGTACAGTTCTCTTAATAACAAACCGAAACTCACAGTTAGATTATATATTATTTTTTTATATTATTTATATATTTTTTTCTGTGTTTTTAACACTTAAAAAACTACACAAAAAACATCTGATATTGTTTGATATTGGATTATTATTTTCTTAACTACGGTTCAAAAGTATTTTTTAAGTACTAATTACCAGTATTTATACTCCTAAAGACTAAAACTTTAATGGTACATGTTTTTGCACATCGACTTAACTTCTGATGTAGTCTTGTTTTTAAGGTCAGGAATTTTGTACACAAATCCAAAGACACAAGATACTTTGTTTAACGGAAAAATCTTTCTCTTACCGCGTAAGCAATTGTGTCCAAAGCAGCAACATAAAAGTGGATCTTGAAATTTTCTGAGGAGTCATCTGCAATATTTACAGATTCATAATCAACTATGTTCTTCTTTTTTTTGAATACGGACCTTTTCTTTCTCAAATACTCGTTCTATTCCATGCAACTTCTTATGCTACTTCAATGGCATCAACCATTACTCTATTGAACTCTAAATCGCTTCTAGCTGTAACCAAAAACTCTTTTTTTTTCATGTTGTCATGAAGTCATGCGTAATGTTGCAGGAAATTAATTAGTACACAAATAGACAATTTATTAGGGTGCAACCTTAGTAGTTTAGGCGCTTCATAAATTCCCCTTCTATCGTCGTACATGGCCTGTTTCTCCCAATCACGC
The DNA here is from genome assembly GCA_949126835.1 of Anisus vortex. NCBI lineage: Eukaryota > Metazoa > Mollusca > Gastropoda > Planorbidae > Anisus > Anisus vortex. Next base: position 6,042,988 of record OX421502.1, on the reverse strand, counting down.
CCCTGAAAAGGGGGAGCGAGCGGCATGCTATTGTATCGCCGTGTTGACCTATAAGCCTTTGTACTTTCCCCTATTGATTAGCCACCTGGAATACCGCGGTCGTCTCGTTATGTCGCTATTGTAAGTGTAAGTTGCTATTTAGCGACTGTTAGACACTTTCATTAACAATCTCTTCGAGGCTTTGACAAAGTTAATAACACTCTCCAGGAACAGTAAAAATGTATAGATATAAATTTATTCACACACATATAATTTTATGTCCTCACAATTCATATGAATATCCATGCACAAAGATATCTGTATATATATTCACTCAATAGCATTGCAATACACATAGCATAATTTACAGAATAGATTCACAGAGATCTCTCCTATTATCTCCATTACAAAATCTCCACATAAAAAATACAGCTCCTCTCTCTACAAAAGCTGAATGCCCACTACCCTACCAATGTCAAGTCTCGTAACCTTTCCTCCGATCTTTTATAACCTAACACGTGAATTAACAACACAACTGCGCAATTATTATAGTCTCCGTCTGCTTTTGCTAACCAAGGTCAAGGTCTACTCTTCTTTTCATTGGTTATCTCTCTTTGACCATAGACTATTTATTATGTTCTATTTCAATCACTGACAGTAAGCTAGGGTAAACATAAATCTCACCGGGCTTGCTTGAGATATGATGGAACAATGGAGAATTCGCCAATGTGTTAAAATGTTGTACTGCCTTTGTTCCCCTGACTGACCGTAGTGACCAGAGGCCCCACCCTGAACGACACCCCTACCCACTTCCTTTCCTCCCATGACACGTGTTCTCACGCAACATTGTCAAGATCACCTGACCGCTGACGTCAGCGCTGAACTTTGATTTTTATTGGCTAAATGGGTAGGCCTTCTGCCTTAGTCCCGCTTCTCTGACGATATACTTAATCTGCAGATTACCAGTCTACCTAGGTCTAACTTTCGAAGAAAGACCTGTGCACGCTCTGACAGTACTTCGAGTTGTCAACGACGTGACCACGCCATTTAGACTCTGGCGTTCTAGAGTCCTTTTAGGGATTGGAGTTACTTTCGACAAGAGTCTAGGCAGTCTTCTGCGGATCCGACACGAAACCGATGACTGTGCATGTCTTGACTGTGCTCGGTAGTACACCAAGTTGTCAACGACGTGATAACGCCATTGAGACTCTGTAAGTTCGACTGTTAAACATTTCGGGACTAGGATTAACATGTATTTTCCATACTTGTAGATGTGGTTTAGGTTGCCTAACGTGTTTTATTGTAGCTGTTTAGATTTCAACAGTACTCTGTCATATGAATTGTATATCGATTTATCAGACATTGTAGTCGCGTTCACCTAAGTAACGCCTTTGAGATACTGAATTCAGATCAATAAACGTGTGCCTTTTGGCTCAATCGTAAACCAGATTACTGTTTGGAGTGATTAATTACCTGTATGTCAAGTATGATGTTTAGATAGCCTGTTCTTACAAATATAAATATCGAACGAATAATACACCAGTTATAGAGTTAGTTCGGCTATCATCCTCCAACGACTAACGAGCCAACAACGGTTGACGGGTGGAAGCACCACTGGCCGGAGACATGTCACACTTTTGGCCTCGCAATCCCCTGTCCACATCGTTACACATGTGACTAACTGCTCTCTGGAGATTTAAGTCCATTTCTTGTAGTATCCTACTAGTTATGTTTACTTAAAACAATATCTTATGTCATGTGACAAGTGCAACAATAAACTTGAAGACTGAGATATTTGTAAGTAACCCAAGTGCTGTTAGCTTCTGTAACGTGGCGGAGGTGATTAGACCACTTAATCACCACGTAAACTTTATAAGTTGGGATTAGATTTGCACCTGAGCCCGATATGTGTCTTGCCTTCTGTATGATTAAGTAAAAGTGACTGAATTATGTCACATTGTGTTGCAGGCAGGCTTGTATGTGTATTATTTCCTTCTTATAAGAGTGGTCTGCATAAATAGATAAGAGATGAATTATTCTCTTTCTATTTTTGTTGGTTGCGTTTTGTCTTAAGGGACAAGCCGGAGTACTGTGTTAGAGATTAACGTATTGATAATCAAATTTATATTTGTGTGTGTAAAAATCCATGTCTCGTCTGATGTAATTATGCAGAGGTTTTGCTATACTAAACACAAATTAGACTTCACAACATCGATTATAGTCACTAGAGAACACAAGCGAAAAACATTATTTTGAAGTTTATTCACATTGAGACTAGGTATAACGTTTCATATATCATACATAATATTCTAGGTACATAGTCCAATAATACAAACAGAAGGGATACAAAATGGACTTAGTGGTGGGGCGCCAAAAATGAGCCAAGAACGGCCCGAAGGGACGCACTTTCCGACCGACCTCCTAGCCTAGACTGTCCGTAAAACTAAAGATTACATTCCGACCTAGCCTTCATCACGTGATGTAAGGGAGGAAGGAGGGGGGGGGGGGTCAGTGAGATTGACATGCCCAACACATGTACGATTGGTCGATCTCTCTGTTGTCTTCAACATTTGATTAACATTGCGTCACAACTATCGTTCGTTGGGGAGGGGAGGGTTAGATGTACGCGAGTCTGATCGACAGGAGTAGGGACGCACGGGAGGGGCGGGAAGGGGGAGATGGTGAGTGAGGGGGAGGGAAAGGCGAAGAGGAGGTCAGCCCTCCAAGGTAATTCTTATCTTCCGAGCGGCGCCTGTGTCCAAGTCACAAAAGGGTTCCGACCAGGGGAAACTTCCTTAGAAGTATGTATTATTCGTAAACATGCTATATTTTCTCGTTGGTCGAGGACGTAAGAAGGGACGGGGTAGGGAAGCGAAAGCCAGTGATGGTGGCTCAAGGATGATTGCGTCACATATGACCTTGACTTGTTACCCAATCGTCCTTGGTACGGGGAGAGGGGGTGAGAAGCACACACGTGTTATAGAATTTAGAATGGTATGCATAAAGTAGGCATAGTAACAATGAATGAATACATGAATGGAAAATAATATCAATGACTAGTCATATGACAATAAGTAATATACTTATAAGCATGCATAAATATACATATATAATGCAAGTAAAATTCATTGCGATGCTAAATACATTAAGTGTTAAATGTAGGAGAAAGTAAGGAAAGACTCATTTTCACTCCAATCAGACATGCAAGATTGTGGCACATAATGTCAGTGGTTTGTACATACAGATGATGTGATTATAGTGTCTTATAAGAGCGGATTACAATCTAAGACCTTCCTTAGTTATGTGTGACGTTAATCTTGCCCAAAACGCCACACCTTCTCAATACTGCCACTAGAGTCAATTAGTTACTTCAGAAATCTCTTCCGAAGTATCACAAACATGAGATAACTGGTACCGCATGAGATGTTAGTGCATCAATTCGACTGGACTATCTTGTGCCACTTAGTGGTTTTAATTAACAGTCTAAAAATGAACAAAAACAACAACTGCACTGCCAATGCAAACAACTCAGCGCCTTCACGACTTGCGAATCACGAACTGACAGGTCACTGTCAATTCACTATAATATTCCGCCGCTGCATCACATCCAGGGTGTGGTCAAGGGAAATGAGGGGTTGCCATTTTGCACTCCGCTACGCACATCGATGTTGCCAAACAAAGTACTGTTAGGGCATACTTTCCTATTTTCTAAACAATTTAAATCAAATACCCTTCGCCTTTCAGGCGTACCTAGTAATTTATCTGCCTATGTTTGTAGCGCGCAGAAGTACTAAACTTTAATATAGTATATATTTTTTAAGTCCCCAAAGTAAAAGAAATTCTCAAATTTGCGCCGCCAAAATTTTGCGCCCAAGGCGGCTGCCTTGTTTGCGAATATAAACGTACTCGCTAAAAGTTAATTTAGTTTACATTGAGCATTAAGATATGCACAAGTGTGATTAACATTTAATGTCTAAGAGGTAAGTCTAAGTCTTTTCTCACTTTTTTTGGCGCTCAACTATCTTCCTGTCTTCCCATATAGGTATATCTTAATATTTTTTTTTTTGTCTTCTTAAAATTTGTTTCTTAAGTATTTAAGAGTAATAATGAATTATACGTTATGTCGGAATCCACAAAAAGGAACTTTTACAAATATAATAAGATTATACAACTAAAATGCTATCTCACATTTGTTAGACCTATACTAGAATATGCATCTTCTGTAGCCTATGGGACCCATCAACTAAAAATACATTAAAAAAATTTGAACAAATTCAGAAAAGAGCTGCAAAGTTTATTACTAGCGAATATATTTACAACTGACAAGAGTATCACCAATAGTTAAATCACGAAACCTATAAACACTAGTGGAAAGAAGCGCAAAGTGTCAAGTGGTAACAATACATATCTACCACAATAAGTGTTAAATAAGAAATACAACACAATGACATTCTTTTAACGATGTTTAGATAAACATAATTTCAAAACACTTTCCTTATTCCTTAGCAAAACAAACCCATAAAAGTACTCTTTCTTCATGGGTGACACCAGAGCGTGGAATATGTTGCCTTAACAAACAAGGAAAACCAGAAACTTAACATTATTTAAAACATTAAATGAAATGCAAGACTAACCTCAAACCACGGATGAGCACAGAAAGCAATAATCTTCTTTAAAAAAGGTTGTAATGTATAAGATTATATTAGATAATCAAGCTGCTAGTGCCCATATATTCATTATTAATTATGGTAGCGTGTAATGGGCAACTAAACATGTATATTTCTAGTTTCATTTATTAACATCATCTTGTATGATATAATAGATCTAGTCTATGCACACTTGAAATTATGTGGCTTACTTCAATTTATTTATTTGACAAACACAAAACTCATTTTTAAGAATGATGAATAATAGCAAGTTGTATTCTATTCAGATACTTTAAGAAATTCAGTATAATACTCAATGTTCCAATAATATAGCCATCAATAAAGTTCTTGTGGCTCTAACTTAAGAAGAAGTTTTCACGCCCTTCCATCTTGGGCCGAAGTCCAACTTAACTTTCAGACGATACTAATGCATGCCGGTATATCCTAAGATATATTGGTCGCTGACATATATTTTATTACCAACTGGAAACAACCGACTATGAATATCAAACAATACATTGCGATTAAATGAAAGACTTAAATATAAATACAAAATCAATCAAATGACTGATCCAATTATAGTTTTAGTGAAAGGAAATATCCACATATCCTCCCCCTTACAAAAATTAAATCTAGATATAGATTTTATGGAAAATTTTATTTACAAAAATGTCACATTTGTTCAAAGAAAAATAATTAATACATCAAAAAATGAAGTTAATATGACATTAACATGAGATTTATATTTTCAGTCATAGCATTACAATGTTACATGATTTATCTTCAAGCTTGGTTTCTTAAAAACAAAATTTTTTTACAATAACAAAAAGTTTCTTGATCATGACTCATGTTCATGAATAAATATCAATAAGTTTACATTATTTTGTCACTGCTCACCCTTGAGACTTATGTGTAAACATTCTTGTTTATGTCTTTTACTTAGACAAGTCATATAAATATTATATATTCAATTATTTTACATCTGCTCACCTTTGAGACTTATGGTTTTTATTCTTCCTGAGTTATGTCTTTGTAGACAATGTCAAGGTACAAATATTATGTATTCAATGCTCACTGGGATAGACTTATATGAATATACAATACACTTTAATGAAATATTCACTGATATTTCAAATATTATAATTTCCACAATGCTCTGATTTTGGAGTCTTATAATATGGGTATTTAAAAACATATCAATTGCTCAACCTTCTGAGTCTTACATGATCATAACATTGAGTAATCAAAATGTGCAATGCTCATTACTTTGAGACTTACATGTATACAATTCCTTTTTTAAAAAAATCGTTGATATCATCATCATAATCATTTCTTCAACTTCCAGTGTTTGTTTTTACCAAGTAATAAAAAAAATGTTGTCATGACATTATACATATGTACTGAAAATATAATCTATTATTTACAAATTTATACATAGTAGTTTATTATGTTGATATTGGCTTTCAGAAAAATGAATGTATATTGTTTAGTCTGGTATTTCTGTAGATAAACGCGAAAGAACATCAGGAATATGATTATCCTGGCCACGTACAGATTTTATGTCAAAATTGTTATCACTAAGGAACAGCGCATACTTGTTGATGCGATTGTTGTTTATATTATTAATGTTGAATTTCAACAGAGGTTTGTGGTCTATTAATATTGTGAATCTGCTGTCTAGCAAATACCTTTGTAGTTTGCGTACGGCCAATGTCAAACTTAAACATTCCAATTCTATAATTGGGTACCGTTTTTAAGCAATAGATAAAGCCCGGATTAGATAAAAAGCTGGCTTTAAAATGGTTTTGTTATCATCAAATTTACATTCCTTCATGAGACATCCACCTAGACCTTCCTTTGAGGCATCTGTAGCTAAAATGACCTAAAAATGAGCTAAAATTGTGAAAAAAGTTTTTTTAAGGTTTGTAATGATTTTTTACAATCTGAATTCCATTTTATTTTGTTTGGCTGTAGTTTTTTAGTTAACCCAATGAGTGGTCTCACTATATTAGAATAGTCTTTTATAAACTTGCTATAGTAATTAAATAAGCCAAGTAAAGCTCTGACATGCTTTTTCAATACAGGGGGTTTTATATGAAGTATTTTTTCATTGAAATGACTTGTGGTCTGTATTCCTTGATTATTAAACTTGTGTCCCAGAATTTCAAATTCTGACTGACATAGTCTCATTTTTTTGGTGACACTGTTAGACCATTTCTTTTTAACACTTGAAATACATAATCATGTGTTTGAAAATGTTCATCCCAGGTATTTGTGAATACACAGATATCATCAGCATAGTGTTGTATTTAGGGATGTGGTTTTAGAATTCTACGCATCATTTTTGTAAATGTTGCTGTTGAATTAATCAATCCGAATGGCATTACGTTCCACTCAAAAAATCCTAAATGTGTGGTGAAGGCAGTAAACTGTTTGGATTCCTCATTCATTGGAATTAGCCAAAAACCACGAGTCAGGTCTATTTTGGAAAATATTTTTGCCTGTGCCATGATGGTGATTATATTTTCAATGTTTGGGAGGCCCTCCTGATCAATATTAGTTCTTTTATTTAGCTTTCTGTAGTCACTAAAAATTCGTATGTTGCCATCTTTTTTCTTAACTAAAACCATTGGCGACGAAAATTGTGACCTTGATGGTCTTATCAAGCCATCTTTCAATAAAGAGTTAAGTTTGCACTGAACCTTCTCTCTTAACATCTGAGGTACTGTGTATACCTTGGAGCGAAAAGGTATATTATCATTTAGAGTTATCTCATGCTCTATGACATTCGTATTACCTGGTTTATCACTAATGACTGAGGAGTATTTGGCAAGAAGCCATCTCATTCTTTGTCTTTTGTGCTCAGACTTAATGTGACTAATAGACCTTTCAAAGTCAGTTTTAGAATCAACATTTTCCTTAAGGATGGAATTGAATATTTTCTTCTTTATGTACAAAGGAGGCCGGATATTCATCTGTCTCTAAATCCTCATTACTGACATTTTCATCATTCCCACAATCTGATTTTTTATAAAGTCTTAAATTATTTATATGAAAATTCTTTTCCATATTGTCAACTAGAATTGTATAGGACACGTCTGTTTTTCGTTGCAGGACCTTGAATGGACCTCTCCATTCTTTATAATCTGCAGTGCCTGTCGGCAGGAGAATTAATACAATATCATTAGGTTGCAACACCCTAAGATACCTGTTTTTATTTATTTGTTGTAAGGATTTATCAATTGTCTTTTCAATTTGTGTCCTGGCCCAATCATTGGCATAATCTATATGTTGTCTTATCTGACGAACATAGTCATATGGAGAAACAGTTTTTTCTTTGTCCTGTATGATATTATCTTTAAATATCTCTAGTGGTGTCCTGAAATTTTCACCAAAGAGCTTTTCAAAAGGGGTATACCCAGTTGATTGGTGAATAGTGCTGCGATAAGCAAACATTGGTAGGTATATATCCTATTCATAGGTTTTGTCAATAGTGACCTTTTTTAGCATGAGTTTTATTGTTTGATTCAATCTTTCTATACAGCCATTGGACTGTGGGTGATATCTGGCACTAAAGATCTGGGTTATGTCCCGTATCTTTGTGAATGCTTGTGTCAATTGTGACACAAATTGTGTACCATTATCTGACAATACTACAGTTGGGAAACCATACCTAGTAAATGTCGACAGTAATGCAGTACATATTTTCTCAGCAGTTATTTCTTTAAGTGGAACTGCTTCAACCCACCGGGTTGCTAAATCTACAATCATATGAACAAATCTGTTCTTGGAATATTTAGTTGGTGTCATTGGACCTATTATGTCAACTGCTATTTTATAGAAGGGATATACAATGGCATCCACTTTCTGAATAGGTGCATTATGTTTTGAACTTATTTTATTTTTTCTTAAGCATGGGTCACATGATTGCACACGATTTTTTATATCTAATTTCATGCCTCTCCACCAAATGTTTAATTTGATAGACTGATATGTTTTATTTGCATATAAATGACCAGCCATGGGGCTGTCATGGCCTGCTTTCATTATATTATGTACAAGAGAATCTGGTATAAAAATGTGTTTATTTTCATTATTTTTAGACTTTGTTATTTTTACCAAAATGTCATTGACAATTTTATAGTTTGTGATATAGTCATCCTTTTTGTCTTTGTTCATAATACTTTCAATTATCTGTGATACCTTGGTATCATTTCGTTGATCTGTTTTTATTATTTCATAGTTAAGTTTAACAAATGAATGAAGAATTTTCTCATTTTCATTGAGAATCTGACAAAAAGCATTATCTTGTTTAGATTTGTGTCTTTTAGTGTTATTGTTTGTTGGTTTTCTTTCAATCACTCTAGGTGATGATTGTTTTTGTACTTGTGTCTTGGTCACAAAAGAATTAATTTATTTTGTCTTTTGATTTTTGTAATTACTTAAATTCGCTTTAGCAATATTAAATGCCTTTTTTGTGAGCTACTAAATGTTTTGCTAAAACAATTGGTCTAAATTCCTCAGTTACTTCTTTAGTATTATATTGAAGATCAAATGTATTAATGTAGTTATATAAAGATTGACTTCCATTCCATTTTGGAAATGTGTGTTCTTTAGTCTGTGTATTTTCTTTTATATCATCAATCTTTAAGTTAATTTGTGGATAATTTTGTATCCATTTGCTTTCATCAATATTATTTGTGATAAGCAGATTGAAAATTTGTTTCTCCTGAAAGTATGGTGTATTTGGAATTTGATTCTGACTATTTATTGTTTCCAAAGATTTAGGTTTTCTGATTTGGTAAGAATTAGATTTTGAATTAATCCACCGTTGGTAGATTTCAAATTAATTATCAGGAAAGACATCCTTGACATTTCCAACTGTAAGTGGTGCAATACATGATTTCATAACAATGGCCTCCAGATATCCAGTGATCCATGGAGTATCAATGAAAATGTTTGCTATTGGACATTTTATTCTTGTCCCATCACCAACTGTGACAAATGAGGTTTTCTCCATATATAGGTGAGGTTTTACAAAGGACTGTTGTACTAGAATAGACGTTGCCCCCCTGTCTCTTAGAACAAAGCATTCAGTATCATTAACAAATCCTGGATACAGCATTAAGTTTCCATTAATATTGGCCATATTGTAGTAATTATTTGCACTATCATTGCCATTCTGAGATGGTCTTGGTTTTGTATGTGCCTGTTGATCCATGACAAAGGAATCTCTATTTTGTGAGTTATGAAAATTACTGCCTGGTTTATGTAAAGGCTCTCTGTTTTTGGAAAAACAATTACTGGCCCAATGATCAATTCTTTTACAATAATTACATCTTTTGATATTTTCAGAATTTGTCTAGCCATTTCATTGTCTATTGGTATTTTTACCATTATAGTTATTAAATCTTTTTCTACGATTATGGTTGGAATTTCTATTGTAACCATTAGGTGAAGAGATTTTGCTCTGGTATTAGTTCTTCTTTGGTTTTTTATAATGTTCAGGTTATGGCTAATGTTAGCCTTTGAGAATGCCATGTTGGGATGTGAGTCTCTGAAATTACCCAAAGCTTTGATTAAATCACTAATCTTTGTTATATTTATTTTTTTCCTTTAGATATGTAAAAAGTTTGGTACTAGCCATTAAATTTTTTTTATCTATGATCAGCATCTCAATGATGTCATTGGTGTTCTGCATATCAATCCCAGACATTTCTAACCATGTTTTTAGATAAAGATCACTCTGACTAATAAATATCAAAATATATACGCTAGAATCTGTTTAGTTATGTAGCTGTAACAGAAATACAGACTTTCAATGGATTTTTGAATTATTGGAAATATTGTGTTGAGTACAAAAAAATAAAATGTCCCTTACCTCTTAAAGGCATTGAACGTCTTCCATTGTAATTGTTATTGAAAAAAAAAGTAAACAAGAGTTCCGGCTCTTGGCTATTAAAAAACATGGTCCATATAAACATTAAGACACAGAACAAAATATCTTTTGCATAAAGCAAAATGTATGGGGATAAAAAAAACGAAAAAGTGTCTAAGTTATGCTTGCAAGGGAGGTAAGTATCAGACGGTCTCATGGAGGTGGTCGAGCTTCTGATGTCGAACAGTTTAACCAGGAGGCGGAGGCGGTCTAGAAGACTAAAAAAGACATATGAGTTAATGACAAAATGATAGTCATTTGAAACGACCTAGGCGAGGCGGTAAAAACTGAACTGTACTGCCATGGAGAAGACTTAACCAGTTTTACGAAAGAAAGCATCACTCTCCTCAGTGAAATATATTGGCGAAGCGAACCTGTGCCCAACTGATGAGTGCCCTACGCATAGTGACACAAGAGCCTAAAGAAACTGTAAGATCATACTATTACTGGCTTATAGGGCCCTCACGGCACATCAAAAGGAGCTTTAGGTTCCAGTTACCGATTCAGTCTTCCTCAGAGACTATTTCTTTGGGAACACTTGAGTCTGACCCAGTTACGAAGCGACAATTTCTAGGAATCCTGACATCACCTTCTCCTTGTCTAATTGAGCTTGTTGCCCCAGCAAAATGGACTCAATTGCTTTTATGGCCACCTGGCACGACGATGTACAAAAATCGCTATTTGAAAATGTGAGTTAACGTAATGATGGGCTAACAACAGACTCGGCATTTAGCAAACTAGTAGGGGTCTGTCGCCGGGTTATTATCAGCCTTCTAGACATCCACCTTGAGGTCACAACAGACAGCGACTTTCATTTGAGCATATGGTTGCCTGAAACATGGGTACCTGTAGTAAACCCACTAGAAGCGCCAGCGCTAAGCCTGGTGCCATGGCACTTATTCACTATGGCTCCAACCTATAAACTACAATTAATCCTGGCTCATTGCGGTGCTCACCAATGAATGAAGAATGTGTGACTGTATTTGTATCTTGTATCTTTATTTTGTATATATGAATGTACTTACTCTCTTCTATCACTGTTGTACATGCATCAATATATATATATTCCTTATATTATTATACAAGCTTAGATATCTGCCTTTGTATATATTTAACATGTTTACACTCCCCTTGTATGTACAGTCTAAACACACCCCCACCCTCGCCAACCCCCTTGTATGTACAGTCTAAACCCCCCCCCCGACCCTCGCCAAGCCCTCCCTTTGATCCCCCTCTCGGCTACTGACCACTGGTCAAGATAAGCAAATTGCTTCTACACGCGAAATCTATTACAGTCGGCCCAGGTGGCCAGGGAAACCCCTCCCCCAAACTCTTCCCCCGTAAACTGACACATACGCAACAGCCCTCGTCGGGATATATGGTATCAAAGAGCTTGTGTATCCCTCCCCCGACCGCCCTATTCTCCCCCTTCCCCATTGCCCCTACCCCCACAGAGAGCACTTCTTGGTTTAAGATAGAAATACGAAACGGGTATTGGGGCCTTAGACACGGAACGCAACAGTCCTGTCTTCGGTCGATCCAAATGTTTACTGTTTACACTGTAAATTTGTGTTGTGGATTAAATTCCGCCATCTATCGCTTTTGCCTAAATAAACAGTATTTGAAATTCATCCCGGCATTGAATCAATCATTGTTCTTGTGTCTGCTCATGTATTAGTACTCGTGTCATATAGTAGTAGAAATTACTCTATTCAATAGGCTTACAGCACCCGCCAGCCAAGCGGGATAACGGACTAAAATATAAATAATTCTAAGGCCCAAACTTCACTGTGACATCGCAATAATCAGCCTCTACACGAGCCAAATAACCACGTAGAGTGCCTGCCACGCTACAGTACCAAAAGGAGGACTGTAAAAAAATGGCTGGGTCGGGTAAAGCAAAGCACTGGAGTATTTAGAAGGAAATTTAATGAATTAAAATAATTAATTTTTGAATTCATTGAATGCGGATTTAACCAGCTATCAGTACTACCAAGAAAAAGTCTTGTAAACAAATTGAAAAAAAAAATACATATAAATTAAATAGATTTTTTTTTTCGAAATGCAACAATACAATATCATTCGAAAACAGTCCATTCAGTTAGTACACTATCATCATTCGTAATTAAAGAACATATTTCTAAATTCTACGACACAAAAGATCTTCGTTAGCAAGCACAAATGTATAAAAAAGTGCGGTAAGGATTTTAAAAACCTTAAGTATACAACAGCCGGTCATTTTAATGGATTATAGCTTTGCCTGCCAGACGGAGGACTCAGGGCTAAAAAGGAGGACATGTCGTCTTTTTGCCGGACGTCTGGCATCCCTATGTGAGCACAATCACTGAGAGCTGTTACAACAGACATTTCAAGGAGGTAGCTGTCACAGTTTTGCAAGTAACTCTGACTCTCAGCACACATAGATAGATTGTAATATAGAACTAGAACCATAGATTAGCTTAAGTTTAGGTTAGGAAGTAGGCGAGTAGTATCTCCTCCCCCTCTTACGCAATTGAAACACCCCACGCCACTCTTCTTCACCTGTTCTTTTAACCCTCACTACACTCTTCTCATTCGCAAGTCAGAGCTTGCTAATCAATACGACCAAATTGGTACTCCACCTAGCATGAATGAATGTACGTGTGTGAATCCTTAATGTATATATATATATTTCTATTACGTTTTCAACTATTAATATATTAATTCATGTTATATTTAATGTATTTGTACAGAATATCGCGCCAGTAAATATTCATTCATGTAAGCCTATACTATAAATGTTGTAGCACGTTTGTAATCTCCCCCATCCCCTCGGAACAAGGCCAGGGTCATATATGACGCAACACCCCTGAGCCCACCGTCTCCATGACCTTCACTCCATCCCGCCTCTCCGCACTTATAACATGTATATGAAAATAGACCTCTAAGAACTCGTTCCCTGGTCAAAATCCCTTTGTTGCTTAAGCAAAGGCGCCGACGGAAGATTAATACCTGGGACGAGCGAAAGCCTTTTCGCCCTTTGCCCCCCTCATCGCCCCTCTCAGCCACTATGCCCACCCACTTCGACCCCCCCCCCGTCTCCCTTGTTCACCTCCGCTGAGTTGCGGGCGGTAGTAATTATTTCATCTACACCCCTACCCGCAGTTTTGGCGGTATAATTGTTCACCTACCCCCATTCCATTTTCCCTCCAATAAATCTAACTTTATGCAAATATATGTTCGAACTGACCAATGGGAGTCATATGTACTTATAGGTAAATCTAAATTAATGTAATCATCCAACCAAACTGAGGAGCTGTCAAGTGACTAATGTTCACGAAAAGCCCGCTCAACTAAACTCGAGCAGTTCTGCCCCAGCTCTCGGGCTAGAAACATCGTCTTAGCTTAACTCACAAACTGTATACTTGGACTTGTAGAGATTTAGCCAGCAATCGTATTTTCATCAGTATAGTTGTGTACCCTAACGCTGGATTCCATAACATTACCATACACTAAGTGTTAGATATTCCTGTGTAAATTCATATATTTCAAGTATTATATCGCCCCACATGTTAGATATATAGATAGCTGTCTAGCCAGTAACCGTATTTTCATCAGTATATTTGTGTACCCTAACGTTGGATTACATAACTCTACCGTATACTAAGTGTTAGCCCTTACTGTGTAAATTCATATGTGTATCTCATCATTGGATATTTGAAACGTAAATAAACACCTGAACTGTAACCAGAGACTTGCTTGTTTACCTTAGAACTGTCTGTTTGTGTACGTTATAACATCTAAACGAGCCATGAGAAACGTAATCATTGTTCCAGGACGATTGCAGCATCGGTACCTCATACCCCATGACAACCAGTCATCACTAACCCCACTCACCCACAACCCCGCACCCCTCCCAGTGTACACATCGTGACAAGTTGGTGTCCCGCCCGGGATACATCGTGACAAGTTGGTGTCCCGCCCGGGATACATCGTGACAGTAACACTACAGAGTCGCGCCTCTCACTGAGAGCTAGTCAATAAAATCAGAGTGATTACATAAACCAGAAGTCTACTAAAACATCTAAGATCAGTAAATTCTTACATTTCGAGTCATCAAAAAGCAGAAATATTAATGCAAGCTGTCAATCTAAAATAGTTGAAACATACAATTGTAAATTTAATTAATTAAATATTTATGATTATTAAAATTCTAAAAAGATGTATCGAAAAAATGTATCATTACTGTAGACAAATAATACCAAAATAAAACACAGCACTGACACATTAGACAGCTAGTTAATACAAATGGCGCATTTATTATATTCAAATACCTTCTATGGAAAGCCTATTGTGTCACAATATATAGTAAGTAACAGTAAACAATAGTCAAAAATTAATATTAAAAAATCAAAAAAATTTCAATATACTTTTTTTTTTAAACAAAATGTAAATGCTACAAAATTTAAACAAATGTAAACTAGATATAACTGTCTTTTCAAATTATGTTATTTGAGACAAAAATCCTCCTTTATAAACAAATATTATTATGGTAGTTCTGATATAGGTCGGTGAAATAAGTTAGGCTGGAGTGACATGGACCGTCTTGGTTACGTCTATGTTAATCGGGGAAAAAAAGCTGGTTACTAAGACGAGTAAAAATATGAAATCATCACAAAACAGATGTTTACAGTAACTTTAGACATTAAAACAACCTTGTTTTTTTTTAGTCTGTTTTTTAGAAACCCTTTAAGAACTTTTCTCTTTAGTTCTTTTCCTTCTTCTTTTCACATTTTATTATTTGTAAGAAAATATCCCACAGTTTCTTATTGGTTGACATGTAAACAAAGAAATTACTGGAACATTGAAGAGCATTTATAAATTCTCCGATTTGAACCAGGAAGTATGTGAGACTTGGCGATTTTGATCCTATTGAAACAAACTGGGAAATAAGTGTTGTGATAATATGTGAAATCGAGAAAATTGAACAAGACACCAACAGAGTGCGAGTAGTTCTTGGTGACCAATGAAGGTTGTTTTTCTGGTTGACCAGCTTACGTCTACTTATCAATGTCAGTTTGATCTTGACGCCTATGATAATACATCCAGCCGTGATATAGAACGTTGGTAGCAAGGAAGCTAACGTCTCCGCAACGTAGGCTAATAAAATGTATATGATGTTGAAATTTTTAGCCATCAACTCCGTGGCGAATACGCCTGCAATATATTTATCTTTTGACACTTGAATGTAGACCAGCCTGCGGGTAAATATTAAAAATATATACACCGGAAGCCAGGTGATGAAGGCGAAAAAACAGCTGACGAGAACTGACTTTCTTGTAACTATCTTTTTAAAAGTAACTGGAAAAAACACAGCCAAAAATCTTTCAGTTGTTATTATCATAGGGATAATTGCATTAATAGTATGACCCCAGGAACCGAGCAAAGAAAACACTTCTTTGGAGACATGGAGAAACATATTTAGTGATGCACTGTATTCCCAAACACAGTAACCTGGTTTGAGTTTGTCAGGGCCATGAAATCTTAAAATATTACCGTAGTTTAAATTGATTAGCAGATTCATGCTGTCTGCCACTACTAGAGCGAACAGTAAAATATTGGAGGTTTTCTTGAGTCCGGACCGTCTAAGTATCAGCAGACACATCACGTTCAATGCCTGGCCAAACATCGACAAAACTGGATTGACGTAACAGCCGAATATCTTCCACAGCATGCCGTACTCACTCTGATCAAAGTCCTGAAAGCAAAACAGAAAGGCATCATTTTGTAAGAATACGGTTTCTTTAGTTGAGCTCGTAGTTGTTAGGTTGAACGTCCCTTTGCGAAGTGATGTAGTTTCAACATTGTTGACTATAGATGTCATTCTCGAAAATGTCAAACTGGTGCCTAATTTCTGCAAGTTTGTTTATTTATATTTCAGAGTTATATAGGTAAAGCCTCATAATTTAAATATTCTGGAAAAAAAGTTATTTTCTAAGAGGGCTTAAGTCGTTTTTTTTTTTTTTTGAAAATGATTCATGTTTAGAATTTGTGCAAAATATGCTTATTGAATGTAATTTAAGCACGTGGGATTCAAATGGTGTCAATAATGTTTGAAGCAGCGTAAACACTTAATGTTCTAATGATTGAATTTTTTCTTTGGAAAAATATGTAATAAAAAACAAACAACTAACAATAATTTCTTCTTTAAAACAGTGTTTTTAATCTATTTTCTTTAAATTTTGTATTGGAATTCTTAACATAATATACATTTTTCTAAGCTGATAATTTAATTGAACTACCTTTAATGACATAATTCATACAACACTGTTTTCGAAAAAAAAAAATATAAAAAATAAACGTATCTAATTCAGATGTCAGCGTTAGCTTCTTTTAACAATCTAAATTTTCGTGTCAATTTTAATGCAATGGCAAAGTAATATTTGAGCTTAAAAAAAACGTTAGTCTTTATTCTCCAAAAAAAAAAAAATGAAATGCAAAATCTATAGTTTGCATTCCACTGCTCAATCTACATGAACTGCGCTTTGAAAAAAAAATTTACGCCTCACGATCAAATTAAAAATAAGTTTTCAAACACAGCCGAGTCAATCGATCGACAAATCCAGAAACAACGCCAAGCATTAAAAGAAATTCCGACATAGTCAAAATTATTTTGAAGTAAGGTTCGCCCAATAATGTGTTTGTAAGTCAGGGCTAGATAGTTTATCTGTTGAAGTTTTAGGCTTTTAATGGGGCGGGCGTAAGGTAGATGGGGTAGGACGGAGGTGGATGGGGCAGCAGGGAGATGGATTAATAGTTAGTCAACTGTAATATGGTATGTTGGTAAAGTTTGTTATCAGTAATATATGTATTTTGGTAAAGTTTGTTGTCTGTAATAAGTTATGTTGGTAAAATTGGTTTTCTGTAATAGTGTTTGTTGGTAAAGTTTGTTGTCATAAATATGTGTATGTTGGTAAAGTTTGTTGTCAGTAATGTGTGTATGTTGGTAAAGTTTGTTGTCTGTAATAAGTGTATGTTGGTAAAGTTGGTTTTCTGTAATATGTGTATGTCGATTAAAGATAGTTGTTTTCAATATGTGCATGTTGGTAAAGTTAGTTGTCTGTAATAAGTGTATGTTGGTAAAAATGGTTTTCTGTAATATGTGTATGTTGGTAAAGTTTGTTGTCTGTAATAAGTGTATGTTCGTAAAGTTGATTGTCTGTAAAAAGTGTATGTTGGTAAAGTTGGTTTTCTGTAATATGTGTATGTTGGTAAAGTTTGTTGTCATAAATATGTGTATGTTGGTAAAAATTGTAGTCAGTAATAAGTGTATGTTGGTAAAGTTGGTTTTCTGTAATAAGTGTATATTGGTAAAGTTGGTTTTCTGTAATATGTGTATGTTGGTAAAGTTTGTTGTCTGTAAAAAGTGTATCTTGGTAAAGTTTGTTGTCTGTAATAAGTGCATGTTGGTAAAGTTGGTTTTCTGTAATATGTGTATGCTGGTAAAGTTTGATGTCAGTAATATGTGTAGGTTGGTAAAGATTGTTATCTGTAAAAAGTGTATGTTGGTAAAGTTTGTTGTCTGTAATAAGTGTATGTCGATAAAACTAGTTGTCTGTAATATGTGTATGTTGGTAAAGTTGGTTTTCTTTAATATGTGTATGCTGGTAAAGTTGGTTTTCTGTAATAATTGTATGTTGATAAATATAGTTGTCTCTAATACATGTTATGTTGATAAAGTTAGTTGTCTGTAATATGTGTATGTTGATAAAGCTAGATGTCTGTAATATGTGTTTGTTGGTAAAGTTTGTTGTCTGTAATAAGTGTATGTTGGTAAAGTTGGTTTTCTGTAATAATTGTATGTTGATAAATATAGTTGTCTCTAATACATGTTATGTTGATAAAGTTATTTGTCTGTAATATGTGTATGTTGATAGAGTTAGTTTTCTGTAATATGCGTATGTTGATAAAGTTAGTGGTATGTAATATGTGTATGTTGTTAAAGTTAGTTGTCTGTAAAATGTGTATGATGTTAGTTTGCCGTAATATGGTGTATGTATGTATTGTTAATTGTCCGTAATATATTGTATGTATGTCATTTAGTTGTTATATTATGTTGTATGTCTGTAAATTTTTTTGACCTTAAAATGTTGTACCTATATAAATTTAGTTGTCCGTAATATGTTGTATGTATGTCATTTAGTTGTAGTATTATGTTGTATGTGTGTTCATTAAATTGTCCGTAATATGTTGTAAGTCTGAAATTTAGCTGTCCGTAATATGTTGTACGTATGTCATTTAGTTGTTATATTATGTTGTATGTCTAAACATTATTTTATTTGTCCTTAAAATGGTGTACCTATCTAAATCTAGTTGTCCGTAATATGTTGTGAGTTTGTAAAATAATTGTCCGTAATGTATTGTATGTCTGTAAATTTACTTGTCCGTAATATGGTCCATGTCTGTAAATTTAGTTGTCTTAAATATGTTGTAGGTATGTAAATTAAGTTGTCCGTAATATGTTGTTTGTCTGTAAATTTAGTTGTGTGTAATATGGTATATGTCACTAAAATTAACTGTATGTGTTTGTTGGTAATCTAATTTGCCGTAATTTGGTGTATGTCTGTAAAGTTAGTTGTCCGTAATATGGTCTATGTTGATAGAGTAAATTGTATGTAATATGCATATGTCTGTAAAGTTAGTTGTCTGTAATATGGTGTATGTCTATAACGTTAGTTTTCCGTAATATGGTGTATGTTGGCAGGCCTGGTTTAACCATTAGGCAAACAAGGCACGTTCCTAGGGCACCAAGCGTTTGGTGGGCACCATAAGGCCTCAAGAAAAATGTGTATAATGTAAAAGCTAAGAGCAGAAAATTAATTAACGAATTATATAGTTTCAGTTAAGCAACAGGTGGAACAGGATTTTACTGACACCATCAATCCCCTTTATAAGTCTATTGTAGGCAGAGGCGTATTTAGGCATGCATATTCCACATGTTCCTATTCCCCCCCCCCCCCTCCAAGACATTCCAAAATAAAAATGTTAGTCTTTTCTTTCGACAATTAGAACAGTGCTGTTGTAGAAGCGAACAATGAACAAATACTGTCGATGGGAAATCACATTTGATTGTTAAGTGACAATGGCAGGGTCTCGTCCACGAGGGGGCCCCCGCATAAATTTGTCACTTGGGAACAGGGCCCCCACAATCCTAAATGCGACCATGTTTATAGAATGTTCTGCAAATCCATACACTGCATTGGTGCTTGAATATGAAATTTGTTGTGACCATTTTCAATTTGCTGAAGATGATGATAAAGATGAAGATGATAAAGATGAAGATGATAAAGATGAAGTTGATAAAGATGAAGATGGTAAAGATGAAGATGATAAAATAAATCAATTAGCATCCAGGACTGAAGATTGACTTCTCCGCTGGTGATGTGGCTTAATGGGGTGACTGTGGGCACACTAACTGTCAGCATCATTATGGTCCCTTTGATAAATCTTGACGTATTTATGCTGGAGGAAAAATAACAAGATATTGTTCTCAAAAACTCTTCTATGGTACAAAAGAAAATGGTGAGCAGTACAGGAGAGAATAGTTATTGCATTCACCATCCACGGGATCTGTGTACTGCTATGTTTGTAAACTTTTTTGCGTCTCAAGGTTCCACAAGTTTGGCTGATAAAAATGGGTTCAGTGACTGGAAAAATAACTTTCAAGTTGATAATCATGTAAAAGTCTACCCATAAAGATTGCAGGTTAGCTAGTCGACAAGGCTCGGGTCTACTACAAAAGCTAGAATAGCAAATAAATGAAGAGTACAGTTACCGGGAACATGTTTTGAGGCGAGCAGTAGCGGTTATTTGTACTATACCTGAGCTTGGTCTGGCTTTTAGAGGGACAAATGAAAAATGTGGATCTTTACAAAATGGAAATTATCTAGGGTTGCTGGAGTTGGTCAGTCAGTTTGATCCATTTTTCTCATTACACATTGCGAAATATGGAAATTCTGGAAAAGGAAATCGTTCGTATTTATCCAAAACTATATGTGAAGAACTGATTGAAATTATGTCTCAAAAAGTCCATAAAGTAATTGTAGATGAAGTAAAGGCTTCCGATTATTTCAGCTTGTCAGTGGACTCAACACCCGATATTTCACATATAGATCAGTTAAGCGTTGTTCTTCGATATGTGGTAGAGCCCATTGAGCGCATTGTGACTTTCTTGGACCTGCAAAGTGACACCTGTGAAGGTATGGCTAAGAAAGTCTTGCAGAGTACTTACGTGAAGTTTGCAATATTGATTTTGCGAAATGCAGAGTTCAGTCATACGATAACGCAGCTAAAATGTCTATGTGCTACAAGGGCATGCAGAAAAAAATTCTAGAGGAAAATGAGTTTCCTTTAAACATACCATGTGCTGCTCATTCACTAAATCTGGTAGGCAGAAGTGCCGTTGACTCTTGTTTAGAGGCAGTAAACTTCGTCCATACAGTGGAACTGATCTATACATTTTTCTCAACTTCAACAAACAGATGGAAGATTCTGAAAGGATGCCTTCTGAATGAAACGCTGGTATAGTCTCATTCCGATACCAAATGGGAAGCACATGCTGTTGCAACTGAAGCTATTCTAAAGTTTCATCCTCAGATTATAGAAGCGTTAGAATGTTTACAAGAAGATCAGTCACAGAAGGGGGACACCAGAAGAGAAGCAGAAAACATTGAAGATGATGCAAGAATTAGAATTTGCTCTCATGCTTGTCTTTTGGGAAGAAGTGTTACAACATTTTCACAGGATCAGTGAGCATGTGAACTTGAAAACATGTGCTGATTTGTATTCTTCACTAGCAGATTTGCATGAATCTAGGAATGAATTTGAAAGATTTGAAGCAGCTGCAAAAGAAATAAACACCAGGTGTGGATTATAAGTCAACTTTGACCAGTAATCGTAAACGAAAGACAGGGGTAATTTGCCAGAGACAAATTTCGTATATCTGCTTTCTACGCCATTGTTGACAAACTTGAGACAGAGATGAGTAGACCAGGCCAGGTATACAATGATATAGAAGTTCGATTTTCTTGTTTGGGCATGTATCGCAATCAACTTAGTGTTGTGAAGAACTAATAAATGCTTATCCTGGAGATCTGAACAATAATTTATATACTGAACTACAACATTTTCACTCATATATTCGCCAGAAGTTCAGTGCATCACAATCTATCTGAAAACAACACGTTCAGTCAATCAGAATTATGTAACCAAATAACAACCGGTTGCAAAGCTCAGATAAACATAAAGACAAAAACACTTTCCTTATTCTTTATGCGAGAATAAATGAAATTAAGTACTATTTCTTCCCGAGTGGCATTCAGGCATGGAATGTGTTGGCCGAACAAACCCGAAAAACCAGTAACTTAACATCATTTAAAACATAAATAAAAATGCAAGACTAGACTCGGATTACAGATGAGCGTAGGACACAATTATCTTCTTAATAGAAGGAGCGTCTCTAATGTATACGATAAGATAAGGTAATAGTTAGAGACAACATCGAGTGTGCTTTTCCAAATGTAGAAATCGCCTTGCGCATATTTATAACATTAATGGTTACGAACTGTTCAATTTATCGCTCTTTTTCTCAGTTGAAACGTACAAAAAATCCAAGTAGATCGACAATGAAAAAAGAAAGTCTTGATTCCTTTTTTGGACCTAAGGATTTATTTTGCCGTATTAATTGATGATCTTAGTAAAAGTCTTATTCAAGTTGTATGGAATATAAAAGTTATGTGATCTTGGTGATCTTAGATCCTTTATGTAATAGTCAATTTGTTATATATGACTACATATATATTCAAATCAACGCTTTAAGGAATCACAACACATTATATCATTATGTGAATATTGTGCTGTTCATGAACTCTGTGGTCTACGTGTTTTGTAATAAATAAACATTCATCTGAACTTAAGCAACTAGTTTACTTGTGTTTTGTGGTGTGGCCTACGCATGGTTAAAATAATTAATACAAAACATGACTCATAGAGGCCAGTCACACACGTACGTGGATCGAAGCCGTCGCAAAAGAGCATTAAGAGCATACTGAGCATACTGAGGTGCAGTGAATAAACGTAACAAATACTGACAAAATAATATATAAAAAAACGTCATGAATATTTATATTTATATTAACTAAAACCGAGGGCTACAGTACAGTCGAAATAAGAACTTTTGATAATAATTACTCTGCATTTAATAGATATATTTTAATTTTAACTAATTTTAGAGGATATATTTGAAGTTATAAAAAAAACAAAAAAAAAACAAATAATTATTATTTGCTTAACTATGTAGTTAAGGAAAATCAAGCATTATGAAAACTACAAATGTAATCCCAATAATTACATTCGCCAGTGAAACGTTAAGGGCTACTAAAAGGATCACGCATGGAACATAAATATTTTGACCTGTGCCACGAACAAGATCACATTACAAAAAAACAAAGAAGTCGGCAAAATGTGTAAGTAAATTACCCTTCGGACCAAACTGATCATAGGGCTGGAGAAGCAGCGCTCACCAGTATCCTTGGCCACGGCAAATTAGGGGATGTGTGGCCAGTACAGTGACCATCCGCCATTACTTTCCAACAACTAGTGTCAGGTAACCGTCAGAGCTGGGTAGACTCAGGAAGACCCTCCAGCTGGGTCGACTGTGGTACACCCTTCAGCTGGGTAGACTCAGACACCCTCGCGTTGGGTAGACTCAGGGACACCCTCCAGCTGGGTAGACTCAGGTACACCCTCCAGCTGGGTAGACTCAGGTACACCCTCCAGCTGGGTAGACTCAGGGACACCCTCCAGCTGGGTAGACTCAGGTACACCCTCCAGCTGGGTAGACTCAGGTACATCCTCCAGCTGGGTAGACTCAGGTACACCCTCTAGCTGGGTAGACTCAGGGGCACCCTCAAGCTGGGCAGACTCAGGGACACCCTTCAGCTGGGTAGACTCAGGGACACCCTCCAGCTGGGTAGACTCAGGGACACCCGCCAGCTGGGTAGACTCAGGTACGCCTTGAAGTCCCGGAAAAAAAATCCTAGCCTCCAAAAGGTTTCGAACCCAGGACCTTCCAATCGCCAGTCGAACGCGATGCCGCTCGGCTACCGTGCCCCATCGGCTAAAGGTGTGACCTAGCAAAAATGGCAGAACTGACTAAAATGAAAACGAGTGAGTTGGCCGGATCGTTTATTGATGATGCAAGAAAACAGACACCTCAAGTTGGCCATAAATTAAAAGAGAAGCTTGGGGAGAAAGAGACAAAGTCGTACCATTATGAGGGCAACCTTGTAGAGAAATTTGCTGTCCATCGGCGTTGATTAGGAAGACGCATCAGTTGGGTTGCATCAGACAAAAGAATTCTGGAAAATGTTGCGCGCCCAATGTGACGATCGACACGTAACAGACTAAATAACTTTTGTCTGAACTGTTGTTATTGTTTTTGTTTTGAGATTTATATTATAAGATTTATTTTAAAATCATTAAAAACTAAATTCACCAGGGTAAAAACAAGACTTAGCGGTTGGACATATGACGCCATTGTCGATCTGTTAAATCGTCATAAGAATAAACGACATGTGTGTTACATTTTGAATCACGAGAAAAATGTATGTAACACATTATATAAAATATTGTGTTCACGTTTTAATTTACAGTCATATGTAAAGTTATTGTGTTTATTCTAATACAAGCCATTTTAATACAACAGTTGTATGCATACTTTACAAACTATATAACGGACAGATGTGGAGTCGTGGACACACAACTCATTTAAACTATTGATTATACAAAAATGTTGTCCACTATTGATTTATTTATTGTAGATTCAAATACACACGCACTCATACACATGGGCCAAGCCACAGGGAGGAGGGGGGTAGGACCCACTGCAATTTTTTTGAAAATTATTTGTTTACTTAGTTTTTTGTTTAAATGTGTACTAAATTCGCTAAAAATTTGGTAAATGTTTGTAAAGCGAAACTTCAGCTTCCCCTGGAAAAAGAAAACATTATGGCTTCGCCCCTGCTCATACGCACAATAAAAAAACAACTTCACCGCAATTTAAATCTAGATGGCACAAATATATTTAGATAAAAACAGCCATTGTTTAAATGAACAGAAACAAGTCTTTGGGTACTTTCAATATGTCCATGATAGGAAATCTATAATTAGAACTATTCCTTTACTTTCAAATTAACCGACTTTCCATTTGTTTGGACTCTAAAAGAGTCTCGTTTCAAATCATGTAAAGGATATATTTTTCTTTTCTGCTTTTTTTTTGTGTGTATATTTTACTGAGCATGCAAAAGTTTAGCAAAGAATGACGGGTCACATACCTTTACCCGGCAATAAGTAAACAAAAACTACCGGGTCAAAATTGTGTAGACTTAATGAACCGTCAATGTATCATTCGTCTTACGACCGGTTCAATGCACCTTTTATTAAATAGGTACTGGCTCTGAAGTTAATAATAATATATGTTTCAGGGGTTTTGTTTATGAATTTATATAATCATTTCTACTTCACAGCATTCAGCAAACATACTCATTTGTACACAGCCAAGAAGAACTAATACTTCAAACAGCAAATTAAGATTTTCTATCATTGAGGAAGCAATATATTCAGCAAAAAACTATCATGATGATATTACAGCTTTATTGGACATGATGATATGACAGCTTTATTGTACAATAGCATGAAAGAAATAACTTGACGTGGGAGACCATAAGGAAACCGATCCTCAATGAGTTATAACTGTCCTCTAAAATGGATTATCATAAAATTAAATATTTTCACGAGGGGTCAGTCGAATGGACAGACGGACATCTTCAGGTTAATAAAATAAAATATTCACTCCTCCTATTCATTTCACTCTAGAATACAGTGGTCCTTTACTGTCTCGTGTGATGTTCATTTAATATAACCTTCATTCGTAACACGAGGTTCGGTTGTCTAGAAGCACTAACGAAGGTCATGGGTCCGAATCCTGGTATTTTACATTCATTATATTTGCATATTATATTTAAATTGTATTTATATTGAGGAAAATTAAAGACAACAGGGCGGTGAAAGAAAATGCGCAGTGGAACAGAGGCAAGACAGACGCACCTATTTTCTTTGTGTTTAGTATCTTATTCAGGGCATAGTGGGTTTGTAACATATTAATACCTGTATTTTTTTTTACATTTATACCATGAATAATGCATGGAAACTTCAAATCAAGCATCTAGGGAGTGAACTGTTGTTCAACGTTTAGAATCATTTTTTTTAACTAAAAGTATTTATTGGGCCTATAGAGGATTACTGCGACCACAGCGGTTACGTTTTTAAGTTGGCCTAGGCCTAGCTAAAGCTCTATTAATAAATAAACTTGCAAATGTATTTTTAATATTTGTTTGTTGGGTAGTTGACTCCATAATTTCGGTCCAGATATTGAGTGGGCTCTCATTGCAATGAAACAAGGCACATTCAGAAGCGATAAGTCGGCAGAACAGAGTGTTCTTTGTGGAACAGAAGGTTGGATTAGTTCATAGATATATAAAGGCATCTGCTTTTTTATTTAGGCGCATGTGGCAAAGTATCACCACTTTGTATTCTATTCTGGCTCTCAAAGGAGCAAATGCAGCTGACGCAGGAGAACTGTCGCAGAATTGCGCTTTGTTTTACGCAGGACCATCCGGGTGGCACTGTTTCGAATACGCTGTAAGTTGGCGACTTTATCGTCAGGAATCCCGGTTAGTAGTGCATTACAGTAGTCAAGGCTTGAGATTACAAAGGCAGCGGCAAGTTTCTTTGCTGAATTATAAACATTATTGTAATAATTTGTGAGCAACTGAAACCTAATATTTTTTTCTTACGTCTTTATAGCATTTATTACCTGCCTGAGTATAACCTATTAATTAACTAAATAATAAATTTATAAATGTATATAATATAGTTTTTACTCAGTTAAAATTTATATTTTGGAATTCAACGCATTATTCAACTGAAAAATACTAACATCCATTTTGTTTAGTTCATTTTTATTTTTAGAAATTGTTTCAAGCTAAATTATATTTGTTTATAATAGTTCTACGTATGTCATTGCCTGAAATCGGCCATTAGCATAAGCACCATTTATCTAAACATAAAAGTCTGCATTTTCCGGACATTTTTATTCTTAATTCTAAGTGATTCAGCACTCCATTTATATCTAGCTCAGTGTACATAGACTTAGCCTATTATGCACGATTCAAACCATTATAGTTAATTTAATAACAAGTCAAATATTCCATCAAACCAACGGCCTTTAAATACCATGATCTTATTTCAAATTTTTCATATGAAATTCAGAAATTATATCAGTAGAAACATTACGGCTAGACTTGTACGTTTATTCTTAACGAACCTATTCAATTCAATTACAAATAAATTACAAATGCACAGCATGATTTCTAATACATAATTTTATTCAAATTTTTGTAGTATAGCATTTATTTCAATTGAGTTTTTAAAAACATTTTAATATCTTTAAATCTTCAGTTTTACATCATCAAACATACCAATAGTAAAACAAGATCATAATACACATAAAATAAAAAAAACGGATTTTCCCGTTTCTCCTACTACACGATATACATTTCCGTTACCAATGGTCGGCGGAATCAACCTACAACTACGATTCCTTGGTCAGCAATGTGGACCATCACTCTAGCGGGTATCAGGACAGTGTCAATGACGTGGATGACTCCATCTGTAGCAATGAGATCTTTCTCCAGGATTTTAGCGTGATTCACGTTTAGGGATCCATCTGTAAAAGCGTGGAAAAAGTGTTTTTTTCAAGAATCATTTAGCATTCACGCAATGCCCTAATCAAATTATAAATATATTAACCATATAATAAATAGAAAAAAAGTATATATATATATATATCAATATATCTACCAGTATTCTTATATATGTATGTCTTTCTGCATGTAAATCAGTCTGTCAACCGACCTATGCATCTACTAATCGATCTTTAAATATCTCAATATCTCTGTCTGTGAAGTTTTTTTTTTCAAATCGTTCTTCCCATCTTCTCTTTTTAATCCTTTAAGCTTTTGTTACATACATATTTAAAAAAAAAAACGAACTAAACAAACTAATTGTATTGCCAATGTCGCCCTTGTAACTTCACTGCATAAAGGTCCTTACCTGCTGCCTGTAGTAACATCAAGTTGTCATGGTTGTTGTCAGCTGAGGGGAAGGTAATTCCGTGGATCATACCAAGACTGTACACGGTCATGGTTCGAATCACGTGGTACTTGAGAGTCTCTGAAAACATACGTTTAACACAGTTGGCACTTTTTCAAGTAGATAGACTTATGAGACTTATGTTTGTAATGTCAGCACAAAACGTTTATTAATATAAGATTGAACACATATATAGACTGACAGTTTTATATATTTATTGAAAGATTGATTGGTAGATAATTGATTGAGTGATATATATATATATATATATATATATAATATTAATAAGGCTGACAGATTGGTTGAAAGGTAGGCAGATAGGTAGAAATATAAGATATATAGGATAAATAAGATAAATAGATAAATAAATAGAAGATAGATATATAATTGTATATTGTATTGTATATTGATGGAAAGCTAGATACGTAGATACTAAAAAAACATATATTGATTTGTTGTTTGGTTGAGTGATAGATATGTAGATAGTTTGATAGATAGTTTGATAGAAATATTGATAAATCAATGATATTAATATAATGTTGCTGCCAGATCAGGATATTGGAAAGTATAAAGAGAAATCAGTTTAATATATTTCCTGTAAGGAATGAATGAATTGAAATGTGCATAATCATAATAACCATATAGGATCCTAATAAAATGTATGTGGTATTAAATATGTGCAATCATTTCCAATGAGTATAATGATATTAGATAAGATGTAATTTTTTATTGATCTTAACCATGGGTCATTAAACCACGGCATGCGGGCAGGATTCGGCCTACAAAATTAGTTCATTAGGCAGGCCCACAATGATTCGTTTTTTTGTGTGGAAAGTGTCTTGATTATGAATCGCTTGGTATTTTGACATTCATTAACACGCATTGCTTTTATAAGGTACACAGAAAAAATCAATATACAATCTAATAGGAAAACAGGTGAACAGCGTAAATAATTGTATACGGCTTGTATATCTCTACCTGCAAGGTCATTTGGGTGCTGCTGTAAATAGGACATGACGTTCTGAGCCAGTTTGCTAAAGGCATTGTTGTTGGGGACAAACAGGGTAATGTCCTTGTCAGCTGAAGAAAGAAAAGAAACAAATGTAATAATATTCCTCTATAAATAATATAGCCTATGTGAACGTGATTGAACATCGTGCTCGCCACACTATTGAGTAAGCTTATGAATTTTTTCTATGCCTAGGACATCGAAATCAATAAACCTGGCCTTTACACACAAATGATATAAATTGTATATGTGGAGAATAAATGTTGCCTATTAAGTAAAAGTCATGTTAAAAATTCCCCTAATTAAACCCCCTTAATTTATAAACTCAACTCGCTGTACATTCTATTTCTAAACATATTTTATAGCTTTTTCAAAACTGCTCGAAGTGTAGTTAATTTTAAACTTCAATTTTTTTTTTTAAAATAAAATTTGTATTTAAGTCGTTGTAAAAGGCTAACTGTCAGACTTGATCATGAATATTAAAATTCTCAATGCGGCCTCGATTATAAAATTAAAACTAAAATTTTACAAAAATAAAGATTTAAAATGCATTAAAAAATGTTTTAAAAATTATATTATTTATAATGTTTCTTGTTATCAAAGATTGTCTTATGAATAAATTTGTAATAAATCATATATTGTGCACAACTTGTGTGATTTAAAGTATGTGGCTAAATTCAGGTGCAAATGTTAATAAACCTGTAAAAAAGTTGAGGAGGTTCTGAGACACTAGAAGGTTTGTGAAAGTGCTCAGGTCTGTCCTGCTGAGCGCCAACTGCATTGTGTTTCCTGATGGAACCGTCATCACATTGTCAATACCGTGAACTATGCCGTGGACGATAGGGATGTTTTTAATGGTAACGTTGATGCCATTGGCTGTAACAGTCTACAAATAAAATAAACTTTCATTCCATTGGCTGTTGCAATATACAAAAAAATTAACGTTTATGCCATTGGCTGTAACAGTCTACAAATAACAAATAAATGCATGTCATTGGCTGCCACAGTCTACAAATAACAATTAAATGCATGCCATTGGCTGCCACAGTCTACACATAAAATAAACGTTGATTTCATTGGCTGTAACATTCTACAATAATGAAATGATATAATTTACATATAAATACCATTCGTTTAAGACAAACTAGGCCTAAATATTTTTATTTTTTAGAATACAAATCTTTATTTGCAAGTGACTGTATGCGCATAACTTGCCTGAACTCGACATAAAAACAACAACAAGGAACTCTTAAAGATAAAAGTTACCCCGTATAACCAAATCGATCAATAATAATAATTGTATAGCGCTGCCAACAAACATTATGTAAGCTCAGAGCGCATTTAACATACATATAAGAACATGGATATAATCTCTAGGCTAAGAAATACAAAGATAATCGATTATTCCAAATTCTACAAACACAGGACAAATAAAATAAATGAAGCATCAATAGACCTAACATATAAGTAAGACAATAGGTATTTTACCTAAGGTAAATATTGAAATAATGAGTTTTAAAGTTATTTTTTAAAGTAACAATAGAGCTTTTTCGCCTGAGTTGAATGATTCCACACCTCCGGACCGGATACTGGGTCGGCTCTAAGGCCTACGGTCGTCAGAGAGAAGGGGGCACTTCCAGAAGCGAGGAGTCGGAAGAACGATTTGTTCTTTGCTGGACATATATTTCCTTTAGATAGGACGGCATCTCGTTCTTATAAAACAACAAAGTAGCACCAGTTTATATTCAATTCTGACGTCACAGGGAGCCAATGAAGCCGACTCAGGAGGAAAAGCGTTAACCATTTTCTGACGACTTAATACAAGATTGTGTGGCCATCACGATTTCCAGGAGCCTTTACTCAACTACTACTAAGTATCCACCAGAGCAGGGTAGACTTATCGACACCCTCCAGTCCTGGAGGAAAAATTGCTAGCCCTTATCAGGATTCAAACCCACAAGTCAGACTAACTAGAGGCCGCTTTGCACCATGCACCCGTTTTTGTTTTTTTTTACTAATAAAGCGAATGTAAAATGTTCGACCTCCTATGAATCCTCGTCTATGGGAGGATGTTGCAGCTCGCCTTGGAGTCTGGCGTCAGGCCATTAACAATGGGATAGCCTCCATAGAGGCAAAAAGGGCAAAGGCTCATATCGACTGAAGACAAAGAGGGAAGGCAAAGCATCCTACACACAGCCAACCTCACTGTTCAAAGTGCGAGGGATGCTCAAGAGACTGTCATTCGAGGATCGGGCTGTTCAGCCACAGCAAGCGCTGTCCCTCATTAAAATCATAAGGGCGCAACCATTGTCTTGCGAGACAGATAGGAGCCATGTAAATGTTAAACGCCAATCAAATCGTGCTGAGATAAATGGGAGAAAACATCGAAATTTTGAACATATGTGGGTTGTGGTGTAAAAATAAACACACATCATCTTCTTGGGTAATATTCTATCAACACGAAGTTTAGTTATATCTTATAGCTTATGAGTTACAGATATTCCTTCACTAAAGAAGATGTTATTCTTCTTTGCCCAAACCTACCACAGGGCATTATTAATTGGTCGGTGTTATGGATAGACCCGGGTCGTTTGGTTGAAAGACGTGAGTAGTGACCGCTGAACTAGCAGGATTATTACAGCGCTAATTGTAGTTAAACATTTAGAGACTAAAAATGTTTCTTAATTTTTTCCGAACTCTAGAGCTAATTTTCTTAACGACCGAACCCCAATACTAAAAAAACCTTGTAGATATAAACACAATTTTTAAATTAATAGCATACTTTTAGAAAAATACACATTTTAATACATTTTGCCATTACTTTTCTAATAGTCAAATAAATGACAAAAAGTACATTTATTTCTTGTTCAACCACTAGGCAATTGGTTACCTTTATTCGAACAACGTTTTTATAATAGTTTGATAAAGAATGTTTTCTACATCATTTAGCGTGCCAAGGATTGAGCATTTGTCTGCTGCTCATGTACTCAATTTTATGGCCTTTCGCGTTCCATTGAAAATCGCTACACGGGCGGAACAGTGCTGACCCATATCATGTAAATGTATGCACGCTAACAATCTACACCTTTCCAAACAAAAAAAAAATAAATAAACAAATGAATGATAGTTTGTTGAGTCTAAACACATACGTGTAAGATGTTGTATGTGTTTATTCTAATCTGGTGGTGATTTGCGGTGTTCAGAGTGATGTCCTCCTGAGCGCCATGGAGACGAAGCTGTTGAGTCAAAACAACATGGGTGCTGACCAAGTCTGCTATTTTAGCGGGATCGTTCTTGATGCGGTCCAGGGCGTCCGCTGTCAGTTTGGCGAATGCGTTATCGGTGGGAGCAAACACCGTAAAGTGAAGAGCTGATGGAAAATGAAAAAAATAACCCATAAAATCAAGTTTTTATTATACTTTTCTTTGTAAACTAAGTTTACCATCATGTAATTAAATTATTATACGAAATATCTATTCACAAAGCTAAGCGCAAAGTTTGATGACGTCATAAAATAAATCGCTTTGTTTCGGCTACATTGTGTCGTTTTCATTCGTTTATTTTCGTAAAATCGAACATATCCGAAAAGTTTATTTACTTCCGTCTCTTCTAGTATAAAGGCAGCAATGTTTTACGTACAATTTTCTTCGATTCGCAACTTGGTCGAAGGTATTAGTGACTATTCCAAGGGCTATGATGCTGAAAATTTGAAAGAAAGTATTTGTAGTTGTTATAAGTCTGCTGCCCAAATTTCAGCTCGATTGGACGACGGGATGTGGTCGAAAAATGTATGCAAAGTTTTACAAGCAGACAAGCAGACAGGCAGTTCGAGTTAAGAGAAAGAGAGTAAAAATGAGACTTTGAAATATGACTAGACTAAACGAAAGAATATAAGTTAACAGATAAACTTCTGATATGGCCCATTTTGTTTAATTTTTAAATATTTTATTTTTTCTTAAAATCTTTCAATCAAATCACAGCTCCATTACAAAGCGGCGCTCGGAGAAGACCGCACCCCTATCCCCATTTACAAACTCGCTACGCCATTAATTTAGTGCAAAGTGTACAACAATTTAAAGAGTTGTTAGATTTGTTATATATTTGAAATACAAGTAAAGTAAATCTATTTCATGAAGAAGTAATGAGAAGAAACGGTTGGGTTAAAGACCAAGGGAAGAGCTTATTATCAAAATTGAGTAACATTTGATTTTGATATTAAATAGTGTATTCAGTATCTGAATGTTAATAAAATCATTTCTAAAAAATATCAAAGATAACTTTTAAGTAATTAGTTAAATATTTGTGTGTAATTTTCGGAGGAAAAATCCAAATCTCGTAGCCATTTGAGATGCTTATATTTCCGGCAACATAGGAAAGTGACGTCAGTGAAAGGATTTCGACTAGGAACAATGAATATTGTCACGTGCTTTGAATATATTGCCACATGTTTTGAATCTTTTCCAAGTTTTTATTTTTAACTAAATGGTTAAATATAAATTTATAGCGTCGAGTTAAATATTTATTTCCTTTATCAAACGTCACTTTCGTATGAGGCTATTCCAAATCTCGTCTTTTTGAGAAAAAGCTCTTTACTTGGTCTTTAAGTTGAATATTGACTATTGAGCGAAACTAGAATGTAAAAGTAATTAGAATCAGCTACAATTACAACATTTGATTTGTTTTTCATGTCGACGAGTCATAGAAGTTGACTTTGGCCTAAAAATATCTAATACCGGATCTATTTGTGCCTATGGCCGGATGTAGCCCGCAGGCCCTATGTTTGATACCTTCGATATAGAATGTGCATTTTCCTATATTTAACGTTATCCTAACATATTTTTAGTCTACTTAAATAATCTCTTACATGAGTTTATCTGCGGAAGTACTCCAGATTTGCTAAGTAGGTCACTGAAGACTGTGAAGTGGCCATCTGCTGCCAGACCAGCCAGAACGTCAGGAACTGAAAATTAAAAAAAATGTATACGTAAGAAAAGTGTCTCCCGCCTCCTGTAAAGAATAAGGAATACAAAGTTTTACAAATTGACTGTGTAGCCAGTTTTATGGACGGTTTATGTAAGTGTGAGCATTCATGTGTAAGTCTATAACGTACCAAGCCTATCCAGCATTATAATATATTCCTTTCCATATCATGCTTGTCGGATTGATTACTTCTGTTCCCATGGGCCCTTAAAACTAGTGATACGCTCCTGTAAAGGGTACAATGGTTGGGTTAACGCATACGGGACGTAAGTACCCCTTTGCGCATCTGTCGGATCATTGCACGCCCACACAAACACGGTGGGGAGGAAGGAATGGGCGCAACAGTACCCATCTCGCCATGCCTGGTGCCTGGATGGTTAAGCCTTTAGTCAGGTATTTGTACTACCGGGCGCAAGTGCAGGTATAGGCATACTAGGTATTGCCACCTCGTTAATGATCCGGTGTAATTTCGTTGTAAAAAAAAAGGGGTAGTGCATGTAGTTACGGAATACCAAGCATGTGGCGTGCCACATCGGAATGCCGCATTTCGGAATGGGTCTTGGACCTAACATTTCACCTTACATCATGGAATAAAGGGCCGGAATGCCCATTCACTTTTAAAGAGATCTCTAAATTGAGTCAGTTGGTCGCACCATTCTAGTGGACTTTATTTTTTAATTTTTATTTATAGTCCCTTAACCTTGGCGGTCGTTGGGGGGAGCTAATGGACACTGGGTGTCCATTAGTCCTCTCTTGGGCTTGGTAGACTTGGCGGCGCCCATCTCCTCTCCAAGTCGGCGGTGGATTTATTGCTGACTGCACCGAGGGTCGAACCCCTGATGCGGCGCTTGGGAGTTGAGCTCGCTGTCGACTTTGCTAACCAACCGCCTATGGTGGACTTTATGGCGAGCACAATTTCCGCCAACCTTTGCCAGTCCCCCAATAATGGTACCTATTTCAGCTAGGTAGACTTTTAGACATACTTTAAAACCAGGAGACAAAGCATTATCTCAAACATGTTTTATTTTCTTAAATCAGGGACATTCGGTAAGGAGATTTAATCGCACTGTAGCAAGTCAGCCGTTTTCTTAGCTTTAATAAATTTAAAATGTATATAATATACATGTCTATCTCTACATGACATTGATTAGTGCACACGGAAAAGCTGATTTGATTGATCGCATAACCCCAGAGATCTTTAGTGATCATCTGCTAAATGTTTCATGTTGGATGAGCTACACAAATTAGCTTTGGCTCGTCATGTAACCCGTTAAGGGGCCAGCCATCATTCATGTGGCGTGCGTCACAAAGGAGACTGTCCTAAACTCTCTCTCTCTCTAAAAACCACTATGATCTTTGATAATACAATTTAAAAAAGGTCTCTATACTATAAATATACGCAATCATATCTTTGGAAAAAAGGAAATAAAATGTGACAATTGGAATTTGTAGAGTTGTCATCAAACATTTCTTAAACACCAATGCACTAACCTTTAGGCTTACTAGCTGTATTTAAATATTACACTACCTTTTTTTGACGTTGAGATATAAAAAAGCTTTATTGTGAATAGGGAAAAGTGAATATACATTATTATTTTGTGTAACCCATAGGGATCAGGGAAGCAGCTTTCACCCGTTTATGTAGCAAGGGTATTCTAGGTGATTGTGAGGCCAGCACTATGCACAGCTACCTTTTCTTTACCCCATCAAAGGTCAGGTACCCATCAGAGCTGGGTAGACTCACGGACATCCTCCAGACCCGGGAATAAAATCCTAGACTGCACCAGGATTCGAACCCAGGATCTTCCGTACTCCAGCCAAACGCGCTGCCGCTCGGCCACCTACAAAATATATTATACCTTACAATGACTAATTACGTCTGACTATTAAAAAAAAGTACTTACATCTGGGGGAGACAGTGGTTGCGGTGGTTGTCGTTGCCTGGCCACTCACTAGGCCAAGACAGGTAACACACAGTAAAGCAACTAATTGTAACATTGTTGAGGTAGACACCTGCAACAGAACCACATTTACATTTAACTTCAATATCTTTCAATTATAGTGTTATTGCATGACAATGTACCTGTGGTTTGGCATTTCAATTATCAACACATTCTAAATTAAATGATTTCGTGAATAATGTAATTTGATCGCTGGTTATGTAATAAATTATTGTTTTGCTGTTCCGCTGATCGGGAAATGGTATGCACTTAAAGCGCTTATTAGTACTTAAGTTATCCTTACTTAGAGTTACCGTGAATAAGAAATAAAACGAAGTCGCTTATTATCTCTAAACTGCATTTAATTTCTTTGCGCTTTTTCTAATGTAAACCTTTATAAATAAATAATATACAAATATTAAACACTATATTTAGCATTGGCTTAAAAACAGTTACTAGTAAATTTATAGAAAGCAGTCAATATGCCTACCAGCCAGTAGAAAAAATAAAATGGTTGACCTTACCAGACTTCTAAGTTCAAACGTTCGCACAAAGTTAAACGATCCGCTTTTTTTAAGTGAAAAGATCCGATAAAGATTTAAAAGGTAGAACATATGTTTTTGCCCTATCGTAGATTAAAGGTTCTCAAATTAAAGAAAAATGGCAGATTAACGCAAAAGTGTAAAAAAAAGATTATTTAGGACGTGACGTCACTTCATGTTTAAAGTGCCGAGATTTTTATAAAAGTTATATTGTTCATATCTAGAAGGCTGTCTAACAGAAAGTCTTTCTCTCTCTCTCTCTCTCTCCTTCTCACTAATTTACGTAGAACAGGAAGTAAAAACAATGGACTAGCCACACAATCCCATTGAGAAGATTGGCAACAAATACTGACGAACTCTGCGCTAGGAGCGATATAACACCGAAATGGTTTGAAAAAAATTCATTTAATTTATAACCAACTAAAATATTTCATTCAATTTTTAATTAACTAAAATATTTCATTCAATTTATAATCAACTAGAATATTTCATTCAATTTATAATCAACTAAAATATTTCATTCAATTTATAATCAATTAAAATATTTCATTCAATTTATAATCAACTAAAATATTTCATTCAATTTATAATCAACTAAAATATTTCATTCAATTTATAATCAACTAAAATGTCATAAAGCTTAGAACCTTTGTTTCTGACTATATTTTTTTAATCGGAATCAAAATGTCCAGACTGAAGATAAGAATTTCCAACCTAAGCCAAATTAATTTTTGTTTTGTTCAAACTGATGAATGTATGCGTATTTAATATTTATCAGTCTGTTGATCTATCTAGTACTAAACAACCCGGTACACTGGGGTCGTCAGATCGTAATAGGACTACAGCCTGCCCCTGCAGGTGTACACGTCCAAGATGGCCCTCGAGACATTGGATCGCATCCAAAATCAAGCACGACTCTTCATCTGTGGCACCTTTCGAACGTCCCCAGGGGCAGTGGCGGAGGTTATGGCTAATACACCACCCTTTCAGCTTAGGAGAGAACGCGCCATTATTACGAAATAGGAGCACTATAAAAGACTTGAGAAAAGCCTCCTAACCAGTCATTGTAGACACATGGAAGGGTAGGAAGAGATTAAAGATACAGTCATTTATGCATAAAGTGACAAGGCTGGCCTCTGACATTAACTTACTCGAAACAAGGCTACATATTCAAAGGTTATCAAGTTTATCTCCGGGGAACACACCATCTCTCTGTATGTCTGTTCATCTTTTTGTCTCTTAATCGATATGGTAATCCTTATATTTGAATTTCGTCCTTCAATTCATCTGTGCCTATATCTATAAAACTAAGTATCTATAAATATATCAGTCTATCTATCTATAAGTCAATCTTTTTATCTACCCAGCTGTTGTTCTACATGCAGGGCCCGCACAAGCCTTTGTGGCGCCCCAGGGCAAAAGTTTCAGCGCCACCCCTTGCATACTTTAACTGCTTTGTCTAGTGCATAAATACTCAACCTTTTTCGGCTCAACGCCCCCTTTTTCAAATTTTTATCTCTCACTGCTTCCCCCCCCCTCCCCCCCCCCCCCCCAATCCGAAGTTGAAATAATGAGTCAAATTTTCCGCGTATAATTTGTATAGGCCGACTAGATTTGTATGCAATTTTATCATCCTAAAAACAACTGAAATATCATAAAAAGATCTGAAATTAATACATTTGTCTAATTGGTGTTTAATAAGAAATAATAAAAAAATATACTGCAAAAGAGGTTTTGAAAATAAAACAATTTTAATGAAGCTTGTTCCTGGTATGTTGCTAGAAGTTCGTCTACGTTCCAATAAATAGGATGTGAAAATGGAATAAATTTTTTTTGCCAAAACCAAAAGATCTAGAGAAATTAATGGATGTCCTTTTGCAACCAAAAGTCGTGATTATAGCCCATTTCTGCATTCAATTTTTATTCTTTATTTGTTATGTATTTTGCTTGTGAGGCCGGCTGGACTGTCAACCAAATACCAACGGACAGGTCGCGGGTTCTATCCCTGCCACCGGCGGATCCCTGTCACCCTGCAGGAATTTTGGGCCTTTAAAAGTATTTGCGCCAGCAGGCAGCACTATGTTTACAGCAGCGCATAGAACTATTCCCAACGGGAACGGGATATGCGCTATATAAGTCTCATATTTATTTATTATTTATTCTTGCAGTTGTAAAGGTAGGGCTGATTTTAATACTTCAACATTAAAAACAAAGGTCTAATAACCAATCAGGAATTTTCATGTTTATAATATTATCTTTAAATCGTCTGTTGAAGTAATTATTAATTGTTTCAATGTATTGAATTAAGCATGCCTTTGTCAGTTGTTCTTTATAAATTCAATATTTCTGCGTCCAAAGTTGTGCTCGTTCAATAGAAGTTTTGACATAAATGCACACAAAAAAATTTTATGAGATTTTCTCTCAAATAATTGTCTTTAGTTTCCAAAAACTTTAGCATCAAAACAAATATCCATACAATATATTTAAACTTTAGATGACTAGCGTACCTAAGTGGTAGTAACAAACTATTTGTAATCCTACTTATTCTTTTCAAAAAATCTACCAAACTCTCTAAACAATCTATCATTGAATGCGTTGCTTCTGTTTTTTTAACTTCCTTTATTTTAAGTTGCAATGTCTGCAATCGTGGTGCAAAACTTTGCTTCGATTTTTCGACCACTTCCCGTGGTCCGATCGAGCTGAAATTTGGACAGCAGATTTTTAGCGCCTAACAATACATCCTATCAAATTTTCAGTTAAAACGACTTAATAATACTACACTTATGACAATATTCATTTCTTAAAAGGAAAGTATAAGAAATATTTTAATTTCGCGTTAAAAATGCCTGTGCAACTTTTTATAGTTTTTCCGCGCAAAGCTAGAAAAAAAAATTATTATGCGCTACGATTATTTTTAGAACAATTCATACGGAGTAAGGAGATATTTTTGAGATTTGCGACACAGATATTTTTTCTGTACGTTTCATTTGCAGTAGTCAATCAATTATTTAATTACATGATGGTAAACTTAGTTTGCAAATAAAGGGAGTGTAATGAAAACTTCGTTTTTATGGTTTTCTTGTTTTGACAATTAAGTCGAGATAAAAACAAGATCGTAAATGAAGTCAAACACAAGCAGAATTCAATTTTTGTTTTGTAAGTTCTATACAACAAAAGGTTATAATTTGCATCTTTAGATTCCTATTAATCGATTTGTACCATCCAGTTAACGCTGTAACAGTTTAGAAGGAAGACAACCGAGTTAATATCATTTGTGATATTTTTTTTCTCGATTAATTCCCCTCAACATAAAATACTGTTTTGTATGCTTTTCATATATTATTATTGTAATTGAATGACCAATTGTGTAAACAATAATGTATAATAAGAACTTATGTTAATATTGTAATACAGAACGATATTATTTAAAATAATACACTTTATAAAAAAACCCAAAGATATATCTATCTGTTGGATCTTCTTATGTTAAAATCTAATCTTGGTTATTGAAAATGTTGGAATTATATGTATAAAACACAAATATCTTATACAAAACAATAAACTAAGACATTTTATCATATGTAAGCATATAATGTAATATAAAAGATGTAATATAATTCATTAAAATGCCTGTTGTTGTGATATAATTAAACAACAATGATGCAATATAAAATAATATAGGGTCTACAGTAATGATATATTTTGCATTAGAACTTTAAAAAAATAATTTCTACCTACTAGACTTGTTTTATATCATTTTAAAATGACTCCAAAAAAAATGTGCAAAAAACTCATAACTTAATTACCGCCTCACACAGAGTCCTGCATAAGAACGGATCAAAAATCTATATGAGATGAAGTCCCGTAATCACGTGAACCCCTTATTACAAGTTGTAACAATTTCATGACTATTTCCCTTTACCCATTGCTGTATAGAGCGATTGCAATCACGTGACAAAAAAGCGCGTGCTGTTTGTTTACTTTGTCTAGTAGTGATAAATGGCAGCCGTATTACTATAGCCGA
This sequence comes from Anisus vortex, assembly GCA_949126835.1. Classification (NCBI taxonomy): domain Eukaryota; kingdom Metazoa; phylum Mollusca; class Gastropoda; family Planorbidae; genus Anisus; species Anisus vortex. The sequence continues at coordinate 6,002,680 of OX421502.1, read as the reverse complement.
AAAAAGGTTTAATTTTTAAATATGATCATTTCAACAATATAACGAAAAACATATAAAACAATGTCAAGCGATGTAAATTAACATTCAATGCTATATTTAAACCATTAAAACTCAATGGAAAAGGTTCCGTAAGTGCCGAATATTTCATTGAAGATGTCGATTGTCGAATGTTAGCCTATTAACTTACTATCTAAAAGTAATGCATAAAGCAAAATGTAGCCTGCAATGTTTCAAAAGAGCTATTGAAAAACTATAAAAGCCTAAAATCTTGTTTATTTTGTGGATGGACTACTAAGGACTAGTATCACAGTGAAATATCAAGATTTATGGAAACTAATTCCTTATATTTTGGGTTTAAAATACACATGTTAAATAACAATGTTTTTTCCCCATTTATGCCATTATTGCCAAGATGGCCGCTATTTACACAAGTACGTCACTAAAAAACCTAAGCCACGCCCATGGGCGCCCGCAGAAAATTTTCTAGGGGGGGGCAAAATATTTTTAGTAATGTTTTAATGTAGTTTTAATTTACTGAGCGCATTTGTATGGTGAACGAACGGACAGAACACTGAAGTAATTGTAGTACACTGTAGTAATGAAGGGCATACTGTAGCAACACATTTTTTATTAGCACAATATATGTATATAATAGACGTAAACCATACAAAAGACCTTACTTTAAACAAACAATATTACAACGTAAATTTATAATAAAATGTATTCTTTAAACAAGAACTGCAGTCGTCTGCTACCGCTACCAAACAAATCTATAATTTTGTCCATAAACTCTTTTTTGTTGCTGTTCACTTTGTCTCTATGTACTCACAACATGCACAATCTTGACAGACGTTCATCTGACATTGTAGATCTAAGCCATAGGTTGTCAACCTTTTTCGGCTCACCGCACCCTTTTAAAATCTTACCGCTCACCGCCCCCAAATTAATTTTAATTAAACATATATAGGCCTATAATTAATTCAAGAACAAATTTATTTGTATTATTAATTTAGAAACATAAGAGATTATTTAATAGCACTATATCATGTAATTTCTGTAATTATTAATGTTTTAAATATAAACTCCTTAAATGGACAAAACAATTAATGCAGGAAATGTTTATTTACAACTGTTAACGTAAATTATTTTAATCCTCTAATAATTAAATCTTGTTATGAATACCACAATGTTGAATGTATATAAAGAAATAATAATAATCAGTAAAACTTGTTATATCACAAAACAGAGCTTGTTCGGCATCACTATTGATTCAAACGTAGAAACATTTGTTAATTAAAGGGAGATAATTATTTCGTTTCATTTGAGCTAATATTTCTGTATTTTTTTCTTTTATAAAATAGAATTAATGGCTTACATTAATAACTTTAAAATGATCAAACTGTAAAAAGTATTTGAAAAATATATAAATATTATATAACTAAAGAATTTATATGTATATTTTTAAGCATTACAATAACTACTCAGTTTGTATGATTACTACGTATCTATACCATTTAACGATAGCTTGAACTGTTATCTTAAAGAATTCAAACGGATTAAAGGACATCTCGGTAAAACTGAGATCAAAATATCATTAATATTAACATGTGTTAGAGCGAAAGTGAACGGTCAGCAGGGTTGACAGTCCGGTGAACCAACAATAGGACCAGCCAGCCGCACTCCATATTTACCAAGACGCGTCACACAGCCATTTAGCAGATGTCGTTACATTATATAAGAACAAAGGGGACCGCGGCGACTGCAAAAAGACAGGAATCTCCCTCTTGAGCATAGTTGGTAAGATCTTTGCAAGAGGCACTATCAAGGCTGCAGGTGCTGTCATCTAGAGTCTATCCAGAGTCTCAGTGCGGTTTCAGAAGCGACTTATCCACTATAGACATGATCTCCTCCATTCGAATGCTACAAGAGAGGTTCCGCGAGATGAATAAGCCATTATACATTGCTTTCGTTGATCTCACTAAAGCATTTGATATGGTCAGCAGAAGTGGACTCCTCAAACTCATGGCAAAAATAGGATTCCCTTCAAAACTGCTCTCTTTCATTGCCTGTTTCTTTTTTTAGAAAACCAGGTGCACAGTGAAGTTTAATCAGAGCCCTTTGAAGTCCGCAGAGGTGTTAAACAAGACTGCGTACTTGCACCCACCTTGTTTGGAATATTTTTCTCGTGTCTACTGCACTATGCTTATGGAGACTGCAACGAGGGTGTCTACCTTCACACAAGCAGATCTGGAAAGCTCTTCAATCTAAACAGGCTCAAAGCCAAAATCTCAAGCAGTGTTCTCCTAGATGGGGAGATTCATAGTAGAATAGCTAAAGCCATGGGCACTATGGCAAGATTTTACACACAAAAAAACGAGTCTGGATGAACTCACACGCTCCACTGAGTCACTAGTTTATCGAACATGCGTTCTGATTACCCTGCTGTACGGCTTTGAGACATGGAGCACATATTCCTGGGAGGAGAGAAAACTGAACACCTTTTACCTTAGGTGTCTCAGACTCGTTTTAGATATAAGATGGCAGGACAGGGTTTCAAACGCAGAGGTCCTACGAAGAGCAGAGTGTCAAGACATCCGTATTACTCTCAGTAACAGACGTCTCAGCTGGCTAGGTCATGTACGCCGAATGCCACAGGGTCGACTTCCACAGGACATTCTATATGGAACGTTAGCTTCGGGACAGAGACCTGCTGGACGTACAAAACTGAGATTTGCGGATGACTGCAAAAGAGATATGAAACAACTCCAAATTGACCCAAACAGTGGGGATATCATGGCGCAGGATAGGCCCACTTGGAGGGCAGGAATCAAAGAAGGTTTCAGGCTTGAGGGAGAGGAGCGCGCCAGGAAAAAGACAGTGGAGAAAAATGTGGTCCACTCCGCTACATTCAACTGCAGCAAGTGTGACCGTTCCTGTACGTCCAGGATTGGCCTCTTTAGCCAAATGAGGGCCTGCAAGGGAAATGGATCGTCTCTCGAGACGAAAAATGCCGACGAATGTGCTGAACGATCGCTCCATCGTACATGTTGTTGCTGGTAATGTTAGCGAAACTAGTAAGGCATACGGCAAGGTAACAAGTCGATGAAATTTTGGCTACTTTTGTATTCTCGCGTTTTCCGAAAATCAAACTAACTCAAGGCTTCACTATCTCAAATATCAATGTGGTATACCTGATTAATCCCCAAAGATAACGAGATCGATATAACAATGGAAGGAATCACAGTTGTTACAATTAATTATAAATGTTTTAATTATTTTTTTTTTGGTCTATTGTAGTCCAAATTTTTTTTTAATCTATCAATCGGGGGGGGGGGGGGGCACTTTTCCAGGGGGGGGGGAAGTGCCCCCCCTTGCCCCCCCCCCTGCGGGCGCCCATGGCCACGCCCATTGCAATCGCACTATATCAGTAATTATTTTCATAATTAATCAAACGATGTTAAAATGTAAACAAGTTGCACTGGATCACCAAACAATACGATGATTTATTTAAAATAATTTTAGCAAAAAATTCAAATAAAATACATTAAAATACCTATAAAATTTAAACATTTAACTTAGAAACTCAGTAGAAATCTCCAAAATGAATATGTAAACAATGTAATTTGTAAAGACGATAAAAACGTATGGTCCTACATTAAATCAAGAAAAATAGAAACTACAGGCATAGTTCCAATAAAAGGCCAAAGTTAGAAAACCTATGATGACAAGCTATCATCCTCAATACACATTTTGCAGCATCAATTTCAACTCAAGGTAACAAATATATCTAAACAAATTTCAATAAAATAGAAGAGATTGGAAATATAAATGTAGACGGAAGTTCAGTAAAAAAACCTCAAACAAAATTACAAGCAAGCAATGCTTCTAGTACAGATGAAATACCACGAAGACTACTTAAGGAATTCCAATCTTTAAACATATTTTTCTGGTCTCTCTAAAACAGTTCCCAAATATTGGAAATAGCAAATATAACTTCCCTTTTCAAAAAGGAAATAAATATCACTCCAGAAATTAAAGACCAATTTACCTTAGAAGAATTTCATGCAAAATACTTGAACATACAATAATACTATTTATTATATAGTATAGTAAACATAATGCACTTTGCCCACACCAACACGGCTTCACGAAAAACAGATCACGTGAAACATAATTAAAAGGTTTAATAGATAATTTGTCTAAAAGATTAAATAGTAACAACCAAATTGATGCTATATTACTAGACTTTTTCAAAGTATTCGATTAAATTCACCATACTAGTTTTCTAAATAATAAAACACCATTAAACTTGTTGGCATCTCTGTGTCCATAGGTCTAATCGATGACGAATGTGGAACCCGTCATGACAGCTTGCATCATGAGCACACCAGTGCGCTGACGCGTGGTGGACAGCCCCTGCAGCTCGTTAGAGTTTTCATTGTACCGCCGAGAGGCTCAGAGCCTTGGTGGGGAGGAAGCAATGTGAGCAGCGTTCCCGTTTCAACCCCTCACTGGTGCCTGGACGCCCATATATATAGTAATGGATTTTGGTACCGAGCGACTTTGAAGGAATACGTGCGAACACCACGATAATGATCCGAGGGGAATTCTGCAGTGGGGAAGAGTTATATAATGCATGCAACTGCGTAGACCGTACCATATTTTTACGGCACCCTTGGTTCACTCCTGAACATCGTTACACACTGGGCGTAAGAGCCCTAAGCCTCATCCGATTTTTGTAGATAATTTTAGTATGGTCCTTTACATCAGTGGTTTCAATTTCTTTTTAAAAGTATAGAACAAACTGTAATGTTTAATGGCTCTAAACTCTAAATCAACACCAATAATTGTAAGCTCAGGAGTTCCACAATTTCCACAAAATACTTCTAATTTATGTTAATGGCTTACCCAATTGCATCATCACAAGAACAAAAGTTAGATTATTTGCAGATGACTGTATAATTTGGAGAGTAAATAAGGACGGAAAAAAGATAGTGGACTCCTATAAAAGGGCCCAGATGAATTACACAAATGGGAATCTAACTGGAGTAGGCCTATGTCTTTTTACTCAGAAAGTGCCAACTGTAAAAATACAACACTTTAACAATATGTTATAATGCCCAGATAAACAGAGAGACAAAAACACTTTCCTTATACTTTATGCGAGTACACATGCATATAAGTAGGCTACGCATTCTTTTCGATTGGCATTAGGGCGTGGAACGGGATGACCGAACAAACCAGGAAAATCAGTATCTTAACATCATTTAAACAACTAATAAAACTGCAAGTCTAGACTCAGATCACGAAATATCTTAGGACGCAATTATCTTCATTACAGAAGGAGCGTCTATAATATATAAGATACGGTAAGATGGAAAGTCATTGTACATTTTTAACATTTATTTGCGAACAAAAGTAATAACCTGCTATTAAACGCATTCATTATATTTAAATATCATAACATGTGTATGAATGAATGTTTTATCTGAGTATCTTTTATTATAAACCTTTGTCTGATAATCATGTATGAACTGCATACGTTTAGAGCACATCTGCCCAAGACATGACTTATCTGCGGACATTGCTTGTATGCTTTATCTTTTGCTTGTAATCTCTTCTTTTTTTCATTTTTTTAATCATCCAGATCTTGGCCCATACATATGTCTGTTTTCCGAGTTTCATGTACAAATCAACACACACACACTCAGATAACGCACAAATACAGAAACACACATACGCAGATAAACAGACATAACAAAGACATAACACACTCACATAATAAGATGAGCTTGTTTAATCGACACTTATCGTCTTATCTATCAGGCTTACAGGATCGATTCGGGACTCGTGTATCAGCTGGAACATGTCCATTGCAAGACATCCACAGTCAGTAATGAGAAGCTTTTGAATTATGTAGCACTGAAAACATAAACGTCTAATTAGTTAATTCCTTTTCATTAAAACACATAGCTGCTGTTGTTGTTATTTTAGTTTTTTATATTGACATGATTTTAGATCGCAATATTAAATGAATTTGAAAAACTTGTCTTTAACTAGTTTATGAAATGCTTTTGGTTTATAAATCTAATATTTAATACATATTTTAGTCTTAAATCTGATCTTCAAACAACGTGGATGTGCAATTGTTATTTTCTTTTTTTATATTTCTAGTGAGCAAAGATATGAAGGCCGCCATTATACACCTGCACTTACCAATAAAAACAAAAAACAAGTTACAGTGTAAGTTTGTGGATCATGTAGAGATTTTTCACATAATTTGTCGATAGCATTAGTTATAATATTGATATAAAATAAAAACTTGATGATTGTTTTATCAATTATTACTTTGCCTTGATTTCCTGTGTTATATTCAAATACAACTTTTTTGTATTGATTGTAACACCGTAGGGCTACGTATCGGATATGTAATTTACTTGCAAAAGATGCTTAGTGAAAAAAAAAGTGCTTTGCCAAAATCGACATTTAAGTCCCAATTTAAAATCTTTTGTTAGATCTTTGTTCAGGATAGGAATGATTACCGGGTCTGAGGAGGTTTAGCATTGTATTGAATACACAATAACCGTTAACAATTATCTGAGGATGTTTAGCATTGTATTGAATACACAATAACCCTTAACAATAATGTTGTCAAACAAAAACTTTTAATGACACTTTCATTAAATTGTGATGTTTACAAAAACTTTTAATGGCACTTTCATTAAATTGTGATGTTTACAAAAACTTTTAATGGCACTTTCATTAAATTGTGATGTTTACAAAAACTTAAAATGGCACTTTCATTAAATTGTGATGTTTACAAAAACTTTTAATGGCACTTTCATTAAATTGTGATGTTTACAAAAACTTTTAATGGCACTTTCATTAAATTGTGATGTTTACAAAAACTTTTAATGGCACTTTCATTAAATTGTGATGTTTACAAAAACTTTTAATGGCACTTTCATTAAATTGTGATGTTTACAAAAACTTTTAATGGCACTTTCATTAAATTGTGATGTTTACAAAAACTTTTAATGGCACTTTCATTATTGTGATGTTTACAAAAACGTTTAATGGCACTTTCATTAAATTGTGATGTTTACAAAAACTTTTAATGGCACTTTCATTAAATTATGATGTTTACAAAAACTTTTAAAGCACTTTCATTAAATTGTGATGTTTACAAAAACTTTTAATGGCACTTTCATTAAATTGTGATGTTTACAAAAACTTTTAATGGCACTTTCATGAAATTGTGATGTTTACAAAAACTGTTAATGGCACTTTCAATAAATTGTGATGTTTACAAAAACGTTTGTTTTTTTAGTCCCGTAAAAAGCGGTCTTTATGAATGGCATAAATGATCATATTTTTTATGGTTTGTGCTTGTCTTGTTAGAATAAAGTTGTATTCTTATAGTCGTACGTGATTCCTTTGGATTTCAATTGAGGTCTTGGGATCCTGAAGGGAATAGGACAAGAGATTGCTTGGAATCCTGAAGGGAATTGGACAAGAGATTGCTTGGAATCCTGAAGGGAATAGGACAAGAGATTGCTTGGAATCCTAAAGGGAATAGGACAAGAGATTGCTTGGAATTCTGAAGGGAATAGGAAAAGAGATTGCTTGGAATTCTGAAGGGAATAGGAAAAGAGATTGCTTGGAATTCTGAAGGGAATAGGAAAAGAGATTGCTTGGAATTCTGAAGGGAATAGGAAAAGAGATTGCTTGGAATTCTGAAGGGAATAGGAAAAGAGATTGCTTGGAATTCTGAAGGGAATAGGAAAAGAGATTGCTTGGAATTCTGAAGGGAATAGGAAAAGAGATTGCTTGGAATTCTGAAGGGAATAGGAAAAGAGATTGCTTGGAATTCTGAAGGGAATAGGAAAAGAGATTGCTTGGAATTCTGAAGGGAATAGGAAAAGAGATTGCTTGGAATTCTGAAGGGAATAAGAAAAGAGATTGCTTGGAATTCTGAAGGGAATAGGAAAACAGATTGCTTGGAATTCTGAAGGGAATAGGAAAAGAGATTGCTTGGAATTCTGAAGGGAATAGGAAAAGAGATTGCTTGGAATTCTGAAGGGAATAGGAAAAGAGATTGCATGGAATTCTGAAGGGAATAGGAAAAGAGATTGCTTGGAATTCTGAAGGGAATAGGAAAATAGATTGCTTGGAATTCTGAAGGGAATAGGAAAAGAGATTGCTTGGAATTCTGAAGGGAATAGGAAAAGAGATTGCTTGGAATTCTGAAGGGAATAGGAAAAGAGATTGATTGGAATTCTGAAGGGAATAGAAAAAGAGATTGCTTGGAATTCTGAAGGGAACAGGAAAAGAGATTGCTTGGAATTCTGAAGGGAATAGAAAAAGAGATTGCTTGGAATTCTGAAGGGAATAGGAAAAGAGATTGCTTGGAATTCTGAAGGGAATAGAAAAAGGGTTTGCTTGGAATTCTGAAGGGAATAGGAAAAGAGATTGCTTGGAATTCTGAAGGGAATAGGAAAAGAGATTGCTTGGAATTCTGAAGGGAATAGGAAAAGAGATTGCTTGGAATTCTGAAGGGAATAGGAAAAGAGATTGATTGGAATTCTGAAGGGAATAGAAAAAGAGATTGCTTGGAATTCTGAAGGGAACAGGAAAAGAGATTGCTTGGAATTCTGAAGGGAATAGAAAAAGGGTTTGCTTGGAATTCTGAAGGGAATAGGAAAAGAGATTGCTTGGAATTCTGAAGGGAATAGAAAAAGGGTTTGCTTGGAATTCTGAAGGGAATAGGAAAAGAGATTGCTTGGAATTCTGAAGGGAATAGGAAAAGAGATTGCTTGGAATTCTGAAGGGAACAGGAAAAGAGATTGCTTGGAATTCTGAAGGGAATAGGAAAAGAGATGGCTTGAAATTCTGAAGGGCATAGGAACAAAAGGGAGGATGCATTTAAAAATTAAAATTTTACACAAATGCAAGACTTTGTCCAATATTGAGTTAGTAGTTACCGGTTGTTTCTTATCTCCGCACCCTTACAGGCGACCCACATAGTTGTAATACTGGTCTTGTCAGTTGTATTTATCTCTTGCTTAGAAATAGTTCATGTGGGAATAGTTATAGGGAATCGTTATATTTTATATTCAGTTTCGAAATACTTTTTACTTGCTCTTTTCGATACGTTTAATTTTAAAAACAAACTATTCACAAGATGCAGAACTACTCTAGAAAAATCATATTAATATTCACGTATGCTTTTTATATTACGATCACAGTTAGACAAGAGAATTTCCATTTAAATCATTTTAGAGAACTATAATTTAACAAATAATATAGTAGCCTTTTCAAATAAAATTTGTGGAACATTGTGACGTCGATCTTTTAGTGAACGAATGTGAAAAAACAAATTTATAATAATAAATGTAAACAAAATTTTCAGTTTTTAAAAGAACACTAGGAATATATTATATATAATGTTTTTTAGAACTGTCATCAACGGGATATGCGCTATACAAGCACCATTATTATTATTATTATACTATTATTATTAAATCGTAAATCGGTTAATAAAACCCGTGTAAAAAGAAAATCATCGAATCAGTTTATTATAAAGAACATTTATATGAATAAAATCTTTGAGAGATTCATTTCTCTAATTTCTGCAGAATCTAAATTCTTATTCATCTTAGTATCTAAATCTTATATTGAACTTCGAGTTTGTAGATAGAAAAGAGAGTAGGCCTATCACATTTTTTATATCACTCCGCCTAAATACACTAAACACTATAAAAAGTCTGCCGGACAATCATTCTAGTTTTTTTCGTCGAAGTACTCATCAAGTGACAAATCATTCCTATTTGTTTGCTGATGTTTTGTTTTTAATGAAATGTCACCTTAAAAGGTCACCTTCATTTTGATCTGTCCAGAAAATGGTGTTTGAAATACACCTTTCCACCCGTATTTCCACCCCATTACAGCCTCAACACACCCTCCCCGCTCCCCAATACATACAGACCAACGGCTGCTAATTTGCTTTTCTGGCTCCGAAATGCAACAACAATAAAAGAATCTAAATAATCCATTATTTTTTGATTTACAAGTTTTATAAACTATATTATTTATTTCTTCTTGGAAATTGTACACGGAGAGGATATGTACTTGTGTTCACATTTTTTCTTCTTTGAGAATCATCGGCAAATATGAGAGCACTGTTTCAGCATAGAAACATAACTAGTAGACCACACTAAGTAAATAAGATGAATTCGGAAACAAAAAATCACGTTTTTATTTTATTTTGCCCATTGTTTTGCCCATAAATAGTGCAATGATTTTTGTCAATTTTCTGTCGCTTCACCAAAACTGGTTAGAATATTTAAACATATATAAATAGGTAATTAGTCAATATTGATGAATGAAATCTCTACCATATATGTAGAATATATGGAAATTTAAGTTCTCATGCAAATTAGCATCACGTGACCCTGACGGCCATCTTGGTTTGTGAAATTTATAGAAAAATATGTAAGCTTACTTGTGTGTACTATTTTTTTTTCAGAATCATCAGCAATTATGATCGCATTGTTAGAGTATAAAAACATCGTTGGTAGACAAAATAAATAAATAAAAAACAAAAAAACAAACAAAGGCAGCAATACAAAAATGGTTTTCATGTCAGTTTGATTCCTGTTTTGTAAAACGATTTGGCTCATTTCTCTCACTTCCCCAAAAGTGGTTATCATCTTTGAGAAGCCATAAATATATAATTAGTCAATATCGAGAAACAAAATCTCTTCCATATATGTAAAACATAAGACTTTATTGGAACATTAAATTATTATGCAAATTAGCGCCACGTGGCCTAAGGTGCCATCTTGAGTTTGTGCCATTTTTAGAAAAAATCTACTATATTTTATGAATTTTTTTTCTAGTACAGTTTCAGCAATATGGCAATAAACCCAAAAAAAGTCTATTTCAAATTGCAACATTTTATTTAAAAAATTTAGTATGTAAATTAGCCTAGATTATATATCAAAAGAAAAACTAAACATAAAAAATGTGTACAATTTAATGACAGCACCAAAAAAAAGATTAATTTACTGCTTCAAAAACAAATATGAAATTAAAATATAAATAGAGACAATTGTATAGAGCTATACATTTTTTAAACCATACATTATACTGTCATATACTGGTGATTTCCAAGTATTGGAACACACAATGCTTATTCCCCCCTCTATTTCAAATTGCAACATTTTATTTAAAAAATTTAGTATGTAAATTAGCCTAGATTATATATCAAAAGAAAAACTAAACATAAAAAATGTGTACAATTTAATGACAGCACCAAAAAAAAGATTAATTTACTGCTTCAAAAACAAATATGAAATTAAAATATAAATAGAGACAATTGTATAGAGCTATACATTTTTTAAACCATACATTATACTGTCATATACTGGTGATTTCCAAGTATTGGAACACACAATGCTTATTCCCCCCTCTTTTTCTCCCTATACAAGATTTTGTGGGCGGGGCTTAGTTTTCCATTTCCTTGACTTTTAGTACGAAGGCGAAAGATTCTTGGTAATTTTGGTATTCAGTGTTGACCTCAAATTCTCGGAGTGGCTAGGAATGGTTGATTATTTCTGCATGGGGGAGTTCATATCATTTTTATTATGAGTTTTGTAATGATACCATTATTTTCACCCCTCTTAGTAATAGGCACCACTTTAATAGTATTTAATGATTTGTTTGTCTTAAAGGCTTAGAGTTTCGAGATAATTTCTTTTGAGGACGCTTGTGTTTGCACTATTTTATTCTAACTGTACATAATCTTCATATTGTACATATTGGAACATATCACCTAAATTATATTATCAACAACATTTACACTAAAGCTTCCTCGTCAAGTTACTATTCTATTGTGCTGTTTACAATACTATAATATTTATTTACTACTCTATCGTCAAGGAAAGGAACTGTTAGAACGCAAATCCTGAGTTTGTGCCCAGGACTATAAGGAGAGTTTGTGTAATACTGAAACATAAATAATAATAACTAAAGTCTACCCTAGGACCAACAAGAATTATCAACGATATCTACACGGCTCTGGCCACATGGGGATTGTGGGCGTAACAATACTAATTTACTGCCGTAGCTTGCAAACAACGCTATAATTCACAGATGTATGATACAGATAAAACAACCTGGCACAATGCAAAGATGGACATTGGAACCGTTTGCATTTTTTATTGCAGGACTTACAGACAAGACAGTCTGCTTTGTATATTTTGACTATTTACATATTAGGAAAGGGCCGTGCCGTTGGTCTGTCATCAATGTTTAGGGTCGGGGCAGTAGAAGTGCTATTTCGTCACGGATTAGTGACTTGGTTCTGAAAAAGAGCAGCATTAAAAGAATATTACGGAAACCTTTCAAGAATACAATAATATGAAGATAATATGAAAGAGATTTTTCCTGAGATCTATTGTTTTGGAATGTCAAACAAATCTTTTAGAGCTTTTTTTTCTAAATTCTACAATATACACAGTAACAATTTTTAGGCAAGATTGCTTGATAGGGTTTTTAAGCAGCGTTTACAAGTTTGACAATATTCACGGCTTACAAAAAGATTGATTAAGAAAGCACAGCGTCCGCTTTCCTTTCTTTTTTAAAATAGCAGTGCAAACTGCTGGTTTACTCATAAATTCCGTACAAAGATAGACAAATGACTTTTCTTTTTAATTTTTTGTTTGTTTCATGTTTTGAAAATATGATTTAGTCATTTCTTCGTTAGATTATTATTATAAAATCTGTTTTGGTCTTTTTTTTTTGTTAGAATCAATTTTTAAAAGTATGTTTATGTCATTTCTTTGTTAGGTCATTATTAAACAGTATGTTTTAGTTATTTATTTGTTAGGGCATTATTAGAAAGTATGTTTTAGTTATTTATTTGTTAGGGCATTATTCAAAAGTATGTTTTAGTTATTTCTTTGTTAGGGAATTATTAGAAAGTATGTTTTGGTCTATTTCTTTCTTATGTCATATTTATAAAACAGTTTTAGTCATTTCTTTGTTAGTTCAACTATAAAAAAATAATATTTTGGTCAATGTCGTTAAACTCCTTAAGCTCCAGTCATTGTTTCTTGTTTCAGTCAAAAATGTCTATTCCATGTCATGTTTGGCTCAAACAAAAAGCTACAAAAGATTCTCTCCTATAATTATCTCAAATCCCAAGTGTCTATCTCTAGACATCTTTAAATCCCAAATTCGGTTTTTGTTTCATTTTTTTTCCGTTGTTGTCATTTTTTTTTTGGCTTTTCTGGTTTATTTATTTTTTAGTTTAAGATCTTCAAAAAACATGGCCATTTTTGTCTTAACAAGTTGTCTCAGTTTCTGTCAATGTTTTTTCTTTAATTATAGAGATCTGATTATATATAATGGTCTCTTCCTGTTTCACTTGTGGGTTCGTGTCTTTGTTATTATTTATGCTTAATGTCTTGTCAGTTTTTCCAGATTTGGTCCCCACAAAAATGTTGTTCTACGCGGCCCAGAACTCCAAAATAAATGGTGTCGCGTTTCAACATCACGTTGTCTAATTTAAGCTCCCTTTAAAGCTTTATTTTCTTTTCATTGGAAGTAATTCCGTTGTCCGCCTTTTCAAAGATGACAACAATAAAAAAAAAAAAAAGTAACAGCCATTGGACAAATTAACTAGTTCCCCGGTGTCTTTTTTATAATCCAACTAGCAAAGTTTAAAACATTATTGACTCTGAAGATACACATTGTTTGATCTGTCAATATTCGGTCAATAATTGATCAGCCACGGACACACTCTGAAAAAGAATGAGACGGACTCTGGCCGAAACCTCAACATTCTAGTACATAATCTACACTTTATGAAACAGCCGTAACTCTCTCTAAACCGACTGCATTTATTTGCTATAGACTTTACAATTTCTAAAACAGACTAGATTTTATAATTTCTGTAACAAAGAATACAATTTCTGTTAAAGACTCTATACCGTATGAAACAGACTATACACTTTCTTTAACAAACTATACACTTTCTTTAACAAACTATACACTTTCTATAACATTTCTGTGACAGACTCTACAATTTCTGTTACAAACTTTCTGATAGAAACTCTAAAATTGATGTATCAGACAATACAATTTCTTATACAGCAGCTACTATCCCTGATACAGACTTAATAATTTCTGTGACAGACACTACATGTCAAGTCTGTATTTCACTACAAAGCTGGACAAAGCAGTAAGAAAACATGAGTCTATCAAGAAATAAATGTTAAACAAGTAGAGAAGATAGAAAGCGAGATAGGTCACGAGTAAAGTCTTGAGTTTCCTACCAATGCAGTCCAGAATAATCGATGAGAATCATATTAGAAAATTATCTACGGATTACCGATTGTACAGAATTTGACTTTTTTTTTTCTTAATGTAGTATTCATAACACTGTCAATGCAGTAGTTAACAATATTTTTTTCAATATTTGAATTTGATTAAAAAATTGAAATGCATATCATTAATGAGATATTATCCACTTTAACTTTAGCACAATTTTAGATTTAGTTGGTTCATTTTTAGATTGACATCGACCAAAGTGTTTATCAAGCTCATGCTATTGTTGTATTATTTGTTTTTTTGGCGTGATTTTGAAAAACATTTCATAAAAGTTCACATCATAACTCTCAATGACATTATTCCCATAGTATGTTTTCGTGAACCTTTTTCTTATCTAGAAATCCTTCTATTTGTGATTGACTAAAAATAGTATTGCCTATAAGTAAAATATAACAGACATAAATTTAATTTTTGATATTAATGATGACTATCCCGTCGCTAACACCAGACTATAGTTTCAAACACACTTTGTTATAGTTCTATCTTTTAAATTTCACAAAAAATATAAGCAATTGTTAGAACATTCCTTTGACTTTTAGTCACCGGCTAATCTTGCGTTCATCACTAATTAATTCTCATTCAGATCCATTGAACTGAGAAAAACACTTTTATTGACTTCGGTACTCTTTTGGATTGAACTAAGCAACACCTATTATTTTCTTAAAATGATTTAAGACATACTTTACATCTGTACGATGGGGCAAGGTGGCCGTGCGGCAGCGCGTTCGGCTGTCGTAGCGAAGATCGCGGATTCGACTCCTGGTGCAGGCTAGGACTTTTTCCCGGGTCTGGTCCCTGAATCTACCCAGCTCTGATGGGTACCTGACCTTAGTTGGGGGACACACATTCACCTAGTATGCCGTGGCTACAGAAACTGATGAACGACGCTTCACCTATGAATTAATTATGTCAGTCGGAAACCAGTTCTTTATTTTTATTTACATGTGTACATATATAGGGGAGAGGGGGGCAGGTTGATACGGGGGCAGGTTGATACAAATTGTTTTTTACTGCTATTATACTACGTATGCGCAGAAGAATTAGTACGGGAAATAGCTTTCTACTTCCCCTACTTTCGATATAAAAATGGCTTCGCTTGTATCAAAATTGATAATACTGTGTGGAAAATTGAAATTTGAGCGACTTTTGAAAAATATTGACTTACTATTACGTAAGAGATTTCACAGACACGGTAAGTACTTTTATTTTATCATCTTTTTATTTAGGTTAAATGGGGATTCCTGAATACTTTTATTTAAATTACGATTATGTTTTTTGCGTTTTATTTTTAATGTAGTCAAATTAATGCAATGTGGTGTAGTGGGGCAAGTTGATACAGCCGTTTCGGGGCACATTGATACTATATCCGGTTACCTATTTACCCCTTTGAAGAAGCATTTAAACATAGAGTAATATTTATTTTTTACAAAAATGTATTTATATTTAATTAGAGTGTTAGGTTCATTGAGTTTAGCTTACATTTAAATCATTTTCATTTATTTTTGCTTTACTTTTTATGTCTAGCTAGTGTTATTCCTATTTATTAGAACTAGCCTAGGGGTTTAAGTTTAATGCTTAGGCCTTATACAGGCATCTAATAAAAAGGTTTAATTAAATACATTACTATTAAACTATTATTTATCATATTATTTTACGATTATTGCGATTTTAAAATTTAGTTTAACTGTATTAAATTACCAGGTATATTAATATTTTTAATTGTTTGTAATTTCAGATGGTGCGAAGATGTAAAAAAAAGTCCCAACATGGGGATACGATAGAAGTTTTATTGATCAAAATTGTTCTAAATAATAAAATAAACAATAAAATAAAAGTTTTGGGTTGTTTACTTTGTTAAATTGTCACTGTATTAGTGTAATTATTAAATCTTATTCAATGTATCAGCTTGCCCCATAGTGTGTATCATCTTTCCCCTGCACGGGGCAAGTTGATACAAATTATTTTACATTGCTTTTAGAGCTATATTTATTTTAAATATATTCTAATGAATACAATTTGTAGATAAAAAGATGCAGGATACCTAGGGGAACAAATAAAAGTATTTATATCCACTCTAAATATAATGGTTTGCAATTAATGTACAAAAGTGTAAAATGTGTATCAACGTGCCCCCCTCTCCCCTACCCACCGATTCCATGCTTTTTAAGAATTTTAAACCCTAGCATCCTTGAATCCAGCATCCAGCATCCAGCATCCAGCCCTATGATCAGTTTGGTCTGAAGGGTACTTTACTATCCTTGAATAGGTAAGATCTTTAGCAAGATGCGCCTGTGTATTTTTCTCGTCACTCAATCTTCTTAGCGTTATGTGTCAACTTAAAGCAGCTTAGAATTTTCATCTATGTAATAGAACTACACATTTTATGCCCACGTTTTTTAAATACTTATCTAAAAACGTAAATATAACATATGTTAGATTGCAACAATAATTTTTGTAATTCAGGATAAAAAAAATTCATGACATGCTTTACTGTATTATAATCAGTGTTGGGGCTAAGGGAGGACAGGGTGGGATTCACAGTCGCCGGGCACCAAGATAAAGGGTATCAAAATGACACTTATATCGTTACATTATTAACGATTAAGAAGGCGAGGGGAGGCTAATGTTATTGTTTGTTGTCGGGCACAAATCACTCTAGCTTCTCTTTTCATGATGTTTCAAAACATTTTGTCTCATCTGAATCAGACGTAAACGATACATACATTTTTCGTTAATGATCAAATCGGTTTGCCATACTTTAAATGTTCTTTTTCTTTTTTATTTTGTCTCTAATAAGTTCAATTATGAATAAACTCTGCCACTTCATGTAATTAAATTGTAGTTTCACTAAATTTTAATGACCAAAATTAGTAAGCAGTAAATAGACTTACTTTACATACTTTAAGGTTGGGATAAAAAAAACACTTCACAAAGTACTACTAATTAATTCTTGTAGATTTCACTCCATGCTAATTCCCGAATAAAATGGAGGAAATTTCAAAAGGTTTCTATGACCACGACGTTGTAGAGGATAATGTGGCCAGCGCAATGTTCAACCATCTTTACTATCCCCAACTAATATCATAACTGGGTAGTCTCATAGACACCCTCCCACCCTTCAGACACTGGAAAAAACAGAGATGAACTCAAACCCGGGAACCTCAGTACGGCAATCAAAGCGCGCTGTTTCTAGACCACATTCAACACTATTTAGAAAGCATTGTGAGGAGTGCGTGTCAAATTTCAGCACATTTATTTTTTACAGAGTTTCTAGTTCGATTCCTGGAAATGTCTGAATGTCTGGAACTCGGTGGCCGAGCGCGTTCGACTGGCGTACCGAAGGTTCTGGGTTCGAATCCATGGTGAAGGCTATGATTTTTTCCCTGGACCCGAGAGTGTCCCTGGGCTCTGATGAGTCCCTGACTTTAGTTGGCGTAAAGTAAAGGCGGCTGGTATTCGCCGTATTCTGCTAGCCACACAACCTCATAGTATTCCGTGGCCACAGAACCTGGTGAATGCTGCCTCACCGACCCTATGGATCAATTTGGTCCGACGGGATACATTTACTTGGCAAGGGCATGGAGAGTATTAATTCCGGATAAAAAATTCAATTGTACTGGCTACACAGTTACCCTGAATGCCTTTCAAAGTGGAGTAGCAACTGTGTAGATTTAAGATTTCTTTCTTGAATGACCCGTACACATATATTACAACAAAGGAATTGTATTAAGTTAGAGGATAAAAAAAATATATTCAGAGATAAATCCAAATTTTGTTTTTATATGTTGAAATTATTTTTTGACAATTTAAATACATTTTTAAATTTTGATATCTTTACATCTTGCATGATACAGACACTTCCACTATACAGAAGATTATTGCGTCCTACCCTTACCTGTGGTTTCAGTCTGTTATTTTGATTTGTGTTTGTTTTAAATGCTGTCAACTCATTCGTTTTCCTGTTTTGTTTTGACTACCCTTTCCCTGCACATAATGTCATACGTAATCTAAGCATCGTAATATATTGTTATGATGTTGTATTTTTAGTTAGTATTAAATACCTTTTGTATTATTACAACTTTACTCCATTTTCTCCACTGTTTTTTTTGTTTAGTGATTTAACTATTGGTGTTACTCATGTCAGTTGTGAATTTTCACTTCTAAGGAACCTTATTTAACTATTGGTGTTACTCATGTCAGTTGTGAATTTTCACTTCTAATGAACCTTATTTAACTATTGGTGTTACTCATGTCAGTTGTGAATTTTCACTTCTAATGAACCTTATTTAACTATTGGTGTTACTCATGTCAGTTGTGAATTTTCACTTCTAATGAACCTTATTTAACTATTGGTGTTACTCATGTCAGTTGTGAATTTTCACTTCTAATGAACCTTATTTAACTATTGGTGTTACTCATGTCAGTTGTGAATTTTCACTTCTAATGAACCTTATTTAACTATTGGTGTTACTCATGTCAGTTGTGAATTTTCACTTCTAATGAACCTTATTTAACTATTGGTGTTACTCATGTCAGTTGGGAATTTTCACTTCTAATGAACCTTATTTAACTATTGGTGTTACTCATGTCAGTTGTGAATTTTCACTTCTAATGAACCTTATTTAACTATTGGTGTTACTCATGTCAGTTGGGAATTTTCACTTCTAATGAACCTTATTTAACTATTGGTGTTACTCATGTCAATTGTGAATTTTCACTTCTAATGAACCTTATTTAACTATTGGTGTTACTCATGTCAGTTGTGAATTTTCACTTCTAATGAACCTTATTTAACTATTGGTGTTACTCATGTCAGTTGTGAATTTTCACTTCTAATGAACCTTATTTAACTATTGGTGTTACTCATGTCAGTTGTGAATTTTCACTTCTAATGAACCTTATTTAACTATTGGTGTTACTCATGTCAGTTGTGAATTTTCACTTCTAATGAACCTTATTTAACTATTGGTGTTACTCATGTCAGTTGTGAATTTTCACTTCTAATGAACCTTATTTAACTATTGGTGTTACTCATGTCAGTTGTGAATTTTCACTTCTAATGAACCTTATTTAACTATTGGTGTTACTCATGTCAGTTGGGAATTTTCACTTCTAATGAACCTTATTTAACTATTAATGTTACTCATGTCAGTTGTGAATTTTCACTTCTAATGAACCTTATTTAACTATTGGTGTTACTCATGTCAGTTGTGAATTTTCACTTCTAATGAACCTTATTTAACTATTGGTGTTACTCATGTCAGTTGGGAATTTTCACTTCTAATGAACCTTATTTAACTATTGGTGTTACTCATGTCAGTTGGGAATTTTCACTTCTAATGAACCTTATTTAACTATTGGTGTTACTCATGTCAGTTGGGAATTTTCACTTCTAATGAACCTTATTTAACTATTGGTGTTACTCATGTCAGTTGTGAATTTTCACTTCTAATGAACCTTATTTAACTATTGGTGTTACTCATGTCAGTTGTGAATTTTCACTTCTAATGAACCTTATTTAACTATTGGTGTTACTCATGTCAGTTGTGAATTTTCACTTCTAATGAACCTTATTTAACTATTGGTGTTACTCATGTCAGTTGTGAATTTTCACTTCTAATGAACCTTATTTAACTATTGGTGTTACTCATGTCAGTTGTGAATTTTCACTTCTAATGAACCTTATTTAACTATTGGTGTTACTCATGTCAGTTGGAAATTTTCACTTCTAATGAACCTTATTTAACTATTGGTGTTACTCATGTTAGTTGGGAATTTTCACTTCTAATGAACCTTATTTAACTATTGGTGTTACTCATGTCAGTTGTGAATTTTCACTTCTAATGAACCTTATTTAACTATTGGTGTTACTAATGTCAGTTGTGAATTTTCACTTCTAATGAACCTTATTTAACTATTGGTGTTACTCATGTCAGTTGTGAATTTTCACTTCTTATGAACCTTATTTAACTATTGGTGTTACTTATGTCAGTTGTGAATTTTCACTTCTAGTGAACCTTATTTAACTATTGGTGTTACTCATGTAAGTTGTGAATTTTCACTTGTAATGAACCTTATTTAACTTTTGGTGTTACTCATGTCAGTTGTGAATTTTCACTTCTAATGAACCTTATTTAACTATTGGTGTTACTCATGTCAGTTGTGAATTTTCACTTCTAATGAACCTTATTTAACTATTGGTGTTACTCATATTAGTTGGGAATTTTCACTTCTAATGAACCTTATTTAACTATTGGTGTTACTCATGTCAGTTGTAAATTTTCACTTCTAATGAACCTTATTTAACTATTGGTGTTACTCATGTCAGTTGGGAATTTTCACTTCTAATGAACCTTATTTAACTATTGGTGTTACTCATGTCAGTTGTGAATTTTCACTTCTAATGAACCTTATTTAACTATTGGTGTTACTCATGTCAGTTGTGAATTTTCACTTCTAATGAACCTTATTTAACTATTGGTGTTACTCATGTCAGTTGTGAATTTTCACTTCTAATGAACCTTATTTAACTATTGGTGTTACTCATGTCAGTTGTGAATTTTCACTTCTAATGAACCTTATTTAACTATTGGTGTTACTCATGTCAGTTGTGAATTTTCACTTCTAATGAACCTTATTTAACTATTGGTGTTACTCATGTCAGTTGTGAATTTTCACTTCTAATGAACCTTATTTAACTATTGGTGTTACTCATGTCAGTTGTGAATTTTCACTTCTAATGAACCTTATTTAAGTATTGGTGTTACTCATGTCAGTTGTGAATTTTCACTTCTAATGAACCTTATTTAACTATTGGTGTTACTCATGTCAGTTGTGAATTTTCACTTCTAATGAACCTTATTTAACTATTGGTGTTACTCATGTCAGTTGTGAATTTTCACTTCTAATGAACCTTATTTAACTATTGGTGTTACTCATGTCAGTTGTGAATTTTCACTTCTAATGAACCTTATTTAACTATTGGTGTTACTCATGTTAGTTGGGAATTTTCACTTCTAATGAACCTTATTTAACTATTGGTGTTACTCATGTTAGTTGGGAATTTTCACTTCTAACGAACCTTATTTAACTATTGGTGTTACTCATGTCAGTTGTGAATTTTCACTTCTAATGAACCTTATTTAACTATTGGTGTTACTCATGTTAGTTGGGAATTTTCACTTCTAATGAACCTTATTTAACTATTGGTGTTACTCATGTCAGTTGTGAATTTTCACTTCTAATGAACCTTATTTAACTATTGGTGTTACTCATGTTAGTTGGGAATTTTCACTTCTAATGAACCTTATTTAACTATTGGTGTTACTCATGTCAGTTGTGAATTTTCACTTCTAATGAACCTTATTTAACTATTGGTGTTACTCATGTTAGTTGGGAATTTTCACTTCTAATGAACCTTATTTAACTATTGGTGTTACTCATGTTAGTTGGGAATTTTCACTTCTAATGAACCTTATTTAACTATTGGTGTTACTCATGTCAGTTGTGAATTTTCACTTCTAATGAACCTTATTTAACTATTGGTGTTACTCATGTTAGTTGGGAATTTTCACTTCTAATCACAAAAAAAGTAATGAACCACCATAGCATCCTTTATGTTTTCATGCTTGGCAATCTGAGTTAGTACTTAACCAACACAGAAAAAAAAAAGTTAATATTAGAGCTCTATTATGTAAGAATTGCCAAAAACAATGCGTCTTTGCCATGACAAGGAAGAATGTGGTGTGGGGAGGGGGGATAATATAAGCCTATAGACTCACGACTTTGGTTTCTTTTCTATTTTGCTAGATAAGTCACTGTGCCCCCGACTGGGTCAAATAGATATGATGACCCATGAGGTCACTTAACGAATTTTTTTTTTTATATTTGGTATGAGAAATTAAAATGAACTTAAAGGTTGATGATTTTATACATGCTAGCGGTAGTTTTGTAAAAGGTAGCAGAAGTTTTGTAAATGGTAGTAGTAGTTTGTAAATGGTAGCAGTAGTATTGTGCATTGTAGCATCAGTTTTGTACATGGTAGCATTAGTTGTGTACATGTTAGAAGTAGTTTTGTACATGTTAGAAGTAGTTTTGTACATAATAGCAGTAGATGTAGAAGCAGTGGTTTTGTATATGCTAGCAGTAGTTTTGTGCATTAAGCAGTAGTTTTGAACATTGTTTCACTAATTATAAATATATATATATTTAAATATAGTATTAGTTTTATACAAGTTAGCTGTAGTTTTGTACATTGTCACGATAGTTTTGTACCTGGTTACTGCAATTTTGTACACGCTAGCAGTAGTTTTGTACATTGTCACGATAGTTTTGTACCTGGTTACTGCAATTTTGTACACGGTAGCAGTAGTTTTGTACATTGTCACGATAGTTTTGTACCTGGTTACTGCAATTTTGTACACGGTAGCAGTAGTTTTGTACGTTGTCACGATAGTTTTGTACCTGGTTACTGCAATTTTGTACACGGTAGCAGTAGTTTTGTACGTTGTCACGATAGTTTTGTACCTGGTTACTGCAATTTTGTACACGGTAGCAGTAGTTTTGTACGTTGTCACGATAGTTTTGTACCTGGTTACTGCAATTTTGTACACGCTAGCAGTAGTTTTGTACATTGTCACGATAGTTTTGTACCTGGTTACTGCAATTTTGTACACGGTAGCAGTAGTTTTGTACATTGTCACGATAGTTTTGTACCTGGTTACTGCAATTGTGTACACGCTAGCAGTAGTTTTGTACATTGTCACGATAGTTTTGTACCTGGTTACTGCAATTTTGTACACGGTAGCAGTAGTTTTGTACATTGTCACGATAGTTTTGTACCTGGTTACTGCAATTTTGTACACGGTAGCAGTAGTTTTGTACATTGTCACGATAGTTTTGTACCTGATTACTGCAATTTTGTACACGGTAGCAGTAGTTTTGTACGTTGTCACGATAGTTTTGTACCTGGTTACTGCAATTTTGTACACGGTAGCAGTAGTTTTGTACATTGTCACGATAGTTTTGTACCTGGTTACTGCAATTTTGTACACGGTAGCAGTAGTTTTGTACATTGTCACGATAGTTTTGTACCTGGTTACTGCAATTTTGTACACGGTAGCAGTAGTTTTGTACATTGTCACGATAGTTTTGTACCTGGTTACTGCAATTTTGTACACGGTAGCAGTAGTTTTGTACATTGTCACGATAGTTTTGTACCTGGTTACTGCAATTTTGTACACGGTAGCAGTAGTTTTGTACATTGTCACGATAGTTTTGTACCTGGTTACTGCAATTTTGTACACGGTAGCAGTAGTTTTGTACCTGGTTACTGCAATTTTGTACACGGTAGCAGTAGTTTTGTACATTGTCACGATAGTTTTGTACCTGGTTACTGCAATTTTGTACACGGTAGCAGTAGTTTTGTACCTGGTTACTGCAATTTTGTACACGGTAGCAGTAGTTTTGTACCTGGTTACTGCAATTTTGTACACGGTAGCAGTAGTTTTGTACATTTTATAGTAATTGTCAAGTTATTGTATTGAGTAGTTTTAAAAACAAGAACAACAACCAACAACGCAAATAATGAATACTTAGACAATAAAACGTAATAAAGATCTTGTAAGTGCAATGTTTTTCAGGAGCCTACTATGTAAATTCAGACTTCTCGCTACAGCAATAGGTTTTTTTTTTCAATTGCAGTCTTTATTCCGACTCCTTGCAATAGCAATTAATTTCAATCCAGTTTAGATTCTGACTCCTTGCAATAGCAATGAATATCAATCCGGTGTTTATTACGACTCCTTGCAATAGCAATGAATTTTATTTCGGTATAGATTCCGACTCCTTGCAAATGCAATGTATAGCAATGTTTTTAAAATACGATGCGTATTCCAACTCCTTGTCATTTCAATGAATTTCAATACTGTGTAGATTCCGACTCCTTGCAATAGCAATCTATTTTACTAGGGTGTGTATTCCGACTCCTTACAGGAGCAATGAATTTCAATACGGTGTAGATTCCGACTCCTCACTCCACAAGTGAAGTTGAATGGGACATTTCTATAGATTCTATCTGGAAGTGGAATCAATACGACGCCCAATGACAGGGTGAGAGAGGAGCGGAGGGAATGAGGTGAAGGAGGGAGAGGAAGAGACTGAGCACTGGAGATTTCTGGAGAAGTAGATGGGTCACCCAGGCCAAGAGAGTGAAAGAGAGAGAGAGAAACAGAGAGATTTAGAGAGAGTAAAAGGAAAAGTTGAGTTTAATGAGATTGTGTTTGCTTTATGTTTAGACAAAAATCTGAGCAGTCATTCAGTTTTATTTTATTCAATTTAGTTGTTTTTGTGTGTTAGTAGTGTGGAGTTGGTTATTTTTAGAACTAATCAACTAAAAACTAAAATGTAAATAACTTACATCCTCCCGCCCCGCCCCCGCAAACACTAACACAATCACACACACACACACTCACACACAGTGAGTGGAGGTACTCACACACACTGGAATTAGACACATTTAAGTTCGCTATTAATAGTTTTTTTTTAGTGTCTTAGGCATAGGCGTGCAAGGGGATTGTGTTGCAAGGACAAAGGGAATCTAACTATATAATATACTTTTTCTTTTCTTAATAATGGTCAGGTTTAGAGATGTGATTTTGGATTCAAGATTTTTACTTTTGCAACCATGGAAATTTTCTAAGTCGTGTACAATTACAATCATTAGTGATAAAGTTACTAAACTAAAAGAAAACAACCTGTGTCTAGATAAACATTTTATATATCTAATATAATATATATCTAAAAAACTAAAATGTTTCTAACTAAAAAAAAATATACATGTCTAAGTAATTAAAACATATGTGTTTCTAGTTAACTAAAAATATTTAGTTCTAACTAACTAAGATATATAATATTGTTTCTAACTAAGTAAAAGATATTTAGCTCAGAGTAACTAAAGATATGTATATCTAACTAACTAAAATATAATTTGTTCCTGGATAATAAAATATGTGTTGCTAATATATAACATATATTTTTCTAAATAAGTATCATATTTGATTTAATTATTGTAAATATGTGTCTAGCTAACTAAAATATACCCGTCTAACTTATATTATACAAGTCTAACATATTTAAATATATCTGTCTAATCATTTAAAATATATATATAACTAACTGAACATACTAACTAAACAACATCAAATTTACTAAATAAAATAGGTATAATCAGTCTAGATTTATAAACAAATTATAGGTGTCTAGTTTACCGTTTCTAATACAAGCGTGAGATGTAAACAAGGAAATATAGGCCTATTTGGCAATGTTATACCGAAGTCTAAAAAGAGCAATATACCAAGTTAGAATAGAGGGAATGTTACTTAACATTTATTCTGGTTTTAGGTGTGATTGATAAAATTGATATATACAAGTATATACATTTAAAAAAAATCAAAAATGTAATAGTTCAATACCGATACATAGAGAGATTAGGGATGATGAACTTGTAGTGATGGATTAAAAGAGCAAGAGAGATAAAACGCTACAGATGAAAATATAGAGAGATAAAGAATTAGAGTGAGTGAGTACGATACGAATTGAAGGAATAAATGGAGGTCAAAAGTTAAAGAATAAGATTGATATTGATTGATTGATGGCTAGAAACAGAAAGACACAGAGAGAGAGAGAGAGAGAGAGTTAAATTGAGGAAGGGATGTATGGATGAATAAATAGTGAAATCGTGATGGTGATTGAAGGAGACATGAAGCAAGAAAAGACAGCATAAAATTGTGAGAGAGAAAGACAGAAATAAAGAGAAGGATTAAATGCCAAAGCAAAAGTGAAAGAATGAGTGAGTGTAATGGAAAAGAAACCATAAAGAAAGAGTATATGAAGGCGAGAGAGAGAGAGAGAGAGAGAGAGAGAAAGATACACAATGAAAGAGTAATACATACACAGAGACTGAAAAAGACATAGAAAAAGCATGAATGTACCCACGGAATACATGCAAATGTTGGTTATCTGTTAGAGCGAGGTGTATTGGATAACCAGTGTGGCTGTCAGTGTCCAGTGGATGAAGTAACGCAATACCATACTTAGTGTTTCGGGACGTGGTCTATCTTGGTCAGTGGTCACGTCAGCTGTTCACCTCAAGGATTAGGCTCTGCTTTTTTAGTCATTTGTGTTTGTGTGTGTTGGACTATTCAATTCATTCATTACAGATTGTTTTATTTTTATTTTCTATTGTTGTTGAATCTTGCGTTGAATTCTGTTCTACGTAGATAAGGCATAGCAATCTATTTGTCTTTTGAACATTGTGTCTTGTGTACTTTCCAAAAATAGATGATTTTTCTCTATTGGTAGCGTTTGAAAACATTGTACTGTCTACATTATTCAGTAGATTAAACATAATTCAGACTTAATCTTTGATTAAGCAAAAGGGAGAACGGTGACCGTGAGGCAGCGCTGGCGTGCCGAAGGTCTTGGGTTTGAATCCATAGAGCGGACTAAGATTCTTTCCCGGGTCTGGAGGGTGTCCCTGAGTCTACCCAGCTCTGAAGGGCACCTGACCTTAGTTGAGGTAAAGAAAAACATTTTTATCAATAACAAAAAAATAACACACGTATATTTACATAATATTGTGTTTAACTAGATCAGGGGTCGGCAACCTTTTCATAATCGCGTGCCAAAGTAGAATTTATAATTCATTCAGCGTGCCAACAGCTCAAAGGTTGTACTGCTCTTTTCTAGCAGAAGAGACTAGCAATTCCTATTTGAATGTCATAAGCGTGCCATGAAAAATCGCTAAGCGTGCCACACTACGGTTGCCGACCCCTGGACTAGTGTCTAGTCACTGTCTAAATGAGGATCTAACACATAACAAATTTAATATTAATTATATTTTTATCTTAATCTATTTTTTTAATTTTTAATTATGTTTATTTAATATTTTACATGTACAATCTCATTTATATAATATTTGATCTTAAATTAATAATGTGTTTTGGTATTGAAAACGGAAGAAACAATTTGGCGGAATAGATACGTAATAATCATAATAACTGAATAGTTAATGTAATGTTTAAAATATACATATGCATTTTTAGTCATATAATATTTATATAATTTTCACATTCTTTTTACAGTTTAATCATTTCAAAGTTATAAATTGTAAGTCTTTTTTTTAAAGAAAAAAAAAAGAAACATATTGAAAAATTAGTTAAAATAAAGGGTTTATTATCTTCATTTAATTTTAAAAAAGTGCCCACATTTGATTCAATAATGATGCCAAGAAAGTTATGTTTTCTAATATAACAAATATGACTTAATTATTATTTCTTTATATAAATCCAACATTTTGGTATTCATTACATTCATTACAATATTAATTATTAAAGGATTAAAATAATTTACGTTACAACAGTTGAAAATAAACATTTCCTGCATTAATTGTTTGTCCATTTAAGGATTTTATCTTTTCAACATTCATAATTACAGCTATTACACAAGTCTATAATATTAATTAAATTAGTGAAACAAATAAATTTGTATTAGAATTACTTATATTTATGTATAGGCTAATTAAAGATGATGAGCATAATAATATTTTAAATGTAATTAGTCTGTTTCAATTAATGAGCGGTCTAGTGTATGTGACCTCTTTGTATGCTTACAACAGCTTTCGTGTGCGATAAAATCTATTCACAAGTGTAAGTTGAACAAAAAGCTGAAAGTAAAAGAGCGAATGTATAGCAGTTATGATAGCAGATGACTTTCCTAAGCAGCTTCCTTCCAGATTTTTTTTTTCAAATGGGCACATTTGTATGCCCATTTTTAAAATGCTTACAACTCACATGCTGCATTTTAAAATCGCTAATATTCGTCAACTTAAATAATATCTACATCTAAAAAGGCTGTAGTAAGATCAAACCAGTTAGGCTTGATATGGTATGAAAAAAAATGAGTCAATCATTTTGAAAGTCTTGCATTTGGTTAGAAAACACCGCTTTGAGTGCTTCGATGTACTTCTGAAGAAGCCTAACTTTTTAAATATTTGCCTTAATAAAATAATGTACATGAAGTTAAATATTTTGAAATTGATTTCGCGGCAAGATATGTCCAGTTTCAATGCAAATTGTTACATTATCATGTATACCAATATTGTTTAAAACATCTTACCCATCTACATTGTACATCTTTTTCATTTACATTGTGTGTTAATACTATTTGGGTCACCCTACTTAATTTTCTCATTTTAAATTAGCCAAACAAAGGCCAAGGCTATTTAAAATTACTATTGGCAATTGTGAAACCAGTTCATTCCGGCTTAGACCCAGACAGGCTACTATCCAATAGATGAGTTATAATATTCGCGCTGCATATTAATATTCCTGGGCGTAAAGGTCGCGGCGGGAAGAATGCACGTTTTTCATTGGGTCCGTCACCACTTTTTGATGACGTACTACTAATTATCCCCTCCCACTTTTGTCAGCTGCCGGCAAACGATCGAGCAAGCTCATTTCTGTTTCAGATCACTTGTGTTAGGATATATATTATTGTCTCCCACCCATTGTACAAATTTATTCATTTTACAACATTGTAAACTTGCTGCTTCGTTGATCTGAATTAAACATTCATCTTGTTTTACTACGGTCTTTGTTTTAATTGTTGAAACTACAAGCTAGGTTGGAAATTGATGCTATTTGGTTACAATGAGATAGCTGCTGGTATAATGAATAAAACTATCGTCAAGAAAGACATAGGGGATTTGGCGACCTCAATAGAATTATACCTAGACACTAGACAAACTTTGCCAAACTTGAAAGACTATCTACATAGAAGGGCCTCAATGTTACAAAATCCATTCCAGTGGTACTTGTAAATGCAAGTTCAATTCACTGAAAACTATGTCGCTATGTCATTCAGAAACATCGGCTTGAACAGTCAGTTTTCCTTTTATCAATAAAAACTTTTCTGGAGGTCTCTCGCGTGCCATTGAAAATCGCTCTGCGTGCCAAGTTTTGTTTAGAACTAGCCTTCCGACCCCTGAGAAGATGCTTTGTTCCTCACTTGCATTTTCTGACCCCCCTCACCTATCCACAATAACTACTTAACGCTATTTGCCACCCAGCCCCATTGCTACCTTCCCACTAATGTGCAGTATGTGCTCTCCCCTTCCCTCCCCTACGCCACTGGTCTGTTTAGCTACGGACATTCTTCCTGATCTATTTAATTACATGTAATACATATACACTACAATGACTGTCTATCCAACTGAAGACCCATCTACCTAACGACCCTAAAATCCAATAAAAGTATTCACCAAAACCACCCAACTGCCGATAAACCTTATAGCCACCCCCAAACATTTACATTCTGCATATCTGTCTCTATGGCTATCTCTCTATTTGTCTGTCTATGTGTCTATGTGTTTATGTGTCTATGTTACTATGTGTCCATCTGTCCACCTGCCCGTCTGTTCATCTGCCCATCTGTCTATCTGTCCATCTGTCTACCTGTCTACCTGTCTACCTGTCTACCTGTCTACCTGTTATCTGCCTATCTGCCTATCTGCCTATCTGCCTATCTGCCTATCTGCCTATCTGATTGTCTGCCTGTCTGCCTGTCTGCCTGTCTGTCTGTCTGCCTGTCTGCCTGTCTGCCTGTCTGTGCCTGTCTGCCTGTCTGCCTGTCTGCCTGTCTGCCTGTCTGCCTGTCTGCATGTCTGCCTGTCTGCATGTCTGCCTGTCTGCATGTCTGCCTATCTGTCTATCTGTCTATCTGTCTATCTGTCTATCTGTCTATCTGTCTATCTGTCTATCTGTCTATCTGTCTATCTGTCTATCTGTCTATCTGTCTATCTGTCTATCTGTCTATCTGTCTGTCTGTCTGTCTGTCTGTCTATCTGTCTATCTGTCTATCTGTCTATCTGTCTATCTGTCTATCTGTCTATCTGTCTATCTGTCTATCTGTCTATCTGTCTATCTGTCTATCTGTCTATCTGTCTATCTGTCTATCTGTCTATCTGTCTATCTGTCTATCTGTCTATCTGTCTATCTGTCTATATGTCTATCTGTCTATCTGTCTATCTGTATATTTTAAATACCTGTATGTATATTTGTTTAGCGGTTTGTGTACATACTTACCAACTAATTCATGCCATACCCCACTCATTTATGCGCCCACTTCCCAACCCACCGAACCACCCATCCAACACCTACCAACCTGTATGCTTTTCTTTCTGTATATCTATTTGTCTATCTGTCCACCTTTGTGACACGGCGGCTAAGCGACTGCGCGCTTGCTTAGTGTAACGCTGGTCCCTTGTTCGAATCCTTTGAAAGTATAGGATTAGTTCCCGAGTCAGGTCGGTGTCCCTGTGTATACCAGCTCTGTCGGGCGCCTGGCACAAAAAACATAATGGCAGTTGGCCATGAGGTTGACAACACAAACCTCCTATTATGTTGTAGCCAAGAACAATTTTCAACGCTGGAGTTAGGGTTCTATATATTAAATTGTTCTGACGTAAATTATTTATTATTACTATCTACCCACCAATACATCCCTCTAATTATAGCTCTATTCTCAACTCATTTAAACTATATTTTATTCTCCACCACGGAGAAATAGTCTCTTTGTTAAGGTAATCATGCTCAACATTAAAACTATAATGTCAGTTTCGTGTCCTATTAAAAATAATAGAGTGAAATGTAAAACCAGACAAATTGAATAATAGTCCCTGTGCAAATAAAACTGATTTATATTTCATACAATGTGAATTCAAAATAGCTAGACTTACATCTATTTTTCATGTTTTATTATCTAATGAAGAAAAAACAAATTCCGTTTTGATAATATTACTTTTTGTATTGATGTATCAGGATAAAGTTAGAAATAGTTACTATGATGGGATTTAGCAGCCTTGGCGGTCGGTGCAACATTCAACGATATTGTTGCTGTAAAAGATTTGGCTTCTGATGTAACAAAAATTATTCTCAAAAGAAAAGTTATAGTTGACAGTTTTCTTAGTGTTACGTCCACAATCCCCTTGTGGCCAGAGCTGTGTAGATCTTGCTGATAATTCTCGTTAGTCCTAGGGGAGACTTTAATTATTAGTATTTATGTTTCAGTATTACACGAACTCCTCTTATAGTCCTGGGCACAAACTCAGTATTTGTATTCCAACATTTCCTTTCTTGGGCATTAGAGTAGTAGATAAATGTTATAGTAATGTATACAACACAATAGAATAGTAACTTGACAAGGAAGCTTCAGTATAACTGTTGTTGATAGTTTATTTCAGGTGATATGTTCAATATTTACAATATATCTATTATGTACAGTTAGAATAAAATAGTGCAAACACAAACGTTCTCAAAGGAACATATTTTGAAACTCTCTGTCTTTCAGACAAAACAAATCATTAAATACCATCCGAGTGGTGCAAGGGACAGACCCACTACCAGTAGGGGTGAAAATCATGGTAACATTACAAAACTCATAACAAAACGATAGGAACTTCCCCTATTAAATAATGAGTCGTTCCCAGACCCTGAGAATTTGAGATCAACACAAAATCCCAACATTACCTAGAATCTTTCGTTTTCCTACTAAACGTCCTAATATTGTGTGTAGTGAGAAAAGAGAGAGAGAGAAGAATAAACATTGCGTGTTCCAATTCTTGGAAAAACAATATACATGACATTAGTGATTGGGTAAGTAACAAAAACTTCTAATGTCATTTTCATTGTTTAATTTGTTTACAGAAAATCGTTTTAAAATGTTTTGATATTTATAGATTTGTAGATTACTTGCTGTTGACACTTTAACTTTTTTTGTCAAAACTATACACTATCTTTTTAATGTCTGATTGACATAATTTGTCTATAGTTTTTGTCATGTATATTTGTTTAACTAAAAGTACTATTAATAGCATGAATATTACAGGAACACAGACATTCTCCAATGCCAAGCTTAATCATCACAGTGTATTATATTATTTAAAAAAAAACAACAAGAAAGTTAATGCGTTCAAATTAAAGTAACTATTCCGCCTGATTAAAAAAATCTAGAGTTGCATACAAGGAAATACAAAACTGATTTCAATTAATAATAAAAAAAAAGGTAATAATAATATATGGTAAGTTTATATATACCACAACCCAAATTGCCCGGCGTTGCTTGGGAATAAAATAATATACGCCTGTACCTACAAATAAAAATAAAAATAAAAACTACAATGAAAAGAAAGATATAATAATTATAAAAAAATATTTATTTACTAAATACATTTATTAGGAAAGTAATTTAAAATAAATATTGGAAATCTTTTTATTTAAAAAATGCTTTGACTATCCGAATCACTGCCTGAGAATCGAAAAACCGTCTCTCTCATTTCTAAAATATAATTATTAGATTTTACTTAATAAAAACATTTTAGGAAAACTTCAAGTCCTGAAATATTTTACGCTCCTAAAATTTTTCGTATTAATGGAAATGGGGAGCAAAAAAATCCTACCAATTGCTATTACAGAAATAGAAAAAAAGTTTTCAGTGGGAATATAACCTAGTTCACCAGAGTCTTTACAAGCTTATGTAGCGCCCCATGGCAAAAGTTTCAGCGCCGCCCCCTTGCATACTGTAATTCCTTGTTTTAGTGCTATATTTGCTATATAAGGACTACATTTGCCGACCCATGGAAGTGTCGCCCCCGGGCATATGCCCCCCTATGCCCCCCCCCCTATGTGAGGGCACTGCAGTTCACACCCATTGGCAGTCCGTGACGCTAACTACTCAGCTATGAATGACACAGAGGAGAGCGAGATTGCAAATGTAAAAGAACAAAAAGTATAAGGTCACGTGTCTTTTAATTAACCAACGGGGAACGGAATCAACACACACATCGTACTTTATTTATAGATAGAAAATCATACGCTGCTATATTTCTCTAAAATAGTTTTCGATATATATATATATATATCGCTTTAAAAGCCATTTACTATTGTTACTATTGGTTATTCTGGACGTATACCCTCGGGTCATATCACTGATCTATATGTATTTGTAATAATTCCTATAGCTTTTTGTGTGTGTGTATTTGAACCTATAGTTCTAATTTAAATAATTGCTGGACAAAATGAATCATGTCATACAAGTTTAATTCCTCTGCAATGAATAGAAATATATGATGTATGTATAATATGTATGTATTTTATCTGTATATACATATAATGTATAGCCAGAGAGCGATATACTATACTACTAAACACAATCTTTCCATTATACAACTTTTAACTGAATAAAAAGCACTTGTTTGTTTTTCAGTTCAATGCATGCAAAAATTGATTTTACACTTTGAGCAAACATCAAATGTAACCATGGTTTCGTTTACCTTACAACATATTCATAATCTGTAGATTGGTTATTTCCCTTGTTGTTAATGGAATCTAAACCCCTGCACTCTGGCTGACGTATTTTTTAATACCTATATTTGTAAACATATACAATTTTAATATGAAAAGAAGCAAGTATTAAACAGACCATTTGACACAACGAATCTGATATCACTGAAGTTCTTATTAACTATGTGTAATCCTTAATAAACAGATACAAACAAGATGTAGACTTAAGTTAAGCAAAAATATAATTAAGCTTATTTCAATATAATATCTATCCATATCTTTTTTATCTCTCTTTATCTTAACCGCGTTATTTGTGCTTAAACGTCTAACTCCATTCGACGTTTCTATTTATATATTTCTCCCTTTATTTATTAGGTATCTATAAATATAATTTTATCCATTAATCTAGTAATCAATCAATCAATGAAATAATATATGCATCTCTATATTTATTTATCTATCTATATATCTCATATTCGATCATTACTTATCTGTCTAATTGTCTAAATATCACTATTGAGTCTTTATCTCTATCTCTTCGAATTAATGAATAGATCTTTCTCTCTCTCTCTCTCTCTCTTTCTCTCTCTCTCTCTCTCTCTCTCTCTCTCTCTCTCGCTCTCTCTCTCTCTCTCTCTCTCTCTCTCTTTCTCTCTTAATTTAACTATCTATCTCTGTTTGTCTATCTATTTGTCTAGCTATGGTAAATATCGTAAAATGTATTCTACTAAATATTTAAATATTCTTTTCAACATCTAAAAAATTGATTTTATTCAAAGTTTTACTCCAACCTATTCATCAAACAATAATGTAACTTATTATGCCCTAGCCCTAACCCTATACAATAGATTATGGGTCGGTAACCTACGGCACGCGTGCCAGGCTTGGCAAAAAATTTAAAGTCTTTTATACAAGAAACAGAGTGCTAGACAGGGATGATTTTAGGCTGTTGGCACGCTGAATGCATTAGAAATCCTGCATTTCCAAACTATTATCAAAAGTGTTGCCGATTCTTACAATAGACAACAATCGTATTAAATATACATGTATTATGTTAGTATTAGGACATGAATGTTTTAAGTAAATTTTTTTTATTTTTATTATTCATTGATTACCCAAAAATAATGTAAAAACATACATCTATTTGTGTGTGTGTGTGGGGGGGGGGGGGGCTTAGAGCTAGTCTATACTTAAGAAATTCATGTTCTGCTTTTGCCGTACCTTGCAATTTGAAACAAGGTTCCACTAAGTTTACGATTATTTCTTTGCGGTAAATCGTAGGACCTTACTTAAAACTTCACTACTTGAATTACATATACACGTGAAAAGTTCAGTTTTCAAAACTGAGCTCTTCTGTCAGTGATGCGCATTTAGCACCTAATCTGTGGTCTTTCAACACAGTCAACATTTAGCACCTATACTGTGGGCTTTCAACACAGTCAACATTTAGCACCTATACTGTGGTCTTTCAACACAGTCAACATTTAGCACCTATACTGTGGTCTTTAAACACAGTCAACATTTAGCACCTATACTGTGGTCTTTCAACACAGTCAACATTTAGCACCTATAATGTGGTCTTTCATCACAGTCAACATTTAGCACCTATACTGTGGTCATTCAACACAGTCAACATTTAGCACCTATAATGTGGTCTTTCATCACAGTCAACATTTAGCACCTATACTGTGGTCATTCAACACAGTCAACATTATGCACCTATACTGTGGTCTTTCAACACAGTCAACATTTAGCACCTATAATGTGGTCTTTCAACACAGTCAACATTTAGCACCTATACTGTGGTCTTTCAACACAGTCAACATTTAGCACCTATACTGTGGTCTTTCAACACAGTCAACATTTAGCACCTATACTGTGGTCTTTCAACACAGTCAACATTTAGCACCTATACTGTGGTCTTTCAACACAGTCAACATTTAGCACCTATAATGTGGTCTTTCAACACAGTCAAAATTTAGCACCTATACTGTGGTCTTTCAACACAGTCAACATTTAGCACCTATACTGTGGTCTTTCAACACAGTCAACATTTAGCACCTATACTGTGGTCTTTCAACACAGTCAACATTTAGCACCTATACTGTGGTCTTTCAACACAGTCAACATTTAGCACCTATACTGTGGTCTTTCAACACAGTCAACATTTAGCACCTATACTGTGGTCTTTCAACACAGTCAACATTTAGCACCTATACTGTGGTCTTTCAACACAGTCAACATTTAGCACCTATACTGTGGTCTTTCAACACAGTCAACATTTAGCACCTATACTGTGGTCTTTCAACACGGTCAAGTTCACACTCATGCGTCATTTTCAAAGAAAACAAAAGAAAAGAAAGAGTGAGATAGTGAAAGAGTGAGATAGTGAAAGAGTGAGATAGTGAAAGAGTGAGATAGTAAAGAGTGAGATAGTGAAAGAGTGAGATAGTGAAAGAGTGAGAGAAAAAAAAAACGATAGGCGTGTCGAAATCACCGTATCGGGTATCCATGGAAACATGCCGCATTCCAAAGTATTGGGTAACCATGGCAACACTGGAAGACTTTTCATTAATGAACTCGGCCAGCCGGGGCGGAATTAAGTTGATAGCCAATAACTGCGGAATGGGGCGGGTAGGAGGGGCGGACGGGGGAAGCAGAAGAGGGGCTTTTGACAGTGGGACAGTTTATTAGACAGATCAGGACAAACATCGGAGACTCTATGGACCCATTCGACCGTCTTGGTCGCCCTGACACGTCGTGGTTGTTAGTTCCGGCATAAGTATAGTTTCTTAGACTGGCATTAGAAATGTATTGATTAATGTTTATGCACACATATACAAAGAGATACAAACTAATAAGACACCAATACACACAAATACGCACAAATGCACAAATGCACACATATATACACAATACACACAAATACACACATTTACACACACAAATACACACACACACATATACACAATTATACACAATTACGGACAAATAGAAACATGTATACATATATACACAAAACACACATATATACACAAAAACACACACCTACATACAATAAACACAAATACACACATATACACACATATGCACACATATACACATGCATACAAAAGGCCCATATACATACATATTCAAATATGTACACACATAATAACCTATACTTACAAACATAAACACAGACACATTTATACATACAAAAAAAACATAAACAAACATATTAACACACACATATACACACATATATAAATACACACACATAAATTAATTAGTGATCAATATTATTTTTTAATATCGTCTCCAGAGTCATCTCACTATAATGCAGCATACTTTTACACGCACTGTGTCACTACTATGCCCAGCCGCCTACGAATTACGCCTACAAAAACTAGTATCCTCCAGTGTATATGTTTTACTGGATACACTCTTATACAAACATATTAAACTTTAACAATACCTTCATGGATTCATACCCGAGTAACTAGAAAAGTTTTTCTCAATGCTCCGTCCATAGAGTTCGGAGTAGAGTACTGTTTCTATTGACAAAAAAAAAAAGAAATAAATGTAAAGCATATCCTTACTTTAGTTTCTAAGAAGTTAAATACACATATAGATTCCCGTTTGTGGCTAACAATTTTATGATCATAAATCCTTTCGTTTTATTGTGGAATAAGGTAGCCCTTGCCTTCTGAAAATCACTTTTTTAATTTTATAGATTTTTACTGCCCGTAGAATTAATCAAGAAATGAGCATTATTAAGTCTCAAATAATGCTAACATAAGATTAACAAAATAATTTATAGTATAAGATGGCCCTCTAGCTTTGTTATTTCTGCTATTTGATAACTTGAAACACTTAGTTTCCTAATTTACGATCGCACTAAGTCCTATAGACTATAATTTTCTCAATGGAAAAATAAGATTAAAATTGAAAGTTGTATACAGCGGAAACCTGCAATGGGAGCGTAAGAGTTATTCAAAATAGCCTTATTGGTAGCGAACGGAAAAACAAAGAATAGACATATAAGCTCTAAATATAGCGCTACATCTTATTATAGTCAGTGGTTTAACTGACTCCCAACTCCCAACTCTTCTACACCCTCCTCTTTCACCTTGAAAGTGACCTCCAAGACTTTCAGAAGAAAGAGATTTCTTTCATTTTTAGAGCTCCATTCTAGAGCGCATTTTAATTCTAACAGTCTGTAGACATACATTCCTGTCCCAAAACCAGCCAGTGCGACCACCGGGCTGTTATCCCAAGAGAACACTTTCAATATATATTATTCAGTAGCAGCTAATAGTTCAGTAGACTGTCCTGCACTCGGGCCGTGTTAAGAAAAAGAAAAATATGAATACAACTCAATAAGTCGACTATGTAACGTTTTCTTTTTAGACTATGGACAAAGTGTAGTTTCTGAAAATGTAATCAGTGAGATACTAAACCTCATTTAACCTCTAATACATTATACATTTTGCATAAAAATGGTAGATAATGCATTACTTGATAAATATATATATATATATATATATATATATATGAATATAAAGATAAAAAGGTAGAGAGATTGATAAATAAAAGATAGATCAACAAATGATAATTATATCAATATAGAGATAATTATGTTAATAATAGATAGTAAGTAAGTGAAGTACCCTTCGGACCAAACTGATTATAAATAAATCGAAATATAAATATAAGACAGATTGACAGATATATATATATATATATATCTGTCAATCTATCAATATATATATATATATATATATATATATATATATATATATTGATATATTTATATTGATATACAAATATTTATTTAAAAATATTAATCTATGTTTAGTCTAAAACAAGGATGAGGTCTCATAGGTGAAATGAGCTTATATGACATATAGTATGCAATTTAGTTTCCACGCAATCGATGATATTAGATATGAAATGTATTTGATTATAATTGTCATTGTAGAAACTTTATATTAGGCGAACCAATCTTTATACACACATCTCCTACATACTGGTCTCATTTTGCGTCTTGATAATAATTTTTGCACTAATTTTTGTTGTTTTGTCACTAAACTCTGCTGGCTACACAAACAAAATATGTGAAACACAATGCTTTAAACTCATAACCTTAGAAATACAACAGAATCTAGCACAATCCAAAACTCAGAAAGAAATAGAGATATTAAGATAAGATAAGGTAAGATTACTTTATTGATCCAAACAAAGGGAGATTTGACTTAATTACATAAATTCCGACTTTCAGCATATTTAAAACAATTTTAAAGAACCATTTGCACTTAAGCACAATAGACAGTCACGCATACTATTATACCATTTATCATACTAGGACAAGGATCATTTAGGAGACAGTTGTCGTATTTTCTGGCTGACTGACGATTCTTTTGAGATATTCTCACTGATAGTGAAAAAAAAGAGTTCTTTTGTTCAAAATATTATTTAATTACTTTTTAGAAAAGAAATGAATTTCTTTACTTTTTAGAAATGAAACCATACACACAATATCATTTTAACGCTTTTCAAAATGCATGAAGCGACACAAATGCAATACTTGTTTGAATACAAATAGCGTATTTAACTTTTAAAATAAAATAGTTGTTTCTATTGATAGTAGTTGGTATAAAAGATCATGCTTTTTATTCCCCCTTTTACATTTTTTTGTTATTGCTTTACGATGTAAAATCTAACCAAACTTTTTGCATCGATACATTCAATTATTGGATGAACAAATAATCTTATGATCTAAGCTATTTGTGTATGAACGTCATAGCTTTGATATGTGTTTTTATTTCCTCTTTCAAATGTGTTAAATAGATTTTTTTTTTTTTATTTTATTTTTTTTTATTTTTTTATTTATGCGATTTGCATGTGTGCTGGGTGGTGCCACAGGACTCCACTGTGACAACATATTGACTGTTTATACAATTTTCTTGCTCAATCTTTAATGTAGTGAAAAAAAGTATATGTTATTATATTTCTCTAGTGAACTCCTCAATTTGGTCGATTTCGGAGTTGGCAATAACAATTATTGTAACATTTAAACTATAGGGCGTTTGCAATCACGTGACATTTCGTGTAGTTGTTTACACAATGGCCGCTGTATCAATAAAGTGTCATATAGGCTCGAGCTTGTTTTTATTTATGTAAATAGGTCTAGCCGGCCCTAGGCTAATCACATTAATCAATTAATCTGCAGTATTTAAATTTTAAAATAGGGGGCATACATATAATTAATGTTGTACCGAACGATTAGGCCTACAATTATTCGCAATGACATCAATAATGAGGTCTATGCACAATTCCTTATAGACAGAAAATCGATCACGTGATGCATTGTAAACTAAAAAAAAATGGCAGATTTTACATTGATCTTAATGGCACCTATGCGTGTTAAAAATCCTTGAATATTGTGAAATTATAAATGATGCTCACGGATGGAACAATGTTTATAGACATACAATTATTAAAGGACAACACCTATTTGTTGATCTTTCAAAGGAAATCGATGAAAAGATTTTAGATTATTTACATGATAATTTAGCGGTATAATTTACGCACCCAACAGCAGCGCAGTAAGCCATTGTTAATGTTTACAAGTGTATTTAGACAACATCACGTGACCGGAAAATCATTATGCATAGACCTCATTATAATATCAATACAATCAATTCAATTGCAACACTTACCGGTCGGATAAGAAGATGATAAAATGGGCGTAAAATGTTGATAATCGTTGAAAAAATACCATGTCAGGCTTTCTCTTGGACTAGGAAGATGAGCTACGACTATTTACCTCCTAATTTGTGAGTAGGATAGCCAATATTCAGATGTGAATTTAGCATGATGAAGAAAAACTTCACCACGTTACATTTGTACCTCAAGTGGCTTCTATATTTACACAAATACGTCACTAAAAAACCCAAGCCACGCCCATTGCAAACGCTCTATAGATTTGAAATTTACACTACATTTTATATAAACCACAATAAAAAAAAAACTAATTGAAAAAAGAAATAATAGTTTCATTCCTTACACAAATTAGTTTTGTTTCTTGATTCATTTAAGAGGCAATAAAACATTGACATAAATATTCATTTTGATTAAGTAATTATATATTTAATTAATACAATAAATTATCATTATTATAAGTCTAAGCTAAACAGGCGATCACCGTGTGACAACACAATCCTTAGGTATGTATTTACCCGAGAATGGGATCTTCAGTCAATAATAAAGTATCTTATTTTTCGTATGACATCAATGCAAGAATTGGCTTGCCTGAACAAACAAGTAAAAACCAACAGCTTAACTTTATTTCTTCTTCTTCTTCTATCCCATAACCCGAGCGAGGGTCGTTGGGGCACCATTTTTTGACAGTTGGATTTACCACTTTTTTTACCACTCCTTTTTTGACGCAATACTCGACTCTTGGTCAGTCAAATCATAGAGATATAACTAGGCCTACTTAGTTTCCAAAATAGTTTCGTCATGGCTGCTACTAGACTCTTGGTCAGTCAAATCATAGAGATATAACTAGGCCTACTTAGTTTCCAAAATAGTTTCGTCATGGCTGCTACTAGACTCTTGGTCAGTCAAAGCATAGAGATATAACTAGGCCTACTTAGTTTCCAAAATAGTTTCGTCATGGCTGCTACTAGACTCTTGGTCAGTCAAATCATAGAGATATAACTAGGCCTACTTAGTTTCCAAAATAGTTTCGTCATGGCTGCTACTAGACTCTTGGTCAGTCAAATCATAGAGATATAACTAGGCCTACTTAGTTTCCAAAATAGTTTCGTCATGGCTGCTACTAGACTCTTGGTCAGTCAAAGCATAGAGATATAACTAGGCCTACTTAGTTTCCGAAATAGTTTCGTCATGGCTGCTACTAGACTCTTGGTCAGTCAAATCATAGAGATATAACTAGGCCTACTTAGTTTCCAAAATAGTTTCGTCATGGCTGCTACTAGACTCTTGGTCAGTCAAATCATAGAGATATAACTAGGCCTACTTAGTTTCCAAAATAGTTTCGTCATGGCTGCTACTAGACTCTTGGTCAGTCAAATCATAGAGATATAACTAGGCCTACTTAGTTTCTAAAATAGTTTCGTCATGGCTGCTACTAGACTCTTGGTCAGTCAAATCATAGAGATATAACTAGGCCTACTTAGTTTCCAAAATAGTTTCGTCATGGCTGCTACTAGACTCTTGGTCAGTCAAATCATAGAGATATAACTAGGCCTACTTAGTTTCCAAAATAGTTTCGTCATGGCTGCTACTAGACTCTTGGTCAGTCAAATCATAGAGATATAACTAGGCCTACTTAGTTTCCAAAATAGTTTCGTCATGGCTGCTACTAGACTCTTGGTCAGTCAAAGCATAGAGATATAACAACTTAGTTTCCAAAATAGTATCGTCATGGCCGCTAGACTCTTGATCAGTCAAAGCATAGAGATATAAAAACTTAGTTTCCAAAATAGTATCGTCATGGCCACTAGTCTACGATTAGATTGTTCGGTCCTACTGACCTATCTGTTAAGTAGGTTAAATGCCATCTAATAAAATGTCCAACACAATACTGGCTGAAATGGTTAACAAAATACTGGCTTAAATGGTTAACAAAATACTGGCTGAAATGGTCAACAAAATACTGGC
The DNA here is from genome assembly GCA_949126835.1 of Anisus vortex. Lineage (NCBI taxonomy): Eukaryota > Metazoa > Mollusca > Gastropoda > Planorbidae > Anisus > Anisus vortex. Next base: position 5,960,213 of record OX421502.1, on the reverse strand, counting down.
TGAAATGGTCAACACATCACTGGCTACAATGGTCAACACATCACTGGCTACAATGGTCAACACAAGACTAGCTACAATGATAAACACAAGACTAGCTACAATGATCAACACAAGGCTGGCTACAATGGTAAACACAAGACTGGCTACAATGGTCATTACAAGACTAGCTACAATGGTCAAAATAAGGCTGGCTACAATGGTCATTACAAGACTAGCTACAATGGTCAACATAAGGCTGGCTACAATGGTCATTACAAGACTAGCTACAATGGTCAACATAAGGCTGGCTACAATTGTCATTACAAGACTAGCTACAATGGTCAACATAAGGCTGGCTACAATGGTCATTACAAGACTAGCTACAATGGTCAACACAAGACTAGCTACAATGGTCAACACAAGACTAGCTACAATGGTCAACACAAGACTAGCTACAATGGTCAACATAAGGCTGGCTACAATGGTCATTACAAGACTAGCTACAATGGTCAACACAAAACTTGCTACAATGATCAACACAAGGCTAGCTACAATGGTCAACACAAGGCTGGCTACACTGGTCAACACAAGACTAGCTACAATGGTCAACACAAGACTAGTTACAATGGTCAACACAAGACTAGCTACAATGGTCAACACAAGACTAGCTACAATGGTCACATCAACGCACGGATAATTAGGGGCCGGAAATCGAGGGCTGATGGGTTGTCATGGTAACCATGACGCGACCAGATCAACCATAAAATCATCGTTGCCTTACACAGCAAGAGATCGACCGATATTTAAACGATATCTGACTGCTGGTCATTCTGCGCTCGGGTTTTTCCGTTGGGCGAGGGAAATCGGACACATTTCACCCACTTTCTTTTTCCGTAAAATGAGAGATAATTTATAGATGCAGATATTTATAAAAATAAACAATATAAAAGTAATTGCTTTTTGCCTATGTAAGAAACGGACATTTCCGTTTGATTATAGAATATCTCACTAAAACGAATGTGAAAACATTTTTTAAAGCTATTCAGGTCAAGGTTCATCAGAGAGATTGTTGGAGCAGAACTATTTAAGCTACTTTTACCTCTCTTAAACACGTACTAGGGGATTGTGTGGCCAACACTATACACAGTCGCCTTTACTTGTACTGAGACAGAACTGGTTACACTAGGGGAAATATTCCGAATCGTAAGAGAACAAAATAGCGACAAATACCGTTGAAATATCAGTCATTGTATTTCACGAAAATCTGTGTTTGATATACAGACGAGAAATCAATATACGTGGAAAAATCACTTAATACTGTCATGTATATTGTTTTTCCAAGAATTGGAACACGCAATGTTTATTCTCCTCTCTCTCTCTTTTCTTACTACACGCGATATTAGGACGTTTAGTAGGAAAACGAAAGGTTCTAGGTAATGCTGGGATTCTGTGTTGATCTCAAATTCTCAGAGTCTGGGAACGACTCATTATTTAATAGGGGAAGTTCATATCGTTTTGTTATGAGTTTTGTAATGTTACCATGATTTTCACCCCTACTGGTAGTGGGTCTGTCCCTTGCACCACTCGGATAGTATTTAATGATTTGTTTTGTCTGAAAGACAGGGAGTTTCAAAATATGTTCTTTTGAGAACGTTTGTGTTTGCACTATTTTATTCTAACTGTACATAATAGATATATTGTATATATTGAACATACCACCTGAAATAAACTATCAACAACAGTTACACTGAAGCTTCTTTGTCAAGTTACTATCCTATTGTGTTGTATACATTACTATAAGATTTATCTACTACCATAATCTACAAGAGAGGAAATGTTGGAATACAAATACTGAATTTGCGCCCAGGACTATAAGAAGAGTTCGTGTAATACTGAAACATAAATACTAATAATTAAAGTCTCCCCTAGGACTAACGAGAATTATCAGCAAGATCTACACAGCTCTGGCCACAAGGGGATTGTGGACGTAACAAAATTTGGTGGTCTCGCCCGGTATATTTGAGTTCTACTTTTCCTGACCTAGGATTGACAAGATTTGGTAGTCTCGATCGGACTGTGAAACTATTCTTTTTAAAAAGAGGAGAGAACTGGTTTGCGTTTTTATTCCTTGGGAAGTGTGAAGATTCCACGAAGTGTTTAATATTATATTGTGCAAATTTCTGGACAAATCGTAAGTTGGAACTTTATATTTTATTATACAATATATACTACTCTACTATAACAAATATTTCGAACGCTATACTATGGCTTCGAATATATCAAGTGAGGAACTTAATGCCATGTCATTTGCTGAACTAAAAGAATTAGCTGAGTCCTTTGGGATTGAGGCAGGACAGGCAAGACCTAATCGTAATCGTTTGACCAAAGAAATTATGACATGTTTGAACGGGCAGAATGCCATGAACACTGGTAGTGTAGTTGAAGTGGGACAGAACGATATCAATGAAGGTTATGTAGCTCCCAGTGGGGGCGAGGTAATTGCCCACGGAGACGAGGTAAGAAATATGTCATCTAGATCATCAAACAATGATGAAGATGAAGGGTTGAGTGAAAACCTAAAATTCCAATTAGCTATGAAGAGAATGGAATTAGAAAGTATGGAAAGGAGAGAATTGGAAAGAATTAGGATAGAAATTGAAAGCAGAGAAAGGATAGAGATGGCACGCATGAACAGACCTGACCATCGTAGGGACAGCAACGGTATGGATATTAGCGCAATGAAGCAACACTTGCCTATATTCAGAGAAGAAGATGTTCAAGATTTCTTTTTGCTTTTTGAGAGGATAGCTGTAGATTATCAGTTCCCTGATGATAAGATGGCTTTATTGTTAAGGTCAACTCTCAACAAAGGAAAAGCATTGGACGTAGTGTTGAGTTTAACACCCGAGGAAATAAATGACTATGAAGTAATCAAAGATAGGGTGCTAAAAAGTTATTCCCTGACACCAGAAAAATATAGAAAGCTATTTAGAGACAGAAAGAAGGCATATGATCAAACTCATGTAGACTTTTTGAGACAAAAGGAGAAAATGTTAGAACAGTGGCTAAGGTCACAGAATGTAAGTGAGTTTGATAAACTCAAGAACCTAATATTGTTTGAGGAATTCAATGATTGTATTCGAGTGGATATTAAAACTCACATCTCAGACCGAGGGGTTGAAGATGTGCATGAAGCTGCTAGATTGGCAGATAACTATGCCATAATTCACGCCAGCATAAAGCCATATTATGCTGACAAACCCAAAGTGCACAAACCAGAGTCCAAGGAGGCTAGTAAACCAAAAGAGACAAGTGAAAACAATAATAAGAACAGTGGTGTAAATAATAATAGTAACTTAGTTCATTTCAGGAAGCAGACAGATGTAAATAAAGCAAAGGTGGTATGTTTCAATTGCAAGAAAGAGGGCCACATGAAGAAAGATTGTTGGATCCTTACCAAGAAGCAAGGTGCTATTCTACACTGTGCCAGAGTGCAGAAAGATAGCAAGCAGACAGAAGAAGTGTGCAACACAGGGTCAAGAAACTCAAAAGAAATGCGGCCGGCATCGCCCATAGTTGTGGAGTCGATGGTTTTTGAGAACAGTCTATCTAAGGTAAAAGAGAATAGCTGTACTCAATCTATTATGCTTTCAGAAGGCCGTGAGGAACAGATGGTTCCTGAAGTCCCGGAAGAGGACGACCTATCCGATTTTCGACCCTTTGTCTACGAGGGGACAGTGTCGACAGAAGTCGATGTACTCAGCAAGAAGAAAATACAGATATTACGTGACACGGGTTCTGCTGTCAGCGTGATCCTGGAGGGCAGTGTGCCGTTAACAGATGCCACCAGTACCGGTGAGTCTGTTGTGCTGAGAGGTGCTAGTATGGAGGCTGTGGAAGCTCGACTGCACAGAATAAAACTCGAGTCGGATATTTTTACAGGTAACATCGTAGTGGGAGTGTGGCGCGCACTACCCGTCAAAGGCGTTTCCATGATATTAGGAAATGACATTATGGGCGGCAGAGTCACTGTCGAGCCCATGGTTAAAGTGTTGGAGACAAAGATGGCGGAGGACAAAAACCTACGTCCTGCCAATGAACGCCCAACATGTGCACTGACAAGAGCAATGCAGAAAAAGAAGTCGGTAAAGACTCCTGCTACGCCGTGTAGTGCAACGAAAGATGTGTTTGTCTGTTCTGAAGACACACATGCGAATGAAACAGTGATAACAGAAACACCTGACATCGATTTAAGTGCTACGTTCTTTGCTGAACTAACAACTGGTGATGCAACAGAGAACGATAACATTTTGTCACCAAAGCAGAAATTGGTGAAAGAACAATTGAATGACGAAGTAATAATGCAACTCAGAATGAAAGCTGTTGACGAAAAGACTGCAGATGCAATGGCGGAATGTTTCTACATGAAAGATGAAGTATTGATGAGAAAGTCGAAACCGCTCAACTCAGGTACAAACGAGTGGGACAGTATTCACCAGATTGTAATACCTAAGTGCTATCGTCAAGATATACTGCGTATGGCGCATGATCTTCCTTTCGCTGGTCACATGGGAGTCCGGAAAACGCACCACCGTATCCTCCCTTACTTCTACTGGCCAGGACTGAGAAGAGATGTCGAACAATACTGCAAGACTTGCCACGTATGCCAAATGGTAGGACGTCCTAACCAACGAATTCCTGTCGCTCCACTCCAGCCGATACCAGCGTTCGACGAACCATTCAGTCATATACTCATTGATTGCGTGGGCCCGTTGCCGAAAACAAAAGCCGGTTTTCAATACCTGCTCACAGTCATGTGTTCATCCACTCGCTTCCCGGAAGCCATTCCGTTGCGGAACATAACAACAGTGAAGGTGGTAGACGCCCTGACAAATTTCTTCACACGTTATGGCCTACCGAAGACAGTACAGTCCGACCAGGGGACTAACTTTACTTCGAACATTTTCAAACAAGTCATGGAACAATTAGGGATAAGCCATAGGCTATCAAGTGCCTATCATCATGAGAGCCAGGGAGCTCTGGAAAGGTTTCATCAGACATTAAAATCGATGCTTAAAAAGTACTGTTATGAAAACGAGAAAGACTGGGATAAGGGTGTGCCTTATGTACTGTTCGCTGCAAGGGAGGCCACTCAGGAATCCCTGGGGTTTAGCCCATTCGAACTTGTGTATGGACACTCAGTCAGAGGTCCGTTGAAACTTCTACATGAAACTTGGCTAACGGACAGTGAACCGATTGGACTTTTGTCATATGTAGATAAATTTAAAAATAGGCTTTATCATGCTTTTAACCATGTGAAGATTCATTTTCCACAGATGCAGGAGCGTATGAGACAGAACTATGACCGTAAAGCTACAGCTAGAACTTTTGCACCAGGTGACAAAGTTCTTGTGTTTCTACCTTTGCAAAATCAGCCTTTAAGTGCAAAGTTTAGTGGACCCTATGAGATAGAGTCAAAGCTTGGCGAGGTCAATTATTTGATAAAGACTCCTGACCGGAGACAAAAGCAGAGGGTATGCCATATTAATTTGCTTAAGCCCTATGTTTCCAGGGAAAAGAGTAAACCACGGGAGGTCCCCATGATTTCGTTAGCTAGAGTCCCGACGGATTTATCTAGGATAGAATATAAGTTAGCAGAAAGTAAACTTAATAATACAGATGCCCTTAAGAGTTTAGATACAAGGCTAGAACATCTTCCGGTAGAAGATAAGGAGAAGATTATTGAGCTGGTACATGAAAATAAGTCAATGTTTACAAATGTTCCCAGTAGGACACATGTAATAGAGCACGATGTAGTGTTAACCAATAGTGCCAGGTCTATTAAACAGCATCCATTTGACCCCATCAGACCTGAGCATATTAAATTAGATGTAAAGTATATGTTAGAAGATGACATAGGAGAAAAATGTGATAGCAAATGGTCTACACCCTGTGTGATGGTACCAAAAGCCGACCACACACTGCAGTTTTATAGAGACCTTGGGAAATTAAGTAATTTGACAAAGACCGACTGGTATCCCATTCCCGTATCATCGACAAGATAGAGACTAGAGACAACTTCACAGCTGATACTCTATCTCGGGTGCTACATGATTGACTGAATAACCCCATACTTCTTTTTCAGATCATCTCACTTATTCATTAAGAATGTGTCATGATAACCTATCATTCGTTTGAATTTTGATTATGGAATACCTATAGAATACTTGTATCATACAGAAGTCAAGTCTTTTGAAAGTATTAATAATTCTTATAATCATGTATAATATTGATGTTCTGATATATTTTAAATTCATTTGATTATGGAAAAGAAATTCCATTTAAATGTTGATGCATGATGCAATAAATATATAATATGCACGTATTTACTTGATATGGATGGATGAAAGTAATTGTCATCACATGCAATTACGTGAGAAAACTTTGAGCTAGTTGATTTATTATCTTGTTTTATTTTAGTTAATGAATGGAACTAAATAATAATATGTACAATTTTTATCTTAGAAAGAGATGTAATCTTAATTGGTATAAATTAATAGATAATATTGGAAATCTATTGCTAAATTGTTATATCATGGTAATAGAATGGGAAAAACTAGTGGATATTCACTATGTTGTATAGGTTGTTATATATTCCATATATCCGGGAATGGAGGGAAACAAAGGTACCTAAAGGTGTGCACTCATTCAACCCTGAACAATCTTTTATATTAAACTTTTAAATTTGCCAAAAAACGCATAATAGTGGATTACATTTTAATATTTAGATTACTGTAGTAATCGTAACTAGAGCATATTTTCTCCTCATATTTGAGAAAAGGGGAAGTATCATCATCTTAGGTATGAACCCTGTTAATGTCAAGTTGACACTGTAATTTAAAGGGGAAGTAACCTATAGTTTGATTCGAGTTATGTATTACTTATCTTTTGGTTTGTATATTAGAAGTAAACTGTTGGAAATTGACAGAGTTTGAGCAATGTTATATTTGTTTAAATAGATTAAGACTTTTTGCAAATTTTTGGTGGAAATCCACACAACTGTACATAGTTAAAATAAGAATGACTAGAATATTTTTGAATTATTTGTACTTGTTGAGACATTAGTTAATATTAATACTAACGGTGAAATATTTGTCCATCACGTTATAATCACAATTACCATTGGGTAGTGACACTTTTTATAATTTAGTTGTGCCAGTGAGCCATGTTTGCTTAAATTGTCTAATAATCTTCCATTGATTGTTGGTTATTAAAACGATAGTGTTAAGTACGAAAAATGTACCATGTTGAGTATTACTTGGGTAATTATGGTACATTATTTCTTTCATTGGGTGGGGGCGTGTCATGTATATTGTTTTTCCAAGAATTGGAACACGCAATGTTTATTCTCCTCTCTCTCTCTTTTCTTACTACACGCGATATTAGGACGTTTAGTAGGAAAACGAAAGGTTCTAGGTAATGCTGGGATTCTGTGTTGATCTCAAATTCTCAGAGTCTGGGAACGACTCATTATTTAATAGGGGAAGTTCATATCGTTTTGTTATGAGTTTTGTAATGTTACCATGATTTTCACCCCTACTGGTAGTGGGTCTGTCCCTTGCACCACTCGGATAGTATTTAATGATTTGTTTTGTCTGAAAGACAGGGAGTTTCAAAATATGTTCTTTTGAGAACGTTTGTGTTTGCACTATTTTATTCTAACTGTACATAATAGATATATTGTATATATTGAACATACCACCTGAAATAAACTATCAACAACAGTTACACTGAAGCTTCTTTGTCAAGTTACTATCCTATTGTGTTGTATACATTACTATAAGATTTATCTACTACCATAATCTACAAGAGAGGAAATGTTGGAATACAAATACTGAATTTGCGCCCAGGACTATAAGAAGAGTTCGTGTAATACTGAAACATAAATACTAATAATTAAAGTCTCCCCTAGGACTAACGAGAATTATCAGCAAGATCTACACAGCTCTGGCCACAAGGGGATTGTGGACGTAACAATACGATAGTCTGACTTATATAAAGAAAAGGTAAAAGCTCTTAACAATACTCATTATTTTGTGATTATCCAAAAGAATTTAAACAACCACTTTTGAAAACAAAAGTTTTTGTATAAATGATTTATAGGTAATTCATTTCCCAAAGTCGTAAGTAAATATTGGAATGCAAATGTTATTGGGTGGCCAAAAGGTTCTTTAAAAAAAATTATCCGACAAACTATGTAAAGATATATTTTATTATGAATATCTTGTCGGATCAAATTGAAGCAGCGTTCACCAATTTATGTGGCCACAGCATACTAGCGGATGTTTGGCCAGTACGATGCACAGGCGCCTTTACTTTACCCCATCTAAAGTCGGGTACCCTTCAGAGCTGGATAGATTCAGGGGCACCCTCCAGTGGTCGGGAACAAATCCTAGACACGCAATTACACAGACGAAATCAAAACAGCAGACACACTCATACAAAGACACACTCATACAAAGACACACATAAAGCACAAACACGCAGATTCACGGACTTACGGGTACACAGAAAATTACCAAAACAAACATAATAGACTCTATATGCACACACACACACAACACACAAAAGCACAGAAATACAGATGCACTGACACACGGATGCACAAACCGGAACCTCTCTCTCTCTCTCTCTCTCTTGACAACATCAATGGCGCATCATGCATAGGGCCATTCCGTGTCATCGTCTATTCTCCTCCAATACCCATCTACCCCTCGTCTTCTTTGTCCCACCCCCCTCCAAAAAAAGTTATGGTCCATAGACAATTTAGCGTCTATCTATACACACAAACAAAAAACGAACATAACGAAAGTGATGAAAGAAAAAGAAAGAAAGAAAGAAAAAAAAGTAAAAAAATGGAAGAAAAAGAAAATCTTACAAATCCCCAGAGAATGTTACAGCAATCTACAGACATTCTAATTCTGTCTAAACTCCCCCTCTTCCTTACTCAATTCCCTATTCCCCAAGTACACAAGCCGACTCCATCTTCTCGCTTAAGCTGCATTTTGCAAATATAAGTCTTAGCGCTGATATAAACGCAGCTGTAGATTTTGTTATTGCTTTTTATTCTGTAAGACCTTGACCCCTATCAACCCCCCCCCCCATCCCACCCACGCCCTTATCCCTAAGCCATGATAAAGATATAAGTTGTCGTAGATGTAAGGAAAACACTGATCCCCATTCCGCCCGCAAGAAAAGCTCCAAGGCGCTATTTATCTTTTTTTGTTTCATCTTTCAAGAAACAATTTAAATTTACATCCAGACGTCTTAATCAATGTTGTTATTTTGCCTACATACATATACTGTCTAGCATACACATGCTTATGCGTACACACATAATCATACAGACAGTAGTGAATACATGTAGTCATGCTTACATACATATTATGCGGTGCTCATTAAATATGGAAAGGGTAAAATTCAGCAACGTTAATTTCAGCAAGGTAATTTTGGTAATGGTAAATTCGGCAACGGTAAATTTGGCAAAATACGCAAAGCGGTAAAACTGGCTAACGTATAAAATAAATTGAGAGGCAAACAGGCATACAGAAATGATAATGAAAGAGACAACAGGCACATAAAAATAAATTGAGGGGGAACAGGCATACAGAAATAAATTCAGAGGAAAACTGAGGGGTCGGCACGCAGAGCAATTTTCAATGGCACGCTAGGAACCTCTAAGAGGTAAAAGAAAAAACAATTTCCGTTTCTGAATCAGGAAAACTGACTGTTGAAGCAGATGTTTCTGAATGACATAGCGACACATTTCTGTGAGTTGCACTTGCATTTACAAGGACCACTGGAATGCATTTGCATGAAACTGGAATATCTTGACGTAAAATCAATTTTAAAACATTTAACTACATGTAGGCTACCTCTTTATATTAAAGCATATATTAAGATATATAGTTGGGCTTTTACAGAAGTACATGGAAGCTCTCAAAACGGAGTATTCTAATGAAAGGAAAGCCTTTTTAATTGATAGACTCATTTTTTCATATTACGTCAAGCTTAACTGGTTTGATATTATTACAACTTTCCTAGATCTTTTTTTACGTAATGGGATATTGGCGATTTTAAAATGCAGCAAGTTAAATTATTAAACATATAAAAAATGGACATCCAAATGTGCCCATTGTGAAAATACTCTGGTTACCAAACTCTTCTGGTTTTTCTCAACTGCTAGGCTTTTGCTATTTTACTTTCAGCTTTTGGTTCAACTTACACTTGTGAACATATTTTTTCGCACATAAAACCTGTTTTAAGCATACAAAGCGGTAATGTTTTTTCTGAATTTTTTTTAGGTTTACAATATAAACTTCTTGGGCGAATAAACAATTATGCAAGAAATGCTTTATTTACAACTGTTTAACGTACATGTTTTTAATCCTGAAGTAAATAAATATTGTAATAAATAACATAATGTTAAATTTATATAACGAAATAATAATTAGTTAGTAGTATATTTTATATACAAGACATAGGGCCTAACTTTTTTGGCATTACAATTGAATCAAGTTAATGTAGAAACGTTTTATAATTATTAAAGGGAGATAATTATCCCGTTTTATTTGAGCTAATAATATTTCTAATTGTTTTCTTTTATAACAGAATAAATTATTTACAATTTATAACTTGAAATGATCAAACTGTAAAAGTATTTGAAAATTGTATAAATATTTTAAGATCAAATAATTTATGTTTATTTTCAAACATTTTGTTAACTACCTAGATTGTATGACTACTACGTATCAATTCATCTTAACAAGACTGCATTCTCTACATCAAGACTATTACATACACTGAAGGATCTCTCAGTTAAACTGAGATCTCTCCGTGATATATTTGCATGCTCATTAAATTAAAAACGTATTTAAACGTTCCTTAATGACTCTTTTGTCTCAGAATATCTCAATATATAGGGACAACAATATTTAAATCACTAAAACTAAAAACATTAGAGGACAGTGGGGCAAAGTGTAAAGTCATAATAATACATAAGGCATTAAACTCTAATTTAGAAATACAACCCAATGAAAACCTGTTGCATTGCTCAGATAAACATAAATACAAAAACACTTTCATTATCCCTTAAGCGGGAACAAATGCTGATAAGTAGCTTTTTTCTTGAGTGGCATTTGGGAGTGGAATGGGTTGCCTGAACAAACTAGGAAAACCAGTGACCTAACATCATTTAAAACATTAATAATGATGCAAGACTAGAGTCGGACAACTGATGAGCGTAGGACGCAATAATCTTCATTATAGAAGTAGCGTCTGTATTATATAAAACAAGATAAGACTAGCTTTTTCATATTATTATAAGGCGCCACATATTCCAACAAGCGCGATCCGAAGTATTTCTTTTTGTGTCCATTCACAATGGAGATTCTCAGGTGAGGTTAGCAGGCTACAAGCACCATTGATGGCTAGTGCTGTCATCTGCTCAATTAAAAGTATTTTGTTCTCAGGGACTCGAAAATTAAAGGTTTAACACGTTGCTATGCTAACTATTACCATGGTAAGATAACGCTATTGCGATATCAAATACCCCTTTGGATATATTTTTACAAGGCCAGGATAGCTCTATTTCTAATCGAACTTTCTACCACGAAATCTCCACTTCCCGAATATATCCTGATGTAATAAACATAAATTCTATGTAAACATGTATACATTTTATATGCTAGGAAAAAAAGTGGAAAACTATACAAAATAAATTTTAAGCTTACACCCACCTCCCACGTTCTGATTCAATCCTACTACAGACACACAAAAACGCACACCCAAACATACAAAACCTTAAACGCTAACACATGGGGAAACAAACACGTACACTCACATATAACATTCACTTTCTCTCACAAACACCAGGATTTTGTATCATCTATCACCACATCCAAGCATCCATTAAACCTAACTGTCACCCCCCCCCCCCCTTTTTTTTTCTTCTAAGCCTGAAATGTTGTTTTTCTCCCACACTTTAAAAAAGGGCAAAAATATGTGCGTGAAAACTGTTTTGAAGTCTGTTTAAAAAGCTCGTCCTATGGAGGGGGAGGGGGGTATTTGTCTTACTTAAAGTTATATTTGGGCGATTTCCTAGTTTGAAAAATGGTCTATACAAAAGACACAAACAAATTGGCGGATTAGGACTTTTCCCTATCTCATTTTTCTCGCATTTTCTACGGGTTTCTGAACGTTATGTTGTTGGTGTTAGTATTCAGTAATTCTACTTATTTGGAGTGCTTTTACATTATCATAAAGAGTTATTAAAAAAGAATGTATTTTTAATGACAATAAATTGACATACTTGGTAACGAAAAGCGAAAATTTTTTTTTAAATCCAAAATTTTAACAGGCCTATTTCAATGCATGGTATCCCGTCGACCTAATTGATCAATATGTCTGGCGATACAGCGTTCACGAGTTTCTGTGGCCACGTACTATGGGATTGTGTGGCCATCACAATGCCCAGTCGCCTCTACTTTACCCCAACTAATGTCAGGTACCCATCAGAGCTGGGTAGACTCAGGGGCACCCTCAAGACCAGAGCCTTCACCAGGATTCAAACCTACTACATTCAATACGCCAGACGAATGCTCTGCCGCCCGGCCACCCCTTGCAACTTAATAGTACATCAGAATTCCAAAGACGACTGGTTAGAGTTGAATGATGAACATCTGTTTCCTTTACAAATTTGCTTCAATGTTTCCTGGACATTTTTTCTTAAAGTTAAATTACCTAAAAAAAGGTGCACGGTGCCCGATCGACTGGCGATCCGAAGATTCTTGGTTCGAATTCTGGTCCAGGCTAGGCATTTTTTTCCCGGGACTTGGGATGCCCCTGAGTCTACCCAGCTCTGATGGGTACCTGCCACTATTTGGGGTGAAGTAGAGGCGTCTGGCCATTGTGCTGGCCACACATCCCCTCGTATGCCGTGGCCGCCGAAACTGATGAACGCTCTAAACAGACTAAGACATTAACTGTATAACGGAGTATAATCATGTCTAAACAGATCAACACTAGAACAATCTCTAAAATATCTTATTCCTGCTTGAGAGCTTAAGATGACACTATGTCAAACATGTTCTAACATAATTGCAGTCTTGTAAAAATTAGCATACTGGATGATGTTTTGGCTATTAGAGCCGAACATTAAATACGATGGCTCATCAAAATCAATACATGTTTGTGCACATCATTTGCTGAAGCTTGTCTATTACATTAACGAGGAAAATATGCAGACGATAGCGATCTCAACGCTGTAAACTATCTAATATAAAGAACTTTAAATTACAATTGAAAAGTTAAGCTGCGCTTTTTAAAACAACGCTCTTGGAGATTGCTGGGTTGAGTTTTCTTTGTCAATGAAGTATTTGGATATAAGATAAGATAAAGATAAGAATGGGCATTTCTTATTGCGCTTCTATCCATTCTATTAAATTAGCATGCTCAGTGCGCTCTTGGTGTGATTTGCAGTGGCAGATGTACTAGCCAAAGAAAAAGGTCTTTAAGTTCTTTTTAAAAGTTTCTCTTGTCCCAGATTATCTCGGTGTTTGAGATAGATATATGCATTTAAAGGGCGCGGTGGCCGAGGCAGCGCGTTGGGCTAGCGTGCAATCTGCGTTCCCCTAATGCTGATGAGTTCTTTTAATATTGTATATCAATTCCTTATTATTGAAACGAGTGACGTGGCTCCACACACTTCGTCTTGCAATATGACTGGTGTTTGAAATGCTGTTCAGTTTAGGCAACCCATTCTATGCTCGGATGCCACTCGGGAATAAATAGACCTCATAAGCATATGTTCTTAAACAGATTGATGCAGAAAGAGTGTTATCTGGATACACTTATATCGATAGATTTATAGGTTGATAGAGAGATTGCTATCTAGATAAACTTATATAGATTGCTTTATTTATTGTTAACTTTACAGACTTGAAAATGCAGATTGTAAACTAGACCTAAAATCTAAATATAGATTGCAAGTTCAATCTCAATAAAAAGTTTTGTACAAAATGAGATTCTCTGTCTGCCCGCTAGCTACTCTATAGTCCAAAAATAGATTTTGCTGACCAGATGATCTGACCGTATGTGTTTCTTTTCATCATGATGGCCAGGTCTTGACCGGCTGCGGCGTATAATTCAATCATCAGTCCCGCCAGTGTTTTGCCTTGTGTCTGTGTCAATATCCCCGGATTCAATCGACCAGGCGAGCCCCCCCCCCCCAACCCACTCTCACCCCACCGCCCTTTCAGGTAATTACAATGAACAGTTTAGCGAGTTACAAACTAGGAGTCGGTCATTTCGTGCAAGCCACGAGCCTGGTGTGGAGTGGAGGAAATATATCTGATTCCGAGCATTGGATTTAAACCTGGAAATATTGCAAAGGAAGTGATGTCAGTAAGTGTCAACAAAAGAAAATAAAGGTCTCAACCACAATCTGTTTAAACAAGGCATTATCTGCTTATCAGTATGCTGGAAGAAATGTCCTACGTAACAATTGCACAATCAATGAATCTATTCATGTTTGTATTATTTCTACTCATCTTTAAAAGATCAATTTAGAGACGTGAAACACGTGACCTGGGGGCCTTATGGTGGTGATTTAGACTTTCAAACACAATATATCTATCTATCTCTCCCTCTTTCACGGCTTCTATATGCTGAGTGTACAGAAAGCTATTGTTAAATCGTTTTTTCTGGACATTAGTGCTTAATAACTATTTTAAATTAACTCTGAAATATTTTCTTAGATCAAACACTTTAAATTTTTTTATAAAATGTGTTTATAGTTTATAGAATGCATTTATAAGAGTTTCAAAAAACTAATTAGTTGACTTTACAGTTTATTTATTTAATCTAAATATTGATAGGTACACATTTAGTTTTATGTTCTTGTCCCATTGTAACGGCATCTGTGAATATAGCCTAACCTATATTGTACTTTATTTATATTACATGTAGTTTTAAAGCCTAGTTCCTTCCTTGAAAATGTAATGCCCTAGTAAAGGGTTTTTCAACTTACGGTACGCGGATAGCAATTTTCATTGGCACGCATAAGCCCCCTCCCCCCCCCCCCCCCCAAAAAAAAAAAGTTAAATAAAAAAAAAAAAAAGAAAGAAAGAAAGAACAAACATAAACGCTATTTTTTTCTACAAGAAATTGAGTTTTAGAGCAGGATGATTCTTAGGCTGTAGGCACGCGAAATGAAATGAAAATCCTATTTTGGCACACCATTATTAAAAGTATGGGGCACGTTGGCTTAGCGACAGAGCGCTCGTCTGTCGCACGGAGAGTATTTGATTCAATTCCCGATGAAAGTTATTATGTTTTGACCCTGGTGCCCTTGAGTCTACTCAGCTCTGATTGGTACTAGACAGTGACTGAGGCTGAGTACGGCGGCTGGTCATTTTGATGTCAACACAATCACCCCGAACGCCTTGGCAATAGAACATTATTGACGCCTCATTAATAAACATAAGGATCAACTTAGTATGAAAGTATTACTTACCTATTTATTACTTACTTCATTGTCTTCACAGTTCTCCATAATATACAGACTAATTAATCTCCAGGTATCTTCATGCATTTATTTGCTCGAACAATCATCTTGTACATTACGTGCATAAGCCAACATTTGTATGGATTCAGCTCACACACATGACAGCACTCGCTTCATTTAACTTAAAGGAATTAATTACCCATTTCTTCAACCATGACATTAGAAAGAAGTCTGAAATGTTTTCATGTTGTTGTTTTTTTGGTATTAAATTTTCCAGAACCATGCAAACACACGGAAAATAAACTCTATTTCTCTTACTCCCCTGTTAGCGACGATCAATATGCATCAATTAAATACAAGGCAAAATAAGATAAGAAACTCCGTAATGCATTAAGATAAGAGAACATAAACTGAGGTGGAAAGAAAGTCGTTTGTCTATTACGTCTATAACGTGTTAAATCAGAGTTGATTAGTTAATTGGTCAAGGCTTACATAGATTGTTGAGTTGCTTTTCACTTTTGCCAAAATATCTTAGTGCTCAATGGAAATGTTTTAATTAACCATAGAGTAATGTTTAGGAATCACTGTCAATTATTTTATATTCATTGAAGCGTATACGTGTACTTTAAAGTTTAATCTAAATAGGATTATTACCCGGTACATTCCTAGGTCCCGAAACTCCTGCAGGGCGGTAGGGATTAGTCGTCGTTAGGGCTTGAACTCGGGCTGATTGTTTGACAGTTCAGTGTGCTAGCCACTCGATGAGCCCGCTATTATTTTCTATCTTTATTAATGACTTAGATTCCTATTTAGAACAAAAAGGCGCAAGTAGATTAACTATTAGCTACGATAACAACGCAGAGATTCTAAAAATATTCACACTTTTATATGCTGACGACACCACAGTCCTAGCTAAAACCGCAAAAGAATTACAGAAAAACTTAAACCTTTACAGTAACAATTGCAAGGAGAACCACTTAAACATAAATGAAGATAAGACCAAAATAATGATATTCGGTAGAAAGGGTAGGGTAGGAAATCAAAAATGTGTACTAAATAATAATACAATAGAAATAGTATCTAAATTTAAATACCTAGGAATAATCTTCTCAGCAAACAGATCCTTCTCAGAACACAGAAAATATTGCAAGATAAAAGGTACAAATGCTATGTTCAACCTTCTCAGAAAATGCCATACACTAAGCTTGCCCAGAGATAGTCAAATTGATCTGTTAGACCAAACAGTGCTACCAACACTCACCTACGGGTGCAAACTATGGGGTATGGAAAATTGTGATATTTTAGAAAATGTTAGACTAAGATATTTTAAGATGATTTTAAAATTGAACACAAAAACACCAAATTATGTAGCCCTAGGTAAAACAGGCAAACTTTATATAAGATCATTTAAAGAATGTTACACTTCTGGATCAAAATAGCGACCGGTAAACAAAGCATAATTTATAAAATAATTTATAACATTGTACTTAAAGAACATCTGGTTGAAAAATGCAAATGGTCCGCTTATATAAAGTTACATCTAGAGCAACTAGGATTATGATATAATATATGGTCAGAACAAGACACAATAGATACCAAACTTTCAAAAAAAAAAAATAACCTACGTATAAATGATCAAAGTAAACAAGAACTGTATGAAAGTATGCAAAATAGCAATAAAGGTAAACTATACAGCGCTCTTATATATAAATCTGACTGGGAAAATATTCCACCCTTTTTAACTAAATTACATCTTAAAGAAGCTAACTATATACTAAAAATACGAACAAGTATTAATAATTTCCCTGTTGAACTGGGTCGCCATTCCAAAATAGATTATAATTTAAGAGTATGTCTCCTTTCCCTAAAAGATATAGGAGATGGTTTTCACTATTTACTCCAATGTGAGCATTCCAATGCCCAACGGAGATTATGTATTAAAAAATATTATTTTAACAGACCAAATGTAGAGAAAATGTCCGAACTGCTCAATACTAGTTCTCTGAAAGAAATTAAGAAACTAAGCATATTTGCAAAAATAGTATTATCTGTTTTAAAAAAAAAGAAAAAAAGATTATAAACGGTTAAATATATTAACATGTATTAACAACTTTCCTTATAGAATATCTTTTATTAAATTATAATTTTTTTCATGAACTATGTTACTTTGCCTATACTGTATTTCTATGTTGGTATTATCTTTTCCTGATACCTTAACATGAATCAATTATTATTAATTTTATTATTTCGGTAATTTTTACTATTATTTACAAATGTTAGAATATTCTAATTATGTTATTGATTATGCCTTTATGGTACTGATGTACTTTGTGGCAAAATAAATATTGTTCATTGTTCATCAAAGGGATGACGAATTAGCATAATGCTAAGCTACTATTACTTAATCCAACAGATTTCATAAAATCTTCACAGATGTTAGGACTACCGTAAACCTCTGAAATAATATGTCAGAATTGTTTTATATTTGGATTTCAAACAGAAATCTTCTGAATTGCAATAAAATCCTCAGCGTCACCACCTTTTCCCCCATAACTTCAAGATCAACATATACATTACATTTTCAATAGCTTAAAAAAAAAAAAAGTTATCTATGCAGATGAAAAGTTTCAGACATACCCATGAAATTGATACATTTGAGCGTATTGCAGAATCAATATTTTTAACTCAATAAACTCTCTCCCGTTCCCTGTCATCCCCCCAAGCCCGTCCGAATCCACAAAACACATTTTTTAAAGCGAATTTACATATATTTTTCAGTTTCTAAAACGTTTGTAAACAAATCTTAAAAAAAGAACATACACTATGTTGAGAATATCTAGATAATATCTAGGTCAAGCGTCGCGATGTCGTCATCATCTACTTCTAGATCAATTGATGTTGTACATGGGAAAGAATTAAGATAGAATTTGAAAATGGCCAAAAGAAAGATTCTTATCTAAATAGGAATTGAGATTGTTCACCATATTCCTTTGCAAATTGCATGCTAGGGGATTGTGTTGCCAGTACTTTTTTTTTAACTCTCGACCTTAGAGAATTCCACTTTTGCACCTTTTACACAAATCTAAGGAACAATACCTCTAGGACCAGCTGATCGACACTACTGGATCTTGAAGACCACGTTATAATTCCGACGTGCACAAAACATCTTTAATACTGGCAAAGTGTAGGCGTGTGGAGTCAGGAAAAATTGTAATTAAATGTGTTTATTAAATAATTACAATACATATTAGTGAAGTAAGCAAAGAAACCTTGTGTGACCTATTTCATTCATAGTGCCGGTGAAGCAGCGTTTTCCAGTTCCTGAGGCTACGACATACTATACCACCAAAAATAGCCTCCCTTTCTTTTTACTGAACTATTGGCAGATACATATCAGAGCTGCGTCATCTCAGGGACATCCTCCAATAAGCATATATATATTCTATTTGGCAGATTTAAGTAAACAAAACTATTATTGTTTAGTATCGAAGCACGTAAGCTTCGATAAAATCTAGGTGAATATATCCTCTTGTAGATTTGAGCGTTGCTGGGAACTATTCAAGTCGCAATTAACTTTCAACTGTTAATAATGAAGAAACGTTGTTGTTGAACAATAAACATAAGTAATTTTTAATACACAATAATCCACAAGAATAGACTCGGTACACTATAGGCTATTACAAGGCAATTTATTCACCATAATAAATTATGGATGAGACCTTCTATTTAGATCACACAAGTATAATTATGATTTATAATGTTATTACGGCTAGAGCCCCCATTCAATTTATGAAAATAATAGTTATAGTATTGTTATTATTAGTGTGAGTATCCTTGTATTAGTGAAGATCTTATTATATTAATCTGAAGTTTATTTGTAGTTGTCTAGAGTATTCCTGGTTCTTATAATCCCCTGGCAATTCACATAGCGTAGTTTTAGAGTTTTCAGTTGATTTACTTCATGTATAATTATTTATGTGGCTCATATTATACAGCAAGAACCTCGATGTCGAGTGGTAGTGTAGATTATTAATATAGTTGAATAAATATTACACATACACACATGTATATAACTTTGAAATATTGACGCTAACCAAGTTGTGTAGAAAGCAACGATAAATTTGGTTTAATTTACAACATCAATCCAGTAGGAATCCAAATAATATTATATACACAATCAAGAACTACACATATTCCAATTAGTAATGAATATCCTCAATGAACATATAGCATTGTAGTTAATAGTAGAATAATAAATTTTCCATAATACAACTCAAATAGAAACGATACTCAGAGACTCAGAATCTTAGATGTTATCTGATCGAATGTACGCCAAGAACTGACTAAAAGTGTCGAATTGCGTAGAAATATATTACGGGTCAATCGTTGGAAAAACCAGACAGCCTAGTGACACGAATATTTAAATCAAGCCTGCATGTTGACTGCGTGATCAGAATGTCAAGCAATAATGCTCTAACAAAATAAGGAGAGACCGGACGACCTTGACACGCTGTGTTTACGTGAACAGTTCATGTTTTTATCGAGGTTAATAAAAAAACAATAATGCTCTCATTAGGTTAGGAAAAACCCGGGGGGAAACCTTGAGCTGAGAAATATTTTATATCGTTTAAACGCAATTCGCTTAAATGATTTAGTTGGTTTATTAACATTACAATGTAGGGAATTTACGTTTCGTAACAGTCGCCCGTACCAAAAAGGAAAAGAACATTGCATACTAAACAATAGAAGTGTGCAATTTCTTTTAGAACCGCCTGCACTTAACTTTAGTTCTAAACAATATACAAAAAAAAAACTGAAGCCACCTGGGTAGTCCGTTAAATAAGACAAGTAAGGGAAATAATTTATTCTATTAAACCCTCATCATATAGGATCTCAAGTTATCCTTAGACCATAACACATGTTCGCGTTATTCTAAAAAATTATACTCTCTGAGATATCATTCCTTATAAACATCATCATCTTATTTATAAGGTAAAAATCAACATAACTAATGTTATCATATTAAACAATTCAATCATTAATTAATTCAACTTAAATGAAATTAATATTTAAATAAATTTTAAAGTAAGAGTTTAATCTTAAGTGTGTAAGCATGTGAAGTGTATGCACATTACTCTATCTTGGTTTTTACATAATCACAACTATAGTTTGATTGTTTCAAAATAAGGATGTACATTTCTGTTCATTCATTATCTTACTAATAAAGAAAATTATGTCCATAAATCAATAATACTTAAAAGTAACTTATTAGGTTTTTTTCTTTTTTCCTACAACAATAATAATATTTGTTTTAGCAAATGGAAATATTCATGGCATAAAATAAGGCATAAGATATTGCATAAAATAATCACAACATATTCATATATTCATGCATTTATATTTTAAATGATCCAATTCTCTTAGTTAGGATTATCAGAATATATACATGAAGTTATCTATTTCCTTATACATTTGTTACATGCGCGATAGGGTGTCCGCGACGATGTTATCTTTTCCAGATAAGTGAGTTATTTTTAAGTTGTAAGCTTGAATAAACAAACTCCATCTTAGAATGCGCTGATTTTGTTTGATGCGGGAAAGAAATACTAGGGGATTGTGATCAGTGAATATCTCGATTGGGAACTGAGAACCATTTACATAGTAATTGAAATGTTTCAATGCTTGGATAAGTCCTATTAATTCCTGCTCTATTGTGCTATAATTTACCTCATGTGGGTTAAATTTTTTTGAACAAAAGCTAATGGGATGTTCAAGTGAATCATCTCCTATTTGTGAGATTACCGCGCCCATTCCTGTATTACACGAGTCTACCGTTATTCTGAAAGGTTTAGTATAATCAGGTGAGACTAATACTGGTGCCTTGGTCAGTATGTCTTTTATATCGTTAAAGGCTTGGTCACATTCCTGAGTCCACTTAAATTGATATTTCTTTCTCAAGAGATTTGTCAAAGGGCAAGTGATAATAGAAAAGTTTTTACAAAACTTCCTGTAGTACCCGGCCATACCCAGAAATCCTCGAAGTTGTTTCTGCGTTTTAGGGACAGAAAATTCCTGTATAGCTTTGACTTTGGCATTCACTGGTTTTACTTTGCCATTACCCACTACATGACCTAAATATTCAATTTCTGCATGGCAAAATTGACTTTTAACTAGGTTTATAGTAAGATTAGCCTGTTTTAGTTTTTGGAATAATAGTTTTAACTGATGTAGATGATCATTAAAGTTATTACTGAACACTACGATATCGTCCAGATATGCATGGCATTGTGGGATATCATGGATAATAGTGTTTATTAGTCTTTGAAAACTAGCTGGAGCATTGACCATTCCGAATGGCATTACTTTAAACTTATATAATCCATCAGGAGTAACAAAAGTTGATACCTCCTGAGCCCTATCTGTTAATGGGATTTGGAAATAAGCTGTTAGTAAGTCAATCTTAGTTACATAGTTTGCAGTGCTTACTCTATCGATTAAATCATCTATCCGTGGTATGGGATACGAATCTGTTTTTGTCACTTGGTTTAATTTCCTATAGTCTACACAAAAGCGTAGTGAACCATCAGATTTGGGAACCAACACACATGGGGATGACCAATCACTGTTACTGTGAGTAATTATATCATTGCTCAGCATATAATCAATTTCTTTACGGATGTGTTCAAGTTGTATGGGATTAACCCTATACGGATGTTGTTTGACAGGTTTAACATTATCATCTTTTAAAACTACATCATGGGTAACCAAAGTTGTTTTGTTAGGAACATCACTAAACAAATTTACATGATCATAGATTAAACCCTTGATAGAAGTCTGTTCACCTAAGTCTAGATGTGCCAGTTTATCATTGAGGTTTTTAAGTGCTTCAGTGTTCTGAAGTTTACTTTCTATGATTGTCTTTTTAAATTTAGGCGGGGGTGTTTCAACAGTTTTGATAGCACTCACTGTCCTAATGTCGGTTTGTTCTTCCCTAACAACATAAGGTTTTAGCATGTTTATATGGCACAGTCTCTGTGTTTTCCTTCTATCAGGGGTTTTTACAAGGTATGTTACATCACTGATTTTATCTAAAACCTGATATGGTCCTGTATATTTTGCACTCAGGGGTTGTCCAGACAATTGGGTCAACATGAGGACTTTATCACCAGGATGGAAACATCGGGATCTGGCCTTGACATCATAGTACCCTTTCATTCTTTTCTGAGCCTGCAAAAGATTATCTTTAACATGATTAAAAGCGTGATAGATTCTATTGCTAAATTGTTCCACATAAGCTACGAGTCCAGTCTCTTCATCAGAATTTAACAAGGTTTCCTGCAACAGTTTTAGAGGTCCTCGAACTGAATGTCCAAACACTAACTCGAACGGACTGAATCCAAGAGATTCCTGCACAGTTTCTCTAGTCGCGAAAAGAGCGAATGGAATACCGCGATCCCAGTCTTCAGTGTTCTCAAAACAGTATGTGCGGAGCATGGTTTTCAGAGTCTGATGATATCTTTCTAGGGCACCTTGGCTTTGCGGATGGTACGCAGTTGAAGTTGCATGTTGGATGCCTAGTTTCTTTAAGACCTGGTTAAACAGCTTTGATGTAAAGTTAGATCCTTGGTCTGACTGTATAGTCTTTGGAAGACCGTATCTTGAACAAAATGCAATCAGTGCGTCAGATATCTTATCTGCGTTAATGGTGCGTAGCGGAATAGCTTCAGGATATCTCGTGGCAGTGCACATTATAGTGAATAAGTACTGGTGTCCTGTCTTTGTTTTAGGCAAAGGACCTACACAGTCTATTAGCAAGTGGCTAAATGGTTCTGCAAAGGCGGGTATTGGCTTTAGAGGTGCTACCGGTATAGTCTGGTTAGGTTTACCAACTATCTGGCATGTATTGCATGACTTGCAGTATTTTGTGACGTCACGATGTAGTCCAGGCCAAAAGAAGTACGGAAGAATTCGACGGTAAGTCTTGTTCACTCCTAGATGACCAGCATATGGCGTGTCATGAGCCATGTGTAAGATGTCATTACGATATATGGCTGGTACCACAATCTGACTTCCTTCTCTGCAATTGTCATTATCACATTTCACATCTCTCCATTTTTGCATTAATATTCCCTCCTTCAGAAAAAGTCCATTTCCGTTCATTTCTGCCTCCTGTTCAGTTATCACCTTTTTCTTCAGGTGTTTAATTCCTGAATCTCTATTCTGTTCTAATAGGAGTAATTGTCGAGGTGACAAATTACTTTCAGTAATCTTGACTGAGGGACCACTCAAGATGTCAGCCAGGAAAGTTGCCTGTAGGTCAATTTCTGGTTCTATTTTTGACTTTGACATGGTTTCGACAGACTTTTGTTGTTGGGCCATACCTCTCGTGACGATGCATATAGGTTTGATAAAGCTCTCACTTTTATTGAGGTATTGTTTTTTCTTGGATATGGAATGCACCACATCTCCAGCAATATCATTTCCCAGTATTAAAGAAACGCCTTTAAACGGAAGTGATTTGTACACACCCACAACTACATTTCCAGTGAAGTACGCACTCTTCAGCTGTATTTGATGCAAAGGAACTTGTACATTTTTCCTTGATACACCTTGAATAGTAAGATCCTGTCCTGTATATGTCGATTGTGACGTAGGAACAGTATTCTCTAAGAGTAGTGAAACCTCAGCCCCTGTATCACGGAGTATTCTGATGTTTTTTTCACTAGTGACACCATTTATTATGGATGACACGGTACCTTCTTCAATGAATGGTAAACAATTGCTTGGTATCTCAGTATCGATGAGATCTGTATCCAAGTTATTTTTGTAAGAGGTATGTTTAGTACTCATGGTGGTTCTATCTGATATAGACTCCTTGGAGCTCAGATTAGAATTAGAATTATTGAAAACCATTGTCTCTATTTCAGGAACTATTTCTGGTTTCAAGTTTCCTAGATACGTGTGTTTTGTCAGGTTATCTGCATTAGCACTAGGTATCTCTGTTTGAGTTCTAATATCCTTCTTTACATTTTCATGAGTTCTTTGTTTTGGCATTGCTACATACGATAAGACAACATTCTTTTTATTCGGGTTCCCATTCAATATCCAGCACTTTTCCTTAGTATGTCCAATTCGTTTACAATGGCTACAGGTTGGCTTGGAATTTGTTGGACCTTGATTGCTCTGCTGATGTCTCTTTGATTGATAGGATTCATTTGGATTCATGGTTTTCTTTTCTACCTTCATATCTCGATTCTGGAATTTAGATTTATCAACTGTTGTAAATTTATTGCTGGAATGGATAATAACATATTCGTCTGCCATCACTGCTGCTGTTTCTACTTGTTCTACACCTTTGTCTGCTAAATGTATTCTTACATCACCTCTGATGTTATTGTTAAAGTCTTCCATTAGCATAAGATTAGCTAATTTATCAAAGTCTTTGTTTACACCTTTGGATCGAATCCATCTTTCAAAATATTTCTTTTTCTGTCTTAGAAAATCAACATGGGATTGTTCCTGTTCTTTCTTAGACTCACGAAACACTTTTCTATATTTTTCAGGTGTTAATGCATAACTTAGCAGTACTCTATTCTTGATCAGTTCATAATCATACAATTCCTCTTCAGTAAGACTTAATACAACATCAAGTGCCTTTCCTTTATTCAGAGCTGAGCGTAGAAGTATAGCTTTCTTGCCCTCGGGAAATTGATAGTCTTTAGCGTTTCTCTCGAAAATCATGAAGAACTCTTCCACCGAATTATCTTCAAAAACTGGAATATGTTTCTTAAACTTATACAGTTCTGCATCTGCTTCAGAGCTTGCATTCGAATGATTTGACGTACGAGACCTTGCTATCTCAATTCTTTCTTGGCTTGCTATTTTCTCTCTTGCTATTTCTCTTTCCATCTCAATTCTCTGGCTTTCTCTTTCTCTTTCCATCTCTAATTCCATCTTTCTTAACTCAAGTTTAAATTTCAATTCTTCACTTAAGTCACCAGTTGTATGCTTTACTCTTTGTTTTATAGGAAAAGGTAATTCATCATCTGATTCATCATTAATGTTATCATTAGCAGTAGTTTCTTCAATAATTAGTGTACCTTGTTTTCTTAAACACTCAGTTACCTCTTGAAGTAATTTAGTTTTTGATGGCCTAGTTTCTGTGATAGAAATGCCCAATGATTTAGCCAATTCTTTTAATTGTATCATTGACATTTTATTAAGCTGTTCTGAGGTTAGATCAAATATCTCTGGATCCAATGTAAGATTATTTGTGGCCTCCATTTTATATTATTAAAAGTTACTGTAAATCTTGTTAATAATACAATAAAAGTGTCCAACTTACTTTCTATCCTTTGAATAATTCACTACACCACACAGTTCAGATTTTTCACAACAAGGTCATAAAAATAATACTTTCTTAGAGTTACTTTGTTCGATAAGGTAATACACCAGATAATTTTCCAGGCTGAATAGTTAAGTTTTCCGATTCTCAATAGCAATGTTCAATTCAATCACAATCTTTAGTATATTGTATATTGTTCATATTTTCCAACACAATCCATCCAAGTTACGAGTATGTATTACGGCAGTTGTAAATAGTTTGTGTAAATAGTATAACGATTCTTGAAGTTGAAGTAAATCCTCCAAACGTTTGTTAGTAAATCACTGACGAGCAAAACCCATTTTATTACAAGGCAATTTATTCACCATAATAAATTATGGATGAGACCTTCTATTTAGATCACACAAGTATAATTATGATTTATAATGTTATTACGGCTAGAGCCCCCATTCAATTTATGAAAATAATAGTTATAGTATTGTTATTATTAGTGTGAGTATCCTTGTATTAGTGAAGATCTTATTATATTAATCTGAAGTTTATTTGTAGTTGTCTAGAGTATTCCTGGTTCTTATAATCCCCTGGCAATTCACATAGCGTAGTTTTAGAGTTTTCAGTTGATTTACTTCATGTATAATTATTTATGTGGCTCATATTATACAGCAAGAACCTCGATGTCGAGTGGTAGTGTAGATTATTAATATAGTTGAATAAATATTACACATACACACATGTATATAACTTTGAAATATTGACGCTAACCAAGTTGTGTAGAAAGCAACGATAAATTTGGTTTAATTTACAACATCAATCCAGTAGGAATCCAAATAATATTATATACACAATCAAGAACTACACATATTCCAATTAGTAATGAATATCCTCAATGAACATATAGCATTGTAGTTAATAGTAGAATAATAAATTTTCCATAATACAACTCAAATAGAAACGATACTCAGAGACTCAGAATCTTAGATGTTATCTGATCGAATGTACGCCAAGAACTGACTAAAAGTGTCGAATCGCGTAGAAATATATTACGGGTCAATCGTTGGAAAAACCAGACAGCCTAGTGACACGAATATTTAAATCAAGCCTGCATGTTGACTGCGTGATCAGAATGTCAAGCAATAATGCTCTAACAAAATAAGGAGAGACCGGACGACCTTGACACGCTGTGTTTACGTGAACAGTTCATGTTTTTATCGAGGTTAATAAAAAAACAATAATGCTCTCATTAGGTTAGGAAAAACCCGGGGGGAAACCTTGAGCTGAGAAATATTTTATATCGTTTAAACGCAATTCGCTTAAATGATTTAGTTGGTTTATTAACATTACAATGTAGGGAATTTACGTTTCGTAACAAGGCATATACAAGCAAAATCAAAGACAGTTAAAAATGCGACCGATCTGGAAGACTCGTAAGATGGGACGAACTTTGAGTACTTGTTAGATTCAGAGAAACCTAGAATCCCCAAGCATGGCGTGACAACGATACACCCTTCCCACATTGGGACAAAAATAGAACTTATTCTTAACAGTATGTATTCTATTTTGCAAAGTTAAGTAAACAAATATATTATTATTTGTAGACGTTAAATATTTGTATGATTAGTTACAGTGTATTGTCTTCGTCTTATTTTGGGATTGTGTGTTTTTCCACTTATCCATATTCTTACCCGAAAAATGACAAAGTCTGATCAAATCATTCTGGGTAAGAAGGAATGAGAGAGTTCTAGCCTTTATATGACTTCCAATCTCTCAATCTTTCTAAATGTCTATATATCTATTTAGATGTCTGTTAATCCATCTATCTATACGAATTTAAGAGTGAAAATAAGACTATATATATCTATTACAAATTACATATTTATATAGCGCTATACGTTACAAAGTCTTCGAATGATTTTTACAATTACCATCTGTTATTAAAATAAATCGATAAAGTGTGTTTTAAATTTCGTTTTCAAAATTGCAATATTGTCAGCTTGTTTAATTGTGTTCGGAAGTTCATTCCACCACTGAGGTGCTACAACACTTTATGAGCGATCTGCTATTTTTTTTTTTTTTTACGCTTGGTACTTTCAGATGTAGGTGGATTGTGTTTAAACGTAGTTATCTTTCTCTCTGGTGTGTGTAGTTCGACCATAAATCTGATGTACTTGGGAGATTGACCATGAAGGCTTTTATAGAGCATAGTCAGAACTTTCAATTTTGTACTTAGTGTTGTGGGAAGCAAAAGCAGTTTTTTTTTAGCCAGGTTAATGAGTTTTATTCATTGCTGAGAATATTTTTGCACCCATGTTTTGGACCCTTTGGAAATTTTGTGAATATGTGTATTTGTTTTTTATATTTTGAAAACCTACTTACCTGTAATTAATTTTGCGCAATTTACCATATATGTATCACATATATATATATAGTATATGTATCAATATATCTTTTTATCTAGTTAAGCATCAATAACATATAAAAAAAACATTTTTTCTTTCAAACTATATAAATGTATATTTTTTATTTCATATGTACATATCTATACAGTGTCACAGCTAATCCTGGTGTAATGGGTACACTGGTTGTGCTGAGACGGCTGCGTTGGCTAAGGGTTGAAAGAGGTTGTCAAACACACACACAAATTTCTATTTATAATTCTATTGATGACACAACACAGTAGTAAGTTCAGACGTTTATTTACAAGACCAATGCTACAGTTCCACCACATTCAGTCATCCGATTTTTATAATATTTCGCTTCGAGATTTCTAACAGTCCTCGTAAGCGGGTTGGTCTCCTCTCAACTGACGAACAAAACTCCGTTTTTCCCCTCCTAAACCAAGAATTTCTAGTCCCTTTGTCCACCCGACCCAGCCCACTTCCGCATACCAAACATGCAATATGATACTCTAGGCCTAAAGCTCAAGTCGAGCAAGTCTGTCTTTATAAAACGAAAAGGTCAAATGGAGGTCACTACCAACTTGACCGTAACATTTACCCCCCATTCCGAGACAGACCTTGCTGAAATCTTCATCCCCGAATCATACAAGTCAATCATACAAAATATTATGGCGATGCGAAAAAAATAAATAAAACATCAGCCATTTACAATAGAAGATGTTAAACCTTTCACACTTTGAATGCAGTGGTGGAAACGAATATTTAACACACAAAAATATAAGTTCACAACAGTGAAAAAAAACAAAAAAAACAACAATAACCTTAACCCCTCTAGACCAGGGGTCGGCAACCTTTTGAGACCGAAGAGCCACTAACAAATGGAATATAAGAAACATCAATCATATAATTATTTTAAAACAGTAAAATAAATGAAAATCATACAATATATAATGTCATGGTAATGATAGAGAGCACGGAATGAGCTGGCTATTTGCTCAATTCACATTGCCTCAGAGTGACACTCATGCCCCTATGCGATACCTGGGCGCATGAAGACATTTCCAGACAACACTGGACATCTACTCATGAGGTCTGCTCCAACATTTTCACTCCCCTTTATGCTTCGAATTGTAAAGCGGTAAGGTTGAAGAGAGAGAGCCCATCGCATCACTCTTCCATTTCTCATCTTACTGTCATTTATAAATGTAAGAGGTCTGTGATCAGTTTCAATGATAAAATGAGTCCCATAAAGAAACCTCTGAAGTTTTCGAATGGCCCACACAATGGCCAAGCATTCTTTCTCAATGGCCGCATAGTTTTTTCCCTGTCAAGTAATTTCCTGCTTATGTACATAATGGGAAATTTACCGTCTGTAAATTCCTGCGTTAGTACTGCTCCTACCCCTTCATCAGAGGCATCAGTCCTTAATATAAAGGGGAGGTCAAAGTCAGGGAGTCGTAATATTGGGTCACTAGACAGGAGAGTCTGTACCGTTTCTAATGCAGTTTGACATGCATGGGTCCATGTCACTCGGTTTGGTTGTCCCTTCCTGGTCAAATCAGTTAAGGGCGCCGTTATGGCAGCGAAGTTTGGAACGAAGCGTCGATAATAATTAATTAGCCCCATCAGCGCACGCACTTGTGTTTTGTTTTTGGGCGTATCTATTTCTAGAATTTTCCCCACCTTACCCTGCTCTGGCTTGAGTTTTCCTTTTCCTAGTTGATATCCCATAAACTCTAAGGAACTGTACCCCAACATGCATTTCGAGGGCCGTGCTGTCAAGCCCGCATCTCGTAACCGAGTGAGAACCTTTTCCACTGTATCTAGGTGAGATTTCCAGTCCTTAGTCACTATCAGTATATCATCTAGATAGTTTGTCACTCCTGGCATGTCCCGTAATAGTTCCCGCATGAGACGCGAAAACGTGGCAGGAGCGGTGACAAGCCCAAAAGGCATGACCTTCCACTGAAAGTGCCCCATGTGGGTCTGGAAAGCGGTTCTCTCGCGCGCTTCGGCTTTGACTGGGACTTGCCAATATCCAGAACTCAGATCTATTTTGCTAAGTACGAGACCGGGTTCTCGGGCAATGTCAGCCAGCATGGCTTCTAGATTAGGCAAAGGTTCTGCGTCAAAAACTGTAATTTTGTTCAACCCCCTAAAATCAATGCAAAACCTAGTTGTTCCGTCTTTCTTTTTAACTAGCACTACCGGAGAAGAATAAGGGGATTGTGATTTCTCAATCACACCCAGGTCTAGCATTTCTCCAATTTCCCGTTCAATAGTTTCTCTCATGGCAAATGGCACAGGGTACATTTGCCGTCGCACTGGTTTGTCATCCAAAAGCCGGATGTCATGCTCGACGAGAGTGGTCTTACCCGGTCTGTCAGTGAACACGTCCTGGTAGCGCCCAACCAGTTCTCGAACTTCCCGCACTTGTGGTGCACTTAGATCCGGAGAGATGGGTATGTGGTTTACAGTCTCACTCCCCTTTCCCAATGGTAAGTACAACTCTCCCGCATCTTGTTCATCATCTTCAACTTCTACCACAGCCCCCGTGATGACCGTAGAGGAATTTCCAGTTCCCGTGCACTTGTCGTTCCCCTGTTCGCGTTGAACATATTCTTTTAACAAATTGCCATGGAAGATCTTGGGCCCCTTTGGAAGCAGAACCTGGTAATCATACAACCCTACTTTTTGCACGATTTCGTACGGTCCTTTCCACTTGATCTGTAACTTGTTTTTCTCATCTGATAGCAAGATGAGGACTTCGCTGCCTATCTGGAATTCCCTGCGCTTGGCTCTCCTATCAAAAAATTTCTTGGCTCTTTCACTAGCCCTACTCAGTTCTTTCATAGCCACTTGGCAGGTTTCCTCTAGTCTGTTACGAAGATCGACTACGTACTGATAAGTGGTGCGGATCTCGGTATCTTCCGGTTCAGTGGTCCACAGTTCCCGAAGGATACAACTTGGTCCTCTTACACTCCTCCCATAGAGGAATTCAGAGGGCGAGAATCCTAAACTCTCCTGCGGCGCTTCCCTGTAGGCGAAAAGCAGTGCCGGAAGATACCTATCCCAATCTCTGGTCCTCTCAATGCACATGCGTCTCAGCATGTTTTTGAGAGTGCCATTAAATTTCTCAACTAATCCGTTGCATTGAGGGTGGTACGGGCTAGTAACTAACTGTTTCATAGAGAGGAGTCTGGATATCTCCTTCATGAGATGAGAGGTAAATTGTGCTCCATGGTCAGTCAGCATTTCCCTGGGTATGCCTGTTCTTGTAAAAATCTCTACTAAAGCTTCAGCCACTCTTTCTGTATCAATAGTGCGCAGAGCTATGGCTTCAGGATACCTAGTCGCGTAGTCTACCAGGGTCAAAATATACCTATTTCCCTGTTCAGTGGGCGGATCAATGGGACCGACTAGATCGACAGCTACGCGTTGGAAAGGGGTGTCTATCAATGGCATTTCACCCAACGGTAAGCGACTAACCTTTCCCCTGGGAGACGTTCTTTGGCAGGCGTCGCAAGAGTCGCAGTAGCGTTTCATGTCACTGGAGATGCCTGTCCAGTAAAACTTTGCCAGTACCCTCTCTGTTGACTTCTTTGCCCCTAAATGTCCTCCAAAAAGTATTTCATGCCCTACCCTCATTACTTCTGCTCTGTGTACGGCCGGGACTAACAGTTGCGACAACTTTCTTCCCATTTTGTCGACTGTTTCCCTGTACAACAGGCCTTTCTTGAAAATAATTCTTTCGTCCTTTCCATAACATCGACGCGTCTGACTCTTCTTTGCCAATTCACGCAATTTGTCGAGAGACGGATCACTCTCTTGTGCATTTCGGAACTCTTCGGGGGTGACCTCAAAAGTGGTGCAGATGGGTGTCTTCAGTGGTTTAAATGGTTTGCCTTGGTTCCTGCTCATCTGGCGAGTTAACACTGCATTTCCCTCCACTATAGATGTGGTAGTAGGGTCTTGTGCCTCCCCTTGCCCAACACTCACGGTCTCTTCCCCAGGCCTTGGTACACATGTGATATCAGAACCTCTTTCAACTTTCCAATTAGGGTCGGGTAGGAAAGGGATTCTAGCCTCCTCGATATTTCCAATAACTAAATCGTAAGGTGGATCGTCCATAATCAACGCGTCCACGTTCCCAGTAAAATATGGGGTATCAATGTGAATGCACCCCACCTGCGATTCAGTAGTGGTGCAATTCATCATTTTGACCACCATCACCTTCCCCGTTATGGCAGCCGGCTCAATAAGTGTGGATTTAACCACCACTCCAGAGCATACGGAGTCCCTTAAAACTTTAACAGGGACATTGTTTACCAAGCCCCCAGCAATAGGCCATCTTTCCTTCCCAGTGCCACACTCAACCACCTTAGAAACGCCTACGTTCTGACCAATGGCGGTTGCCTTTTGGTTTAAGGGATTTTGAGTCATTACTACCGCTGATCCCAAAGGACTAATTTTCTTTTCTGGGCATCGGTTAGCCATATGCCCCTCTTTCCTACAGACATAGCATGTCGGTTTCTTTACCCGACTCACTTCATTGGCGGGGGAATTGTGTTCATTTTTCCCATCTACTCTGGGGCTGCCATTAGACTTCCCTTTGTCCTGGGGTGGATTGGCGCGTACATTATCCCTCCTAAACCCGTGTCTGGGATTCTCCTGCCCATCCTGTGAATGAGCCTCTCTATAATTTTCTGCAATTTCTAAGTATTGTGGCCATGATTGGGGTTTACGCTCCCGCAAAAAGACCCGGAGACCTTCTGACACACCCTCTATCAGTTGCTCCGTTAGTATGAGCTGAATCAAACCATCGTAGTCCCGCTCAGTCTCCGACAGTTCTACCCATCTGTCCATGTATCCCCTTAATCTAGTACCAAAGTTTGGATATGACTCTCCTTTTTCGATCCTAGCGGTACGGAATTTCCGTCTGTACGCTTCTGTCGTAAAATTATAAGCTTTCAGTAAGGCGTTCTTCATCACATGAAAATCAGTAATTTCTGTCAAGCTGAGCCGAGTTACTGTCTCTAGCGCTTTGCCGGTAAGCAGCGCATGTAGTGCTGTGGCCCACTCTTCACGTTGCCATCCCACCGTCTCTGCGTAGAGCTCAAACCTGGTCAAATAACAGTCCATGTCATCTATCTTGTCATCAAATTTAGGGAGGTTTGGTCGTTTGGCCCTATTGGTCGATATTTGACTATTGTCCGTTCTCGGTGAGGACGATGGATTCATAAGGGGATCAGAGCCTTGGATATTACCCCCCTCTTGAGCTATTCTAGCGAGTTGGATCCTCTCCTCGGATGCTAACTTAGCTAACTCAAAGGCTATTTCAGATTCTCTGCTCTGAGCCTCTCTCTCCCTCTCCTCCTTACGAGCTGCCCTTTCCTTATCTTTCTCAGCTATATCTGACTTTCTTTCGTTCTGAGCCCATTCTAATACCTGAGGACCCTCTATTCCCAGTGAACGCGCTAGTTCAATATAATCTTGTATGGTCTTCATGGCTATCGATATATCAGCCCTAATTTTAAAACAAAACACTAAATGTCACTCTAATGAACAATGTAAAGAAGCAAAAAAATGCCAACTTACCCCGTACTCCTTGACGAAAATAGAAAACCACAGGTTAAACTAAAATTTAAAATAAAATGTTAAAGTTAAAGTACATGCAGCTGTCAGGAAATACAGCTATGTTGGCGGCTGGCAGGAAATACAGCTGTGCTGGCGGCTGTCAGGGAATACAGCTGTGCTGGCAGAAAATACAGCTGGGCTGTCGGCTGGCAGGAAAAACAGCTGTGCTGGCAGCTGTCAGGAAATACAGCTGGGCTGGCGGCTGTCAGGAAATACAGCTGTGCTGGCGGCTGTCAGGGAATACAGCTGTGCTGGCGGCTGGCAGGGAATACAGCTGTGCTGGCGGCTGGCAGGAAATACAGCTGTGCTGGCGGCTGTCAGGAAATACAGCAGGGCTGGCGGCTGGCAGGAAATACAGCTGGGCTGGCGGCTGTCAGGAAATACAGCTGGGCTGGCGGCTGACAGGAAATACAGCTGTGCTGGCGGCTGTCAGGGAATACAGTTGTGCTGGCGGCTGTCAGGGAATACAGCTGTGCTGGCGGCTGTCAGGAGATACAGCTGTGCTGGCGGCTGTCAGGAGATACAGCTGTGCTGGCGGCTGTCAGGAAATACAGCTGTGCTGGCGGCTGTCAGGAGATACAGCTGTGCTGGCGGCTGTCGGGGAATACAGCTGTGCTTGTAACTGGCAGGAAATACAGCTGCGCTTGTGGCTGGCAGGAAATACAGCAGTGCTGGCGGCTGTCAGGAAATACAGCTGTGCTGGCGGCTGTCAGGAGATACAGCTGTGCTTGTGGCTGGCAGGAAATACTGCTGTGCTTGTGGCTGGCAGGAATTACAGCTGTGCTTGTGGCTGTCAGGAAATACAGCTGTGCTGGCGGCTGGCGGAATTATTGTTGCGTTCTACAACTGTGCTGTGTATCAAACGTGAATTATCGAGCCCCCAGTGATAGTTGACGTTCTCTTGGTCCCTTGACACTAGTTCTGTCATACAAAACTTCCAGTACTTTATAGTTCTGCTGGACAGTCCTTCTAGTGCCAATTGTCAAGGTTCTGCCGACGAGACTCCCAGTATGTCACAGCTAATCCTGGTGTAATGGGTACACTGGTTGTGCTGAGACGGCTGCGTTGGCTAAGGGTTGAAAGAGGTTGTCAAACACACACACAAATTTCTATTTATAGTTCTATTGATGACACAACACAGTAGTAAGTTCAGACGTTTATTTACAAGACCAATGCTACAGTTCCACCACATTCAGTCATCCGATTTTTATAATATTTCGCTTCGAGATTTCTAACAGTCCTCGTAAGCGGGTTGGTCTCCTCTCAACTGACGAACAAAACTCCGTTTTTCCCCTCCTAAACCAAGAATTTCAAGTCCCTTTGTCCACCCGACCCAGCCCACTTCCGCATACCAAACATGCAATATGATACTCTAGGCCTAAAGCTCAAGTCGAGCAAGTCTTTATAAAACGAAAAGGTCAAATGGAGGTCACTACCAACTTGACCGTAACATACAGTATAGGGCGTTTGCAATCACGTGACAAAAAGCACGTGATTTTTGGTTTACTTTGTGTAGTGGTGTACAAGTACAATGAACCTGTATTAATAAAGTTTCATATAGGCTCGAGCTTTTTTTAAATGATGTTTTGCGTTTTAAGTCTTATTAAGATTTAAGCTGTATTATGTCTGTTAAATAAAAAAGGGTATTTTATTATTGTCATAGACATAGATCATAGACGATGTGAGCCTTTTAGTGACTTGACTAGATAGTCTATTCACCAACACTATCACTTGGCATTGTAGCTGCCTTACTTAGCCATTAGCCTAGCCTACGAAACATTAAAAGTGTAGGCCTATAAAGTGAACTTGAAAGTATAAATAGGTCTAGCCGGCCCTAGATTAATCACATTAATCAATTAATCTACAGTACTACTATTTACCTCTTTATTTTTTAGTAGGATAGCCAATATTCATATGTGAATTTGGCATGATAAGAAACTTCACCATATGCCATATTTGTTCCTCAATAGTGGCTCTATTTACAAATGACTTCACTAAAAAACGTAAGCTCCGCCCATTGCAAACGCTCTATTTTCCTTATTATCTGTCATTCTTCAATTTCAACGCGCGGTATATATTCTAGAATTACTTAATATGCATCCCTGAATATACAATATACAGTAAAGCACTGAAACAAGACAATGTAGACGAGATGAGAATTAGTGTAAAAATATAGATTGAAGAAAGAAGCCAGTGGAATGGAATATCCAATAAACTTTTATCAAACTGCGGCTTATGCTTTCAGATGTAAAATCATCCCCTAAGGGCGTCTTCTACACTAGTTTGCTCATCTCTTCTTCTTTATATATTTTAAACCAAAGACACATTTCTTTTTATATTAGAGTTGAAATATGTATATTAGAAGAAAATGAGCTTCTTTAACCATATATATATATATATTGTGTCTATTTATTGCATTACATTTCTTTCTGAACCTAGGCATAAATATATTTTTCTATCACTGACCAAAAACTATTTCTATATTTATATCACTCACTTTTGTGTGTGTGTGTGTTTCTCTCTATTAGTTTTATCTATTTATAAATCTCTCGTCACACATAATTATTCATCTGGCCTTCTATCTATTTAATCTATTAATCTATCCACACATTCTTCTATCTATTTAATCTATTAATCTATCCACACATTCTTCTATCTATTTAATCTATTAGTCTATCCACACATTCTTCTATCTATTTAATCTATTAGTCTATCCACACATTCTTCTATCTATTTAATCTATTAATCTATCCACACATTATTCTATCTATTTAATCTATTAATCTATCCGCACATTCTTCTATCTTTTTAATCTATTAGTCTATCCACACATTCTTCTATCTATTATATCTATTAGTCTATCCACACATTCTTCTATCTATTTAATCTATTAGTCTATCCACACATTATTCTATCTATCTTTACCTTTTATCCAACAATCTACCTAACCAACTATGAATGTATCCACCCACCCATCTATTCGGCTAAATTCGTATCTATTTTCGTTCTTGAACAAATTCAAAAAAGATCTGCAAGGGTCATAACTAGTGAGCATTCCCAATTAACAAGAGTAACGTCATTAGTCATATCACTAAACCAAGAAACACTAGAGGACAGAAGGGCAAATAGTAAAAAGGTAAACATAATGCATTAAAAACCTAATTTAGAAATACAACCCAATAACAACCTGTTGCAAAGCTCAGATTAAACAAAAAGACAAAAACATTTTCCTTATCCCCTTGCGAGAACTAGACTCGGACCACGGATGAGCGTAGGCTGCAATAATCTTCTTTATAGAAGGAGCGTCTGTAATGTATAAGATAAGATAAGATATTTATCTTTCTATTGTATGTATCAGGGTTGGTAGAATTGGATTGCGTTTGCTTCTTACAGTGAAGTACGGCTCCCTTAGCACGTATTCTACCAGCCTCTGGCCTATATAATTGTTAATACTTATTTTGTATTTGTGTTCTCTTTAATCATTTTAATGTATATAAGTCGCCAACTTTACACAACACTTAAATGAGGACGTGTACAATTCGTAGCCATATTGATCAAATAATGTGTGTATTCAACAATAATGTATACAATATAAAATAGCAAAAAGTAAATACCGAAAGAAACATTCTCAACATCGTTTTATTGATACAATAAGCAAAAACAAAAATTAAATTTAAAAAAAATCGTTCTCACTTTAGTTTTTATTGTATTGAAATAGTTTTTTCTTTTTTATTTTTATTTACCCTTTTATTGTTTGGTATTTGTGTTTGTTGTTTTGTCTCTTTTAGATATTATATTATTGTTAATTTAATATTATTAATAACAAGTCAAGTCAACACAACTGCTTCCTACATTTTAATACCAGAAGTTTGACAGCAACAATACTTATGCATATGCCAGGGTCAGGACGACCAGAAACAATTAAAAAGAACAAAAACTAAATACCGAAAAGAAACGATGTCACTTTTATTGTTTTTATTGTAATAGTCTTTTTTTCTTTCTCTCTTAACAAAACACATTGTAGTCATTCGTTTCTCCGTCATTTTGACGGGCATAACCACTAGTATATAAATAGTATAGAACTAGTGTGGCACTTTATTATACTAAAAAAATGAAATGTTACTCTCATGGGACACAAACATGCCCACGTCTGGTATATATCTATTGTTCTTTAAAACCCTTCGCCAATCTATCTATCTATGCATCTATGTATATATGTATCAATCGGACAATATATTTATCTATTAATATATTTAGCAATCTAGTAATCTAGCAATCCAGTCTTATCAATCTGTTCATCTCTCTACCCATATTTCTATTTTTATATCTATCTATGCGTCCCACTGCTTATCCATCCATACATTTACCTTTTAAAGGAAACATATTTTATCTTAAACCTTAATCTGCAAATGTAATCGTCAACAGATTTGTTGTTTTTTTTACTTCCAAAGCCCTCACCCTCCTACGCACACACTCAACCACCTTTTTACAAAACTATGCATCGATCGATAAAATAATGTAAAAAAAAAAACAAACTACCTCACAGATATTGTAACGCACACATACAATAAAACACACACACACAAATACAGGGAATAATAGGCCTACATGCAGTGTGATCTGCATGCGTCCGATCACTCCTCAGATCTCCGTGTCGCTAGTCCACACTGTGGGCCGTCCATGTTGACACTGGCCCACCAGATCCTCTAAATAAATAATTAACGAGATAACGAGAAAGAAGGTGAAAAAAAAAAGAAAGACAACTTGTACAGGATGGATACTCTTCAGCTTGGCACCAAATAGAAATACTTCAACAATGTTTTTTTTTTATTTTCTTAATATCAACTCGACAAAGGGGCGTAACCTTGGAGAGTGAAATGAAGGGAATCAAATCTTTTTATTCATTTTGATGAGATTATCTCAGCCAGAAAAGTGTATTTTATTTTCCAGTATTTTTTTTTGTTTTTTATTGAGAAATAATATTTAAAAATTGCTCTTGAGCAAAATTTACTCATTTTGCTTTAAATGTTTGTTTTTTTTGCTTTTTCTAACATAATACATTTTTTTTCTTGATAATAGTAAATTTGGTATAAACTTGAGATGTGGTATAGTGGCAGATTGGCACATCTTTTCTCCAAGACTTATCATACTGTATGCATGATTTTACTTTGTTTTTTTTTACTCACATTTTGACGATATCAAAGAGATAATTCATAATAATTAATAATAATGCTAGAGAAAAGTTAATTTGTTGAAAGATAATATAAAATAATAATTGGATATAATATATAGTATACTTTTTACAATTATTGCATATTATTATTTTAAGAACTATCCGTGTATTCACACGAGTTTAAAATGTTTTCAAAAGTAAAATACTCCTGAGACCATATTAATCTTAGGACCCGTGACCATATTAATCTTAGGACCGGTGACCATATTAATCTTAGGACCGGTGACCGAATTGATCTTAGGACCGGTGACCACATTGATCTTAGGACCGGTGACCGAATTGATCTTAGGACCGGTGACCACATTGATCTTAGGACCGGTGACCACATTGATCTTAGGACCGGTGACCGAATTGATCTTAGGACCGGTGACCACATTGATCTTAGGACCGGTAACCATATTGATCTTAGGACCGGTGACCATATTGATCTTAGGACCGGTGAAATTGTGTTCATCAGTGCATTCTATTGAATTGTGTGGCCATCAAAAATATCCAGCTGCAGTGACTTTACCCCAACTAATGTCAGCTACCCATTAGAGCTATGCAGACTCATGGACACATTCCAGTACCGGGAACAAATCCTAGCCTTTACCAGGATTCGAAATCAGAACATTCGGTTCTCGAAATCAAAACATTCGGTTCTCCTGCCGCTCGACCAACACGCCCCTTTTAAAACTTTTAGGAAAATGAAATTGAGACTCTATTATAAAAACAAGTCCAAAAGGTTAAACAGCTGGAGGCATGTCCATCAGTCAGAAAGTCTTTATTCGTAATGCAAATCATTCAGGCACCAGATTTTAACGAGGTTCTTCTTTCTAAGCAAACGTTTTAGAATTTTGATAAATATAACAGGTATTTCATTTTATATCTCTTGAGTTTTAATACAGTTTTATATTGTCAAAATATATATAAAACAATAATGATAACATAATTTCAAAAAACAAAACCAACAACTGCAACTTATTACAGATGAAGATTTCTCTTTTAAACTAAAATAAAGTCGGTCGTGGCTTGTCAACCTAATCTGTATGGTTAGCCGAGCATGTTCACCGCCCATCTATCCATCATGCACTGTCCAAATCCCGGATGCCCACATAAAATGACCGCCTGTGATTTGAGGGCTGAGTGCATTACGACCAGGAGCTTATGTAATTTAGCTCAATCTTTAACAGTCATCAGAGAGAGATAGAAAAAAACGAGAGAGAGAGAGAGAGAGAGAGGGGGGGGGAGAGGGAGAGAGAGATAAAGAGATACAAACATATGGAAAGCCATGAAGACATAAGCGAGTGGATCGATACAAGCAAAACTGAAAGTAAATGTATGTGAACATTTGATGGAAGATGGTAGATTTGATTGCGCACAAGGTAGATTTAGCGACATAGTAAATAATTTAGTAGTATACTAGTAGATTTAGTAGCATATTTATAGTTTTACTAGCATACTGGTAGATTTTGTGAAATGATTACAAATTTAATAGAATACAAGTGGAATTCGTAATATGCTAATGAATTAAAAGTAAACTTGTAACTTGTGTAGCATAGTGTTAGATTTAGAAGTATACTGGTAGATTGTGTAGCATACTGTTAGATTTAGTAAAAATAATTACACATTTAGTAGCATGCTAATGGATTTCAAAGTATACTCATATATTTTAAAGCGTACTGTTACATTTATACATGTGCTTTTAGGTTTTGTAGAATATTGAAATATTTTGTAAAATGCTTGGACTATTCTTTAGCATAGTGGAAAATATAACATTACCCCGACAGATTTAGCAGTTTAGTCAGAGTTCAAAGTTCAAAGTTTATAAGACGTTTACCATCAATGCAATGGAGACTCGCAAGGTCAACTTGAAATATTTTAGTACGTAGTAATCCTTAGATGGGTCAAACTATTGATATTATTGATGTTCTTATACTCAGCGGCGATATTATAAATATACAATAACTACTAAACTATATCATCATTGTCCTGTTTTCTTTTGGAATTTAAAGACCAAGTGAAGAGGTTTTTCTCAAAGGAACGAGATTTGGAATAGCCTCATACGGCAGTGACGTATCACAAGGGAAATAAATATATAAAAATAGACGCTATAAATCTATATTTAACCATTTTGTTAAAAATAAGAACCGGGAAAAGATTCAAAACATGTGGCAATAGATTCAAAACACGTGACAATATTCATTTTTCCTAGTCGGAATCCTTTATGTTACGTCACTTTTCTATATTGCCGGAAATAAAAACATCTCAAATGGCTACGAGATTTGGAGTAATCATCCGAAAAACACACACATTTAAGTGCAAATATTGAACTAATTACTTAAAATGTATCTTTGATATTTTGTATAAATGTTTCTTTTTAACATTCAGATACTGAATACACTATTTACTATCAAAATCAAATGTTAACTCAATTTTGATAAAAAGCTCTTTACTTGGTCTTTAAAGAACAAAATGTGTTGATTGCTCGTGGTACGCTTTGTTTTGTGTGAGAAAAATTAAATGATAAAGTGATAACTTATGTTAAATTATTTGTTACTTGAAATGAATATACAAATTGACACGAAAGTTTTTTTTGAAGCCCATGCCAAACAAAATACAACGTGGTTTTGAGATAAAGCTTAATATGACTAAGGACTATAAAGGACTGTGAAGTTATACTTTCAATGTTGTGTAAATGCATAAATGGGTCACTAAATGTTGTCCTCAATCAAGTCATAAATATATTTTGAAACGCTATGTAATCAAACTTAACACCACATAATGAAAAAAAATATAATTAAAACAATAATAATTTTAAATATTGCCCAAAATGTGTATGTTTATCTTCTATATAAAAACCAAGAGAAAGAAAAAGATGTAAATAAATTCGTTTCATTAATTATGCTACATTAATAGTTATTTATTCAACTCTTTATCTACCTAGCTGTTTCTCTTATGCTTAGATAGAAAAAAAAAGGAAAACTTATAAACCGTTATCCGATTTCATTCTTCTGTTAGTCAACCTCTCCTTTTCTTGTTTTTCTGTACCTGCATTGCCCTCTCTCTCTCCACGCGCCCCTTTCCTCTTTTATATTTGCTCCGCCCCCACCTCCTGCCCCACCCATCCGTCTACTTTCCTAGTCCTATGATAATGCTGTCAACACGAAGCTAGATATTTACTGGTTGAATTAAAAGTAACGAGACACTGATATCAATGTGTTGATTTTTGTTTGAATTTTCAATGATGTGATTTGGAGCGTTGACAAAGGGCAGGGAACGATGCGGCCCATCTGTTAGAGACAATGATTGATAGAGTGAATGATTGGTGGATGTCTTTTTACATCATCAGTTAATTGATAGAGTGAATGATTGGTGGATGTCTTTTTACATCATCAGTTAATGTATAAATATATGTGTATACAAAATGATGGATAGACAGATCAAAAGATTGAAAGGAATTATACATCTCTGAACAGATAGATATAAAGTTAGACTGACATATAGACAGAGAGACAGTAGGATAAATAGAGATGGACGAATAGAGAGATATTAGTCTTAGATGAATAGATTGATATAAGTCTTAGATGAATAGATTGATATAAGTTAGATCAATAAATGTGATATAAAGATTTGCTAATTACTAGTTTAATTTACAAATAGATAAATAAAAAGATTGACACGTAGACAGACAGACAGATAGATACATAGAGATAAAATTAGATGGATAAATTGATGATGATGATGCTTGACCATCGCTTGCGAAGAGGACCATCCTTTGTCAGCGTCATAGATGCTTATGGGTACGAAGATGGATGGTGAGACCTATTCTTGCCCGAAAAAGTTTGTCCCAGTGGGGGCATGGATGCGAGGCCTGGCCGGCAGAAGCGGGGCTGTCTTTTCTGGATTTTCTACGTTGACACTTTGCATTGCGACCATCGCCTTTTTTCCTCATGAGCTGCTGCACCATTGATAGTCATGTTTCGCCAAGAGGATCGGTCCTCAGACAGTCTTTCCCTGTTGTTTAGGTCAATTTGGGTGGATGAATAGATATTAGTAGCAGATGAATATGAATTGATTGAATATAGAATATATTGATATACAGATATGCTAATTAATAGTTTAATTTAGAAAGAGATATAGATCAATAAAAAGATTGACACGTAGACAGAGAGACAGCTGGACATATAGATAGATGGCAGATAGATAGACATATTAATATTTTATATTAGACAAAGACATACATATGTAAACATATGAAGGGGTAGATAAATAGACATATACAATAATAAGCATATTATTGGAGAGACAAATAAAAAGTCAAATGTTCATAAAGATAGATATTTCATATACTAAATAGATTTATAGAGAATATATAATAACATAGATACTGAGATGAAAAGAGGAATATATTTTTCCTCTACCACCTAATATGCTCACTAAATGATCTCGTCCCATGACTTTCATTTGACCTCAAAGTCCGCCAGATATGGCACACATCAACTTTGATACCCAAGCCATACATTTAAATTACAGATAGAGAGACTTGGCTTGCAGGTTCTCCCAGGACAATGTCCTCTCCACTGCTGGACACTATCAGTTCCCCAACTCCCCGGGTTCACAAAATTCGACCAATCAATACACTCATTCGCCAGGTTTTTCTAGTCTCGCGGAGTCTCGAGATGTCAAGGTCATGTTTGTGATCAGCGCATTAAAGCGCCTCTTTCAATTATTGACATTTATTTTTGATGTTTGTTTGTTTGTTTGTCTCTCTTCTCTCTTTCTCTCTCTATCTCTCTCTTTTTATCTCTCTAATCTTCTTTTGGATAATGTGAATAAAAGGTAATAATTTCATTAAAATAAGGAAGTTGTTCGACACAGAAAAAGAAATCAGATGGAGTCTAAAATCTCTTGTGTTAGGGCATGTGTGTGATGCTTCCATTTTGTTGATAAAATACAAGAAGAAGGGCAAAAATAGCGGGGGGGGGGGGGGGGAGCTTTGAGAGATTCTGAAAGACAATGAAACATGGAGACTTAAAAAAAAAACATGTACATGAAGAGAGAGAGAGAG
Organism: Anisus vortex; assembly: GCA_949126835.1. Taxonomy (NCBI): domain Eukaryota; kingdom Metazoa; phylum Mollusca; class Gastropoda; family Planorbidae; genus Anisus; species Anisus vortex. Next base: position 5,916,008 of record OX421502.1, on the reverse strand, counting down.
AGAGAGAGAGAGAGAGAGAGAGAGGGAGGGAGGGAGGGAGGGAGGGAGGGAGGGAGGGAGGGAGAGAGGGAGAGAGAGAGAGAGAGAGAGTGAGAGAGAGAGAGAGAGAGAGAGAGAGAGAGAGAGAGGGAGGGAGGGAGGGAGGGAGGGAGGGAGGGAGGGAGAGAGGGAGAGAGAGAGAGAGAGAGTGAGAGAGAGAGAGAGAGAGAGAGAGAGTGATAGAGAGAGAGAGAGAGTGATAGAGAGAGAGAGAGAGAGAGAGAGAGAGAGTGCTTAAGAGGGAAAAATAGAGAAAGATAAAGAGAACGAACAGGATGATGGAGAGATTAGCGATATAGGTAGACGATAGAGGTATATATATAGTGAGATGGATAGATAGATTGATAGATGATAGGTCGATAGATAGATTATGTTGATATGTAGTGATAGGTGTAACAAGCTACTCAACAAGATTAATCTATTGATGAATATTCGTGTCAAGTTACATTAATAGACATAAAAATAGAAAGTCAAACAATTAAACAGACATTGAGAGATATACTGTAAGGCAGATAGACAGGCAGATGGACAGAAAACAGATAGCTAGTTAAAGAGATAGACCGATAGACAGATATTCAGACAGATAAACAGTAAGACAGATTAGACAGATAAACTTATTTTAGACAGTACGACATATATTAGGTCTTCTTATATACAGATAGACAGATAACCAGACGGATAGGCAGATAAAGAGAGAACCTGACCCCTGACCCCTTCCCAATCTCCCGATTCATGACACTATAAGGGCATAGGATTGTATTTTAAAAAACATAAGGCCTTAATGATTTTTTGCAGATTTAAAAAACGGAACACACTTTAGATTATGACCTTTCTCAGTCTTCTTAGATCTGCCTTGATAAAAAAAAAAGTTTATGGTTAGGAACATTCTGCCTAAAACAAAATTATCTCTAACCACACGGCCTATGGGTACTAGACACACGGGCTATGGACACTAGACACACGGCCTATGGGCACTAGACACACGGCCTATGGGCACTAGACACACGGCCTATGGGCACTAGACACACGGCCTATGGGCACTAGACACACGGCCTATGGACACTGGACAGTTTTGTAGCCCGGGTGAAAATAAATCAGGCCTGTATAAGCTACCGATACAAAAATATAAACTAAAATGAGCAGAAAGCTATAGATAGATGTCTGAAATGAAATCGCAAAAGTATAATATGAGACAATAAGGTCACGTGTCTTTAAATTAAATAATATGATTGGTTCAACACACACACACACATTCTACTTTATATATAGAGAGTTCTTGTTGAAAATGGAAAATTAACTTTTAAAAAAAAAACACCGAATTCTTTAAAACAGAAGTTTAATATGACAAACATTATTGGGCTACTTTTAAGCTAGAAAAAAATTAGCAATTTTTTATTGCGAATAAATAAGAACTAAACTAATGCCCAGCTTGTTTCTTTGGGCTATTTACTTTCTTCTCAGTAACTCGTGATATCGATCGAGTACAGAAATCTGTTGCGATGGTGAATGATCGGAAGTGAAGCACAGCAAATATCTGAACAAGAAGAAGAGTAGTAGGGAGTGGGGGGAAGAGGTGAGGGAGTCTGTGAAGGAGGGTAGGTGGGGGGTAGGACTAACCAGAAACAGTTCTGTCTGCACGTGCTCACGCGGAAAACACCTACTGTTTCCATGGTAACCAGGCGTAAATATAAAAGGGACAGGACAAAGGCTTTGAGTTTGTTTTTGTTTTTAAAAGGAAATTAAAAAAAACATATGGCCGGTAGCTTCGATCGATTCTACTATTGGTGCTGTTTTATTGATATTAATTTTGTTTCGTTTAGGTTTGAGTAGTAGCCGGTAAAACTTTGAATAAACACGCCATAGTTCATTTAGAAAATACACATAGTTATGATGAAATAGATGCCCGCGGAGATGACGCAGAAAATTTGTGAGAGAGAAAGAGAAGGAGATGATGACAAGGTAAGAGAAGGAGACTTGAGAGAAAGAGAAGGGAGGGCTTGAGGGAAGAAGAGAAAGGAAGAGAGGGATGGAAAAGAGACCGGGAAAAAGAGATAGATTGATCAGAGGGAGACAGAGGGAAGTAATAGATAGTTACATGAAGAGAGGGAGTAAGAGGGGGAGATAATCATTAGTCTATTTTATGTCCATAGAATTCTACTATTAAGATACACAAAATATTTGTTACATCCACCATAATGACGTTGAAAAGAATGACAGAGAAATAAATAAATTAAGAGAGTGTCTGTCAAAGTAATAGCTTTGTTTACATTTTATACAGATCGACAAATGTCAATAAAATGCGCATTGCAAGGGGAGGGGCTAATAGGTGATTTAAAATGCTGCTGGAATTGGTTGTGATGTGAATTGCAATGAAACGTGACCATAGGAGCCTTAAAGGATGCTCCACAAGGATCCAGACTCATTGCTTTAAGAGTTTAACTCGACCCATTCTGGAGTACGCATCGACTGTGTGGGATCCCCACCAATAACATCTGATATCTTCGCGGAAGATGACCCAACGACGTGCAGCACGTCGTATCCTACAGGACTGCGGTCTTAAAAAAAGCGCCGCTGCTTTGGGTGGTCAAACTCCATCTTGAGCCCCTACAACACCGCAGAGCGGTAGACAAAGCCACGACGATGCACAAGATCATGAATGGACACGTGGACATGTCCACACAGACAGGTCGCATCCGATAAGTGTCCCGCTCTACCAGAGGTCACATTTCAAACTATGTGTTCCACACGCAAGCAGCGACGTTTACAAATATTTTTTTCCGTTAGCCATTAGACCAGGGATCGGCAACCTAAGGCACGCGTACCAGACTTGGCACGCGGAGCCCTTTTCAGTGGCACGCGGAGGACTTCCGAAAAAAATGTTTTTTTTAATGGCTTCTGCGAGCCATATAGCTGGCCAGACTCTGAATATAATTTAATTAAAAAGAAGTACAATTTATTTTAAATAAATCAAAGCCCAGCCATTTTATTCTGTCGTTTGCCTGTTCTAAAGCGTTTAGTTTCAACGGATAAAATCTAGTCTTTGCGTCCTTTGTGCGTACATCAAAGGATGCTTACATCAAAAGAATGATTCGATTTCTCTACATTTGGTTGCTTTTGTTTGTATTATATCGCAAGCCGAAAAAATATCGAACTGAAATTAATTGAATTGTTTTTGGCGATTCCAGTAATGTTATTTTAAAGTATTTCCTTCAACTTAACGTAAAAAAAAGTGTGCCACCGCAATTAAAAGCTGGATCAACGTCCATGTCAAGAAATTTTGACAAAGAATATAGATTCATCAAACAAAAGGATCGTGCTGTATGTTCTTTCCGTTGTGAAAGTGTTGTATGTCGTATGTCCGGTGTACAAAGACATTTTGTAATTCTAGGTTTGCTTTTTCAACCTTAAACACATTAAAGGACGTCTCAGTAAACTGAGATCACAATGTAATTAATAATTTAATAATATTAGTAAAGTATAATAGTAAGTGGTAAGTGCCAGTGATAGTAAGTGTTAGCGCTTCATCGTGAGTAACAAAATAATGTTAAGACTTTAGACAATAATTCACATAAATGTAAACGTCAGGGAGACTAGTAAAATATTGTATTTGATATAAATGCAAAAAAAAGAAAGAGGATAATTATCAAAAACACGTAATATTTTTTCATTAAATATAAAACGCTTAAACTATTTTCTCTATAAATAATTCTCTTTTTGCTTTTGGCCTTGGTCCTGCTACGGAGTTTAAATTAATTGCCGTATAAAAATAATTTTTTTAAGTATGATAGAGCGGGGTTGACTTTTAAGCTGTTGGCACACTGTTAGCAAAAGGTAAACTGTTATAGTTGATTATCCGTGCCTTTTTCCGCTTGGTTTTTGGGAATCACAATAGGCTAAGTTACTGTAATCATAAGTTGCTATGTTTATTGAATTTATGTTAGTTTAATATTAACTAACATGTTTTATGCTATTCAAAAACATTTTTTTATTAATGTTATACTTATTAATTTCTTTAGTTTTCTTCAGTATTTATTATTCGTCTATAGTTTGTAAATTAGACAAGACGGCGTTTTTTTTAGCGCGCCTAAGAAAATATTTTAAGCACAAAAATACTACCAATTATTCAATTATGTTATTATTTGAATAAATATATATATATATATAATATATGCATATTTAATTAATGGTTAGTATAAAAATTTAACAGGTATTAATATTTTAGATTAAGTAAATATATAAAAAAATTGCTTAGCTGTAGAGTAATTTCTTTTTAAATACAGTCAATTACAAACGGGATGCTGTATGGAAAGTCCCTTAAAACCCATCTGTTTAGGTCCGCCTATGACCTGTGATGCCTCGTTCCTGGTCTCGGTTTGTTTTTATGCTTCCTTTGTATTATTACCAGTATGTGCTAATATGTCTTTGTTTTAAAGCCACTTAAATGTTGTAGTTATTGTTTTTTAAATATTGTACTATCGTTTTGGTCACTTTTAATGTTGCACCTAATACTTTTAAAATCAATTTTATTGCTGTAGCTATTATCCTTATAGCCATTTAATGATGTAACTATTGTCTATTTATTTTAGTAGCCTTAATAGTTTGTAATTTTAGTAAAAATTGTAAAGCGCTTAGAGCTGTAAGGTAAGCGCTCTATAAAAATGCCTCAATAAATAAATAAATAAATAAAAAATGATCTTGAATAGCTTGCCTCAGATTCTTAGGCAAAAGAGTGTTTTTAGTAAAAGTTTAAAGACCTTAGCCTTGAATGCCGATACATCCGCCACTGCAATTCATATGAAGAGCTCTTTATAGTAAGTAAAGTACCTTATCCATAGGGCCGGTGAAGCAGCGTTCACCAGTTTATGTGGCGATTACATCACAGATCTCGAACCCATAGATGAGATCTTCGCTGACAGTCTTTCGTGAACTTCAACAGTCAAATTCCAACGTGATATTCCCAAACTTCAAAAGTAAAATTGCGTGATTTTTTCAAACTTCAACAGTCAAATTCCGTCATTTTCTCAAACTTCAACAGTCAAATTCCAACGTGATTTTCCCAAACTTCAACAGTCAAATTCCAACGAGATTTTCCAAAACTTCAACAGTCAAATTCCAACGTGATTTTCCCAAACTTCAACAGTCAAATTCCAACGTGATTTTCCCAAACTCTAACAGTTGACCTCCAAATCGATTTTCCTAAACTTAACAGTCGACATCCAACGTGATTTACATGATGTTTAAACCGAAGCAGCAGGTAAGTTGTGTTAATTTTGAAAATGTCTTTCTTTGAGGCCTTGAGCTTGCCATTGAAAATCTGTCTTCGTGCGGAATATGGCACGCGTTTCGACCCTTAACTTAGACCGCTTAGCCGATTTCGAACAAACGTTAATAGCACTCGTTATAGAGTTATCCGTAATATTTTTTAGTGCGCTGTGTATTTTGATGAATTTTTTTATTTTAAATACATAAAATGTATTTCCAATGTTGCAGATACATATCAAATATAAGAAAATTGTTCAGAAAAAAAAGGCCACTAAATTAGAACATGGTGATTACAAGAATTTCCCTTGCACGTCTTTCACTCAAAAGCGGATTTCGAGAAAACTCTGATATTGTGTATACCATTGCAGTTTATATTTCAATACTTTTTTTACTTTTATTATTCTCTTGATTAATTTTTATTTTATTTAAAGATTTATAACAATTGTGAGGTAAGACAGGTCAACTGGTGAAATAGAGAATGGCCCAGAATTGTTTTTACAGAAATGAGAAACGATTGAGCTGTGATCTATAGTGATTAGTGAACGAGCAACTGTATATAATTATGGTATACCCAGAGTTTGAGCTTAATTATTTAAATTGTCAATGTTACTACAAGTGACTTGTTCGATTAATTGAAAATGTCTATTGTTACTACAAATAGATTGCTCAATTAGTTGACAATGAATAATTGACATTGTCGATTGTTACGACAAGTAGCTTTTTCAATTATTTGACAATGTCAATTGTTACAACAAGTGCCTGGATAGAATAATTGTCATTTTCAATTGTTTCTACAATTACTACTATCAATAAACTTACAATGTTAATCATCATGACAAAGGAAGCTATTACATCAGATTTTTATTTCAATTCTTTTAAAAACATATTCTTTTAAAATTTAAAGACAGGTAGCTATAATATATTTTTGAAATTGATACTTTTAACCCCATAAGTATGAAATATAGATGTATTGATACATTTAAGTGTTTAAGATTGAAATTTTACTGAACTGATACTTGGCTATTTAAATATGAACCTCTACAGAAAGGATACTTTTAAATGTTTAAGTATGAATTATGACTGAATTGATACAATATACTGTATAATAGGAAATATAGCTGAATTAATATTTTAAACAGTATATTTATGAAACATGACTGAATTATTATTTTAAACAGTATAATTATGAAACATGACTGAATTATTATTTTGAACAGTAGAATTATGAAACATGACTGAATTATTATTTTAAACAGAATAATTATGAAACATGACTGAATTATTATTTTAAACAGAATAATTATGAAACATGACAAAATTATTATTTTGAACAGTAGAGTTATAAAACATGACTGAATTAATATTTTAAACAGTATAAGTATGAAACATGACTGAATTATTATTTTAAACAGTATACGTATGAAATATGACTGAATTATTATTTTAAAAAGTATAAGTATGAAATATGAATGAATTAATATTTTAAACAGTATAATTATGAATCATGACTGAATTATTATTTTGAACAGTAGAATTATGAAACATGACTGATTTATTATTTTAAACATAATAATTATGAAACATGACTGAATTATTATTTTGAACAGTAGAATTATGAAACATGACTGAATTAATATTTTAAACAGTATAAGTATAAAACATGAATGAATTAATATTTTAAACAGTATTAGTATGAAACATGAATGAATTAATATTTTAAACAGTATAATTATGAAACATGAATGAATTAATATTTTAAACAGTATAATTATGAAATATGAATGAATTAATATTTTTAACAGTATAAGTATGAAATATGACTGAATTAATATTGTAAATAGTATAAGTATGAAATATGACTGAAATAACCCTACCGACGTGAAGATTTGTTTCCAACTAAAGTTTACAGTTGTCTGCCCTTACTTGGAGAAAAAGTCGTCCATTAATGAACGACCATCGTTTATCATTTGCATACTAATACTCAGCTTCTCATTATCATCAATGTGATAACCTCGGACCCTTGGGCAATTGAGGCGAATGGGCATTGAGGCGAGGGGAGGGAGATTGGGAGGTCAGAAAACGCTGGACACAAACGGTCATTCTATTTCTGTCATTCTTTCAGGTCATGTGTGTGGGTATGTATGTGTGTGCGAATGTGTGTGAAAATGTGTAAGTATGACTGTCTGTGTGTGTATGTGTGTGTGAATGTGTGTGAAGTTGTGTAAGTATGACTGTCTCTATGTGTGTATGTATGTGTGTGTGAATGTATGTGAAGTTTTGTAAGTATGACTGTCTGTGTGTGTGTGTGTGTGTTGAAAAAAAAGGGTGGATCAAGTTAAGACGGAAGTTACGTAGCGCGGGCCTGGGCAGTTCCAGGCTGGACTATGACATCGATCCTGAAATGGAATCCGACATCTACTAAAAGCAGACACGGCCGGGTTAAGGGGCACACAGGGGTAGCGGGAAGCGCTAGGAAGGTTTGGATGGATTCCAGAAGTAAGGGATTATTCGGGTATCTTGGCGCGTCCAGTCCTCTACAGCCCTTTAACTATTCACAACACCCATCGGGCTTAAGCAGAGATTTATGTGGCAGGGTTTAACCTCAAGCCCACTCTTTGTATCTTACTGTTATTTAAATGCCCTTTGGTGAAGATACAGTGGGACCGTGTTCTAATATAGAACTAATACCCAGAACTCTAAAGTCTGAGACAAAAGGTCTAGCAACTACTCTTTCTTTTCTTATCTTTTTCACTTTTTTTTTACTCCTATTTAAGATCCTTTTTTTTATTCCGTATTTTCTCTTTATGTGTTATCTTATTTTCTACCTCAATTTCCTCTTTATTTTCCCCTGTTTTCACCAACTTTTCCTCTTGTTTTCCTCTTTTTTGCTTATTTTTTGTCTCTATTATGTCCCTTGTTTTTCTTTCTGATTTGTTGTATATTTCTAGCTATGGCAAAATGTAACTCTATCTTTCAAATGATGTAAGCGGTATGTAAAACAGCCTTTAAAATTATCCGTAGCCACGGCTTACTATGGGGAGTGTGTGTCCAGCACAATGCCATATGTACGTTTCAGAGATGGGTCGATATAGAGGACAATGTTTCGGGGCAAAAAAGAGACCATGCTCATCACCTAGATTCGAACCCAAGAACTCCAGAAGCGTTGCCGCTATACCCTCTATTGTTATTATTCTATTTGTACCTATGAACCTAAAAATACATTATTTTAAGTGTTACTTCGTAAAAAAAATTTCTTAGATCTCTACTGTTTTACTTTTATATTAAGTAGGTAAATACCACATTTATTTGCTGTCTTATGTTATTTCGAAAAATTTAGAAAGTTTCAATTAGCTCTAGATCTATATCCTTGGATGTATTAAAAAAAAACTTACGTCTTTAGCCAAGGGAACTCACTCTGTGTTTTTGCATGTTTTTGATGCTCAATGTTACAAGCGCTCTGAGCTTACATTATTTTTGATGGTCGAGCTCTTTAAATTATTACGTGACACAATTCCTTCGAACAGAAACCAACAGTTATTTCGTTCTCGTAATTACTGTCCGTGTATTCAACACCACTGACCATCAACGAAGTAAGTAATGGGCCTACCTAATCAGCTATGAGATGTTGTTTCAGCAAGCACTAGTGGTCATCCAACACTTTCATGTCCGCCGAGTTATACTTTATTTATTTATGCCTGATCAAGTCAGTTTATTATGTTGTCCATTATGTTTATTTTAGATGACATACTAATCTGTATTAAGAATGTTATTCTTGTATTTTGACTCCGAGCCCCCCTTAATAAATATGAATTCCAGCTCAATTGTGCTGTTGTTTCAATGTTCAAATATTTATTAACAGTTCTTCTTATGACAGAATTAGTAAGTAGTTGATGTTTATCTCATGAACTTAGTATGAGTTGAATTACTGTTGTTGTAGTTATTATGGTTGTTATAGTCTAGAGTATGAGTATGCCCAAAGTTGTATATCCTTTTGACATCTGTTATGCAACAATAGTGTATAAGTGTAATTCATCTTGTTTCCTGGTAAATATTTATATCAGCTCAAGTTGGTTGTATATTTTACTTGTCTTGTATATAATAGGATTACTATCAGTAATTATAGTTCCTAAGACCACACATGTAAAATAATTCACAAGGAAAATAACTGAGATAAGAGTTCAGTTGTAAATACTTTTAAACTTTAATACTGAAAGTACTGAATTGTTCTTCCATTTCTGATATTCACATATTTGTACAATAGGCTACAGTTCCATAATTGATATAAAACAAGAGTATGGCTTAGATCCATTTAACATGCATTTCAATATGTGTATGTATGGAATCCTTGTCCAAATAATAAATTGAAATATATAAGAAAACACATCTCAAACCTGATATTTAGAATTTACATTATTAGGTTGAGGTAGTTGAGAAAACAAGGCGAGTTCAGAGCACATGCACGAAGTGACTTATTAACAGACAGCGTCATACGCCTAACTGTATTGGAAAAGGCGATAGGCCGAAAAAGGGTAGATTGAACGCGGTTGTTCCTTTTATAGTTTAACAGTTTGGGCGTATCGTAATTGTTTAAACATATTTTTGTAAACAACACGATTACTTAAGGTAAATGACGTTGTATCGTTCTTATCGATTATTAACGAGACTTTACAAATCGAATTAAAATGCTTCTAGAAGATTCTTAAAATAGCGTCTCTTCCGGTGTTGATATTTAATAACTTTTATTCTCCCAACGTTAGATTCGCGATTCGCAATTATTAATACTAGAATTTAATAAAGGTAATTATTATGAATCTCCGTTTCATAACAAAATAAACGCATTATTTTATATTATGTTTTTTTTTAGCACAGCAGCGTCCTTCTTAACTATAAATATTACATCAAACGGGATCAAATACCATATAGTGCATCTTTCTAACCTAAGTATCTCTCTCTATATATATATATTATAGTTTGACTCTGTATTTATGTATATATGTGCGTGTGTGTACATTACTAATTTACTCGAATGTCTACCACACTAAGATATATTCTGATCAATTCACCGTATCTGCCAATACAATCTCGCCCAGGGCCGGTCAACCACACCATCCCGCAGTAACTGTGACGTTCCAGTGCAGGAGTCAGTAACGAGACGATCCACTTGTTACAAAGGGACACAATTTGTTAGTGTTCCCAGTCCCTAATAGCAAAACATTGATCTCACGGTCTCCGCCCATTGTAGTTGTCTCTCTTGAATTCTTTCTTTACCTCCCCTTGAGACCTCGTCCTCTCTGTACCCATCCCTAGCATTGAAATAAACTCGTTTCTTTTTCTTCTTCTTCTTAGTTACAAAATTTGAATTTAAGCAGTCAGTTGAGTTTAGTAGAAATAACAGCCAATGTTTGAATGTTAGCAATCAGTGTATGAAGGAAGTCAATATTTTATTGAAATCAATTAAGTTTACAAAACAACACAAAAAGTAAAAAATTTAAAATTCAGAGCTTGATAGAGATAACAGCCCATGTTTTATTAGTCAGAGTAAGTTAGAAATAACAGCCCATGTGTTATCATTCCGTGTATGATATAAATAAAATCACATGTGTTATCAGTCAGTGTATGATAGATATAACACCTTTTTTTTAAATTCTTTATTTGTGTAAATATGGATGTGTCAACCTTCCGGGGTTAATGTTCGTCTCGAGCTGAAATTTAGCACATAGACGTAAAGTCCTGAGCAACATAATCTATCGAATTTTGAGTCACATATTCCACCCATTTCCCCACGGAATCAGATTTTAAAAGTATTTGCTTTACAAGTTATTTTATACCTGACTGAAACAACGTCCACTTGTTATCATTTTAAATGATTTATAGAAATATTGATTGCACTGTTTATTAATTCCTAATAACAATATCTTTGAAAGAATATGGACATGACAAAATAATGCAGATTTAAGATTTATACGAAAATCCTGTGTTTATATGGGTTGTTTGATTTTAATGTTAGCATTCAGAGTTTCGGAGAAAGAACAATCTATGTTTGAAAGTTAGCAATCAGAGTATTAAAAAATCAAAAAATCAAGTCTTTAAGTGTTGGCAGACAGAAAATAGAATAGCGCTGAAGTTATTTATTTAAAGTAAATGATGTTCGTAAAAGAGTTTAACTTAAGGTGAGGTTGACCCCCCCTAATAGAAAAATGCACTAAGATGTATGTTTATATATGTTAAAATGTTACTTTTGGTCTAAAACTGGTAAGAAAAATACAAAAAAAATTTGAACATAACTTTTCTGTGTGAAAAATGGGCCAAATAGGGGCGGCGAGGGGGGGGAAGCGTACGATTTCACCATTCAGTTCAAACATGTTATTTTAGGTTCTAATCAAATTAATGCCAAGAAAATTGTATACAATGCATAGAGATATATAATACACAGGATAGACTATTATGAAAGCAATACATCAAAAAACAAATTTTTTATGAATTTCTTAGTAAGCTGAAAAAAAAAGATTAAAACAGTTCGGGGGAGGGGTAGAGTATCAAGCCATAACTTCAAAACTAAATGCTTGAATGTATTTTCAATAGTCTATCTGGTGTAGATAGGGTTAAAGTAAAACCTCCCCAAATTTCATCCAGATAGCTTGAATAGTTTAGAAAATAAGTTGTTTTTGCTATCTAAAAATGAATGAAAAAGAGAATTCAGAGAAAATCAGTAAAAACAACAATAAATTGAATTTTTTCAATGTTTTACCTTACTTTAGAATCCTCCAGGTATATAGTTATCCTCCTCTGCATCTGCTAAACTCGTGGCCTTGTTTTTAAAACTCCTGGATTGTTTATTTTTATTTTTTTGTGCATTTAGTGATGCAACTATCCTTTTTTTGTCCGCGGCACGAAACGAATTAACTGTATAAAATCCTGTTTCTAATCCTAGAAAACTGAAAATGTCCCTTCTTCCTAACTCACCTTCATTGTAGACTATTGTGGCATCATAGACAGCAATTTCCAATCTTTTTTTACCCACAAAAGTTGTTTTTGGGCATCTTTTCCATATAAGTTGATGAAAAGATTCATTGGCATTTTGAGTTCCACCGTGTAAACACTTTTCTAACAATGTGTCTGATGCTAAATCTTCAAATATAGGTTTTATTTCCATCATGACAAAGTTAGGCAGCTTATTCTTATTCGCTTTGTCTAAGTCTTTGTCTCTAGGGCACCAATTTCCGCAATCCTCGTGTTCGCCGAACCGGTGTTTCCAAATTCCCATTATGGCTTTTTTCATAGCTGTTATATTTCCAGAATTGTTTCTAATAGCGCCACCATAATGTCCCTGAATTCTTTTAATGGCAGATATTGTCAGTCTACCAGCACCCTTTATACCAGTGTATTTCTTACCATTTTCCACATAGACTTTACCTTTACATTCATTGGTTTTATCCATCAGACGCTTTCCCATTCTCTTCTGGACATGTCCACAACACTCCAATTTTCTTATATTTTTAAGTGGGTATATTGGTGGATTAGCTTCGGCTACTGCTTTATAGCTTTTGCAGTCTCCATCACCCAAGTAACCGGTGTAGGTAAGGTCATACTTTTCCTGTGAACGTTTAAAACATTTAAATATACCTTGCGACTCCATCGCTCCAGAAGTTCCTGTGTGGTTCTGTTCACAATCTGAATTATGGTTTTGTTTCCAAATTAAAAATTCATCAGGAGAAAGCCTCTTTTTACCTTTAGCACACTTATCACAGTAATTGCTGCTTGTTTGGGTGTCAATAACTTTAGGTGGGCCTCTTGGATTAACTGATAGAACCGTAGACACACCATTTTTAGAAATGAAGCCGCGCCGCTGCCAGGTGCCATCACATGATACTGTCACATCATTGTCACCATCAGTACACTGAGATGTTTTAAGTTCTGCTGCAGCCTTATTCATACAGTTATTAGCAACTTTTTCTGTGGCTGTATGTATTTTACTTTTAAAATAGTTACTTCTAGTAACACTCACTGGTGGTGGCATGTTCATGTTTCCTAAAAACTTTTTGCCCTGCTCATAATGACATCCAATGGAATACATAGCCATTTGAAATCTTAAATTTAAATTTTCTTTACAATGATTCAATAAGAAGTCTTGTTTACAGCCTTTACAAATGAATGACATTTTAGAGCTAACACCAAACCTTGACTCTGTCATTTCAAAGCCACATTCTTCAAGGCAAGAGGGACACATAAATGCATTCATAAACTTTACTAAACTATCTATGTCAATAAATCTATAGCCACTTGGCATATCAGGAAAGTCATCTAACTCGCTTACACTTTCATTTAATTTGCAAAAAGCAGTATTTAAAACAGAGTTAGCAGCTTCAGTGTTTAAAACTCCACTTTCATTTTCCATGTCCAGAGTAGTATCACTAATATTAGGCTGCATTTCACTAGGCCTAGGCACAGGCTCAACAATGTCAATGGGCTCAATGGCTTCGTCATCGAGTCGTAACTTTTTAAAAAACCTATTTCCATAGAATTTCCTTTTCTTTGGACGATTACTTCTCTGGTTAGATTTTTTAGGCATCGTTTAGAAATATAAATCAATAAACAGAAATATACACAAATAAAAGATTTAAAAAACACAATGAAATATGCACTGTTAGTAGGAAATCAAAAACAGCATGAGAGGATGTACATAAATGTAATGCCATGGCAGCTTTGAAAGAAGCGCTCTGATTGGTTGAAATCGTAGCTTAGCTCTTGTGTATAAAAATAAGAACCAATGAAATTGAAGTTTATGTGGTAAACATATATATTTCAATGAAATCTTCTGCTTGATAAGATTAATAATATTCCGAAAAAATAATTGAAATCGGTTAATTAGGGGAAAAGTTATTAAGTTTTGAAAATTATGCATATATAATTAGATAAAAGTCAACATTAGTGACCTTTTAAAATGTGTAATTAAACCTATTTATCGCTCTAAATTATAAAAACAAATTGCTAATCATTATTCACAGATGAATGTAGTTTTTAAATCAAGTGTTATCCCATTTGGCCAAATTTTGTTATAACACCGTGTTTACAAAGATTTATCATCACCTTAATGGTAACAAACATCACTGATGAATCAAACTGTTGTTAAAGATGTTTTCACCTAGTGGGATGCCTTTGAGAATTATATTAGTTTTTACATTTACTAAATTTAATTAAAATATCACATAATATGTAAGCATCCGTTTCAAAGCGAGTTTATCTATTGGACAAGTTTCTCTGGTAACGGAATACTAGTGGGTTATGCGGCCAGCACAATGCAAAGCTCCCAACTTCCTGGTCAGGTACAAATCAGAGTTAGGTAAACTCTGGGATTCCCTCCCAGACCCTAGCCATTACCAGGATTTGGTCACGGAAACCTACGGTGCGAAGGCTCATGCGGTGCCGCTAGGCCACCCATTTAGTATACCTACTGGATAAAGATTACGTAAAAATGTAGGATACTCACATCTATTCTAGACAAAGCTTAATTAGCTTAGAAACAAATTATAAGGACCAATGAATGTGGTCCTCACAGGGGAAATTGAACTGTATATGTTGTGGTTTATCGCTATAGCAATCATAACCTAAAGTTGTCGAATTTTGTTTTTTTTAATTTTTTTTTGTTTCGAGGAATTGATTGTGCGTCCCACGATAGTAACACTCTTCGTCCGATAAGAGGCGGATGGCCACACAATTTCGTTGTACCCAAAGAAAACTGTGGAACGATGCTTGGTTTCAGAACGGTGAACTTTAATTTTGTAGTTTTTTAAGAACATAGCTCAATTTCCTTCACTAAGTGTGCCGGCCACTTCCTCAACAAGGGTAATAGCAGCTTTAACAGCAATAACAATATGAATAGGATAATATGAACAGGACAATATGAACAGGACAATGAAACCTTCGATTTAACAATTAGCGACAGTAATGCAGGACAATACATTTTTTCAGGACAATCGCCTTTCCTTCCCGTCCCAATGCAAAAGAACAACTCCAGCAATTTGCCAGCAATTGAAATTTTCTATCGATTTCATCACACACGTTGCTTTTCTTCCATTGCAAATATTTATGAATGACACAGTCTCAAAATTTAGTAGTAGTATTCAATATTTTGATAATGGGGGAAGCAATCAAAATAGCTATTATGAAAACCGGTTAAAAGTTCAAAACCTGTGACTTTGTTCGTTTTTTACTACTTTTTTTTCCAACAGGTTGATGAAAAATGTAGTTTGCATCAACATATATACAAGATTTTTTTTTTGTTGATCTCACCGATCTATAAAAAGACTCGAATGGTTATTGTGTACTAAGGGTTGGTCTATATTGTTTTCAAATATTGTTCGTTGATACTGAAATAATGAACACCTGTATTCAAGAAAAATGTACATTTGTTGGGATCAATGAAGGAATCTTTATCCTTCCAAAAATGTGTGTAAGTCACAGATATTATTATATTCATGATATCACTGTTTTATAAGATTATAATTCCTATACACTGACCCGTGTAAATATTTTAATTGACGATCACTTCTCGATTGTCGTATTTTTGTCTCTTCTAATTATGTGTGGGTTTGGCTCAGAAATTGTTGGTCTTGATTAAAATATTTCCACAAAAACAATAATAGATAGTGTGAAAATCCGGATATTTTAGATGTATATTTTTAAAAATAAATTCCACTATGTATAAATGTTAGGGGCCTATACATTTAAGAAGCTCTTACATTATCAGTTTCCATACAAAGTAATGATATACTTTACATTAAATGTAATGTCATTTAATTAAATTAAGTAGAAATAATGGTAAACATATCTTTCAAATGTCACTTAAACTCTTGGCATTAAAGAAGACAGGAATATATTTTAATGTAATGTTATTATACTTCACTACATAAGAAATAGACCTGTCAGTGGAGTGCCTATTTTAATTTATTTACATCAAATGTAGAAACGTCAATTGAAATGTGGCATTTAACCTTTTTTATATTATGAAAAACTCTAACTTTCATTTCATTTATATTTTCTTTTTTTTTTGTTAAAAAAAAGATCGATATTAATTAATTCATCAAAGATTAATTCATGAAGTTCATTAATGATCTCTCTTAGATTGAGTTTCATACAACAAACAACAAGCAACAAAATGTTTCTAAATGTCAACAACCCCTGCCGTAATGTTGAGCGAACACTTCACTTGGCGTAAGTGATCGAGCCATTGATTGGAGGAGAGATTCCAAGTGTGGGAAAGCCAGCATTCAACAATGTTGAATCAAGTATTGCGAGAAAAAAATGTACAACACAGTGTTGCACTGTAACTTTTGTTTTTTGTTTTTTGTTTAATCCTTAATATTAACTCGGTAAAATTGTGTTTGCTGGCGACCAACCAGGCTCTATGGATCAACTCAAACATTGGAAGGGTAATTGAAACATTTCCCGTCATTCTATCTATTAGAAACTTTGCACATAGACGTTAGGCACTTGAAAACCCAATCTTTCACATTTTAAGCCACATTACTTTGTCCCAAACCCTAAAAATGTGTGGAGCTCGGTTTGGTATTCTAAGGGTTCACAGTTTAAAATCTACGAGAAAAAGATTTTTTGTAGCGATTTCATCAGTGTAGTGATGACAGGGGATTGTGTGGCAAGCAGAATGCACAAGTTGCTGCGCGTCCATTCGGAGCGTGAGTACTCCGGACAGTGGCAATCTCCATCAGGTCACTCTATGCTTACCAAACACTGGCTTGTTCATCTATGGGATATGACGGAAGAAATGTATCCTGGTTCTCTACAAGCTTGATGCACGAACTATGTATTTAAGAGTGCAGCTAGTCCTATTAACTCTCAGGATGCACATACACAGTAAAATAACTCACACAGATGCTCTGTTCGTATAAGTAGATTAATCCTGTTATTCGTATAAAGAAATTTCTTTCAATAGTAAAGTTAAGTTCCAATTGAAGGGTCTTGTTTTAATTCTTACTACTCACCGATATATAACTTTACATGAGTAATGGTCTCACAGTCACTCACAGTCACAGCTAAAGAACGTCCGCTTTTAGTGGGCAATCTCTGCAACATAACAATTAGAATTAACCACGAAAAACAACTTACTAAATGTAAAAGTCCCGAGTCCCAGAAGATATGTCCAATAAATATCTACACAAAACGAATATAATATATTATTATGCATATATACATAGATATATATAGATATATAGATATAGATAGATAGATAAAATAGATGGGTAGATAAAATAGATAGATAGATAAATAAAACAGATTAAATAAGTCATACACATAGAAGTCAAACGTGTCGAGGTAGTTTCTAATAAGTGTAACAACATAGAAGTAGTTATTTCACAGCAGAAGTCAAATGCAGAACAGTCTTTTGGAAGAAAGTAAAATGTAATGATTTAGCCAAAGTGTAAATCGCTCGTTAAAAAGGGGTGCGTCAGTCAAATGGATCCGTCTCAGAGATTAGGTGGTGGCATTTAACTATTTAACAACCAATCGATCACGAGAGGCGGGGTTTTCAGTCTGTCACCCCCTCCCCCATCCGGAACTTCTGACCTAGATTGGAAAACACAAAAGGTTGTCTTCAAAAGTCTTAAGGATGGCCCAGTCCAGGTTAACCACATAGATGACCAAATTCATGAGTGGTCCCCTTTTTTTACCTGTTGAACCATTCATACCGTCTTTACCATCTCTGAGAAAGCTATGACGCCACCAAATAACGTTACAGCCGACTGGGTCTCTTTGATTTGGATAGCCAATGTGCCGGCCATCACCGCGTCCGAAACCTTTAAGAACAATTCGCGCTATTGACCCGGTAACCAGTCTTGACCAAGGGGGGATAATAAAGTGATACACAACTTATCCGCTTGACCGGTATTTCTCGGGTCGCGTTTAAAATCAGGTAATCTAATTCTATGCTAAAATGCGTAAAATATTTTATGGCAAAACACTAAAAACGCATACTCATTCATTTATTGCTAATTAGTAAGACTCATTGTCACAAGTTTATCAATGTCAAGAATTTGTGCTGGACACACTATACCAATGAAGATCGTGGCCATTGAAAATGTTAAAGTGTGCAACAGAGACTTTACGCCAAGTTAAAAATATCCCTATTATAAGCATTTTTTAAAAAGCATTTCATTTAATATTGTGTACATTATGCATCCCTTCCAAACAAATTCAGTGCGTAAGAGAAGGGAAACAGCGTTGACAAGTTGTTGTTTTTTTGTGGCCATGGCTTACGAGGGTGTGTGTGGCCAGCACAATGTATAGCCGCCGTACTTATCCCCTATTTCGTTTAGGTACCCATCAGAGCTGGGTAGACTCATGGACACCCTGCAAACCCAGAAAATAATTATAGCATGCACCAGGATTTGAAACCAGACGCTTTGTTTAACCATGTTTTATCGTTCAATTTCAAAAATAGTTTAACATAACGGAACAGTTCAGAAATATATATGTTTTGAAAAGTACGTTTATCCATAAAAACATTTTTTTTTAAATCTGGGGAAAAAAACACCACAGACTGTTTAAAACACCAGACGACTGAGTCTGTACAAAGAATGTCTGACTTCCCGCCAAACTTAACACTTGATTAGAGTCGGACATCAAAGGGGAGACACTCTGCCAAAGGGACAGTATTGTATAGCGATACTATGTAAATGATGACGCAAATACTGTGTAGTCTTTATTGTCCAGTCTTAATTAGGCGTGACCTTTTGAACTGGTGTGATTGTAAACTTCCGGTTCTATTTTAAAATGTTTAATTATTTGAGGCATTTCCGTCAACAAAAAAGCATGCTTTTGCTGGTTATTGACAGTTGATTTCAACCTCGACGGCTAGTTCTAGTCTTTTAGAATTTTGCAAAGGATACAATATTTGTTATGAGGAATCCGTTTAAAAACATCAAAAGTGAGTAAGCGATAATTAATACTCAAGTGTTAGTCGCATGTAGCTTGTTTATAAAATAAATTAGTCAAAAGTTGCGTTTTCTTGGTTATTAAAAAACAAAATTCGTAGATTCATAAGAACGAATAAAAAAATTATTTTGCTTTGAGCAATAAGTTTGATATTATTAAAAGGTGATTATTCCCTTCTGACTTTCACAATGCATTGTTTTCTTCATTAAATGAAATAAATTTTAATCCCCAACAAATGTTCGTACAACCAGTAGCACAGCACACATGTTTTTTTCCTGTGAACTTTTATGCATGCATACACGTTATGACTTGTCAATAGAGAAAGTAGCGTGCTTCGATTTAAATAGATTCGCTTTTTTTTCCGTATATAATCTAGCTCTGTGTTGTTTCTTCATAATGTTTTTGTTTGTTCAATGTCTATTATGATTACAATTTTAAACACGCTGTCAAGTGGCGGAGGTGATTAGACTACTTAATCACCACGTAAACTTTATAAGTTGGGGTTAGATCTGCACCTGAGCCTCCTGTGTGTCGTGCCTTCTGTATGATTAAGTAAAAGTGGCAGAATTATGTCACACTGTGTGGCAGGCAGGCTTGTAGGTGTATACTTTCCTTCTTATAAGAGTGGTCTGTATAAATAGATAAGAGATGAATTATTCTCTTTCTATAATTGTTGGCTGCGTGTTGTCTTAAGGGATGAGGAGGAGTACTTTGCTAGAGATTAACGTATTGATGATCAAATTTATATTTAGTTGTGTAGAAGTCCATGGCTCGTCTGGGGTAATTATGCAGAGGTTTGGCTATACTAAACACATATAGACTTCACAACATCGATTATAGTCACTAGAGAACTCGAGCGAAAAACATTATTCTGAAGTTTAATCACATTGATACTGAGTATAACGTTTCATATATCATACATAATATTCTAGGTACATAGTCCAATAATACAATTTTAAATAGCAAGGATACTAATTGAACTTAGTCGGGGCGCCAAAAGGGGCCATGCCGCCAGAAGGCACGCACTTTCCGACTGACCTCCTAGCCTAGACTGTCCGTAAACTCCAAGTAAAAGTTAAATCTATAACTAATAGCATGAATAGTCACGTGATATAAAACGGGAGGGTAGGGGGAAATGTACACGTTTTCTTAGTCTGATTGACAGGAGTAGGGAAAGCATTTAATTAACTATTTTTTGTTACCTAATTTGTATGCTTTATATATACATTTTTTAGTGTCATTTTAGCACGTCTCATAAACTCAACGACTGGGGCCCATCTCCTCCGCCTTCCTCTGGTTACGCTATTGCAAACATGTCACAAATCAGGCACTTTCTATAGGTCTAATGCTAACTTAATTTCGTGCCATTAGCTTCATTTAGTATACTAGAGCAGGGGTCGGCAAACTTTAGATAATAGTGCGCCAAAGTAGCATTTCTAAATATTTCAGGGTGCCAACGGCCTTAATGTCATCCTGCTCTTTTCATGCGAAAGATACTTAAACTTCCTTTTTGGTGGTCTTTCACGTGGAATTCAAAACCGTACTGCGTGCCAAGTCTACCACGCATTTCGTAGGTTGCCCATCCCCAGACTAGAGTGTATTCCTACCAGTACGGTCAATAAAAACAGTGGATATGTTAAGTTTGCCAAATTTACCGTTGCCAAAATTACCGCTTTGATAGTTTTGCCGAAATGACCGTTGCCGAAATAACCGTTGCCAAAATGACCTTGCCGAAAATACCGTTGACGAATTTACCCTTGCCAAATTTACAGTGATTCACATATACATATATGTAAATAAAATTCAATGCAAGCTAAATACTTTAATGTTAAATAAAGGACATAGAAAGGAAAGACACATTCTTACTCCAATCAGACATGCAAGATTGTGACACATAATGTCAGTGGTTTGTACGTACAGAGGATATGATTATAGTATTATCTTATATGAGCGGATTGCATTTAAAACCTTTCTAGTTCGTGTGACGTTAATCTTGCTCAATAATACGCCACACACGCAATGTGTTTTTTTAAAATTTAAATAATTGTTTTTATTTTTATAAACTTGGTGTTTGTTATTTGTTTTAAGTATATTTCAATTACCACTATAAAGATAAAGTACACTTTTTCTAATAAATATAATACTATCTAATAGTAATTCATAATAATCTGAAATGGATTTAATGCCGGAAATGACATTTGAGCACGTCATAAGTAACTTTCCAACTGCAAAAAGCCGAAAAATTAAAATACTGTAATACTTTAAGATCTTACATTGTTAGAGCTACAAACATTTTGTTTAATAATTACCTAGACTAATATTTCCGCCACATTTCTTTAGTTTAAGTACTTAATTTTCTTTCAATATTATTTATATTCTCCGATTTTTGTACTCCCCTGAAATGCTTATAAGCCTTTTGGACACAGAGGTTTCGGTTAATTTAATGGTTTTTAAATCTTATATATTAACTTTGCAAAACTTAGTTTTTTTTCGACCCGCCCTTTGGAAGGCTCATTGACACAAATTCCATGATGGAATAAAAATGAACCAAGGCAAATGACGATAAACCTTGGGTAAGACAATTTATCAAATGTTCAACCAAAGTGGATATTTTTTTTACTGTACATTTTATAGTGCGCAATGGTAAATTCCTGTTCAGCTTACAGAATGAATCGTGCATTTGTGCTTTAACTACGCTTTTGCGCTGTCTTTATTTTTATATATTTTTTTTTGGGGTGGCAAGAAACATATCGAGAGACATATTTTCAGAAGACAAGACTAATGCATAATATAATCTATATAAATAACATAATATTACATTTTCTACAAATCATTATGTTCACTTCTTTATATACAGTTACTTAAAATTTACAGACGTTCTTTCTAGTTAGATAGATTAATATAGATATAAATACATTTTTTTGGTTCATAACATTTGACAGCATAACATCACTTCTGCATAAAGATGTATGTGATATTTACATTTCTACACCTAATCATTTTATTTATATTTTCATTGCCTCTTGTTTTCTTACACTATGGTGGGCAAGCGGTACAATCCTATGATAGCTATTGTAACATAAATAGATTGATAGATACCGTAATTGTGTTGCCTTTGATTTAATCGTGCGTTTCTTTTTTTAAAATAAAATATAGTCAATACGTTGGTTTTAGTTTCTTTTAACGAAATGTATGTTTATAAGCCTAAGTATGCACCATTATATTAATATCGCTTTCCAATATTTCCTTACTGTGTCACACTATGTGGCTGGCAAAGGACAGAATATTCAGAAGATTTTATAAAAATGCTTAGAAACGATTTTTATAAAGAATTGTTGTTTTTCTACGGACTATTTAGTTTTAGCTTTTTGTTATGTGAGTAAAACCAAAAAGAGAAAGAAACAAATAAAAAGTGTGAAGAATTTAAAGACAAAATAAAGTCGATAAGTCCCATAGTCCAAGATCACGAAAAAGATCTTGGTTGTTCGCTAATGATCCAGAGCTCCTTCACAAGTCCGGAAGTCGTTGCTTGTTAATCTTTGTCGATGTAATGTTGTTGATGTTGTTAATGACTAAGTCGCTGTTGTTGTTGTGTTTTTTTGTATTTCAAATGTAAAGAAACTTTACTGATTCGTTAGTTTAATAAATGTTTCACAGTTTCATGTTTTCTTCATCAATCATCCAGATCAGGGATCGGCAACTTAAGGAACAAGTGTCAGACTTGGCACGAAATGCAGTTTTCAATGGCACACGAGAGGCCTCCAAAAAGGAGAATAGTTAATGTAAGTCAAAACAACATACGTGAGCATGATTAATGGTTGTTGTGTGGTAAACTACATGAAAATCACACTGGACGTCGAATGTTAAAATTCAGGAAAGTTTTTGTGCACTGATCTCAGCATAGGACTTGCGATCTGTGAATGAATCTGGTGTTAAGAAAGTAAATGTATAGTTCCTCGCCCTTTATTTATTATACAGGCAATGCACGTCTCTTCAGCTGAAATATATATACAGAAGAATATAGAGATCTTCTGTTGCACACACAGTTCGTGGCTTATATTTCTTTCTTGTTTAGAAGCAATTAAAAAATTTCTTAATAAAAAAACAACATCATATTTTCCGGTATTGAACGAGGAACTGTTGAAGCCGAAATTTCTGAATGTCATAGCGACAAATTTCAGTGAGTCAAATAGCACGAACTGTTAGACCACTAGAATGGATCTACATTGAACCTTGACTAAACTTGCCGTTAAATCATTTTTAAAAGATTTAACTGCTTACTTTAAGACCTATATCAAGACAGATAGATGGGCTACTTCAGCAATTCATTGAACTACCCAAAGAGGAGTTTTCTAAACAAAGGCGATACTTTCAAATTAATGGATTCATGTTTTCATAGCAAATCATGCATGCCTGGCTTTATCTTAGTACAACGTTTTTGAGCCTGATATTTTTTTGTGAAAGGTCATTGGCGAATGTGTAAATTTGTGGAAAAATGTGCAAGGTAGTTGCTTAGGAAAGTCGCCTACTATTCTCAACTCTTAGGCATTTGCTCTACTTTTAGCTTGTGATTAAACTTAGACTCCTGGACACCTCTTATTGCACATGAAACCTGTTTTGAGCATGCAAAAAGGTGACTTACAGTTGACCACTCAAAAGTTACTAAATATGTACATTTAGGAAATAGAGAAGAGCATTTAAAGACCAGGCGTTCATTTATTGATATAGGCATCAATAACAATCAACGAGTTTTTATGATCATCTTCTTTAATTAATAAAAAATATAATTTATTCTAAAACAAATGTGTGTGTCTTTTTTTTATAAATATGAAAGGTTAATATACAAGCATTGTATTACGCAATTATTGTAATTATAAACGTTTCAAAGAAACAACTCCCAATATCGACTTAAAGAAATATTGCTGAAAATGTTTATTTACAACTGTTTATCGTAAATGTATTGTTTTATCACTAATTGCATCTTGAAATGAATACCATAATGCTGCATTTGTATAAAGAATCAATAATTTATAAATTGTTAGTTGCATTACAAAACATAATTTATTTGGCATCACTAGTGAAACAAATTTCGAAATTTTAATTTTATTAAAGGGAGATAACTAGTCAATTTTTTTTGCGTTTATATTTTTTTAATTTTTTTTTTACATTTTCTTCATATAAAATAAATAACGTACAATGTATAGCTTTAGAATGATTAAACTTTAATTATAGATCCAATGAAAATTACATACATTTTAAATGACAAAAAAAATGTGTATGTACATTTTTAGAAACTACATTGACTACCTAGCTTCTATAGTTACTACATATCTCTTCTGCTTAACTCTAATGTTGATTTTATTTTTGGTTTGAACATGAAAAATAAAACTCTTGAGATTAAATTGTAATGAATGATAAGAGGTACTAGAATTAAATTTAGAAAACTTAATAAAATTTGTATACATAATTATGAAAGTAAACTAAAAATATTTAGTTTTTGATAAAAATAGAAAAGAAAACAACTTTAATTTTTATCAAATATAAAAGAGCTTTTACGATTTTCACTATAAACAACCTTCGCTTGTGGCTTTGGTCTTGCTATGGCGTTGAATAAATTGTCTTATAAAAACATGTAGTTTAAATATAGTCGACTAACAAACTGCAATATTCATTACTAGTGAAGTGTTTGTAGGACTCATTTTTACAAATAAGTGTTGCCTGGCCTCATTAGCGCCTACATCTTTACGGTAGCTCTCCAATCCCCCAAGACTGGAACCCCGGTAAAGACCTTTCTGTTGTGCCAAATTACTAAGCATTTGATTATCCTCTCATTAACGTCCAGAATTCCATTTTTTTTCAAAAGTCCCAGTAAATAGTTGAAATTATAATCTGAGTTTATTTTTAAATGGTGTAGTAAGATGTTGTAGGTTCTGTGAAGTTAGCATTTGTGTTTATGTTTCAATGGTGTAGTAAAAGTTGTAGGTTCTGTGAAGTTAGCATTTGTGTTTATGTTTCAATGGTGTAGTAAAAGTTGTAGGTTCTGTGAAGTTAGCATTTGTGTTTATGATTCAATGGTGTAGTAAAAGTTGTAGGTTCTCTGAAGTTAGCATTTGTGTTTATGATTCAATGGTGTAGTAAAAGTTGTAGGTTCTCTGAAGTTAGCATTTGTGTTTATGATTCAATGGTGTAGTAAAAGTTGTAGGTTCTGTGAAGTTAGCATTTGTGTTTATGATTCAATGGTGTAGTAAAAGTTGTAGGTTCTCTGAAGTTAGCATTTGTGTTTATGTTTCAATGGTGTAGTATTAGTTGTAGGTTCTGTGAAGTTAGCATTTGAGTTTATGTTTCAATGGTGTAGTAAAAGTTGTAGGTTCTCTGAAGTTAGCATTTGAGTTTATGATTCAATGGTGTAGTATTAGTTGTAGGTTTTGTGAAGTTAGAATTTGGTTTTATGTTTCAATAGCGTGCTTAAAATTGTATGTTCTGTGAAATAGCATCTGGACTTATGTTTAATAGATGTAGTTATTTATTGTTATCGCCAAATTACTATTTGAAAGATTGGGAGGGGGCGTCGGGAAAGCAACCTTCGGCGCTAGACTATCGATCACGTGTTTATTAAACGTCACAAGACGCCCGAGGAAGCCATTGACAGAACTGCTAATGACGTGTCCGCGTACACAAATCACGGACAATAGTAGGGTGACAAGGCGAGGGGAGGGGAGAGAGGAGTATGGATCGAACGTCATCGATTGGTTGGTGACTTTTGTTCAAATTACTCCACCATCAGGCGCTGCTACGTCACCTGTGGGCTCGTTATACGGTGTTTGCTTCTTGTTGTAGTATTACCCCCCCCCACACACACACACACCATTCCAGTGTTTGATCACAGATAAGGATGACTCCTCTCTCCA
Organism: Anisus vortex; assembly: GCA_949126835.1. Lineage (NCBI taxonomy): Eukaryota > Metazoa > Mollusca > Gastropoda > Planorbidae > Anisus > Anisus vortex. The sequence goes on along the minus strand of OX421502.1, from coordinate 5,889,849 downwards.
GTCAGGTGAGCAAAGTCTTGTTGGAGTGAGGATGATGAGCAGCAGGGAGTTGGGTACACAAGAGGGGAGGGTTTGAGGGTGGGGCTGTCGTCAAACATCAAAGATAAGAAAAGAGTGAAAACAGTTTGTAGAGGTATCTACTCTATATAGGGCCTACTGTTCAAATCCATTTTCCATTTTTTTCCTGTCTGTGGGCTTTTAGACTTGGTTACGCCCAACTCTTCTCCAAGTCGGCTGTTCACTGCTCGTCACTATCTCGTTACAGTGAATATGTGTGTTGACAAGAAACAGAGTGAAAACATTTTTTTTATTGCATAATATTTAGATGAATTATTAGACATCTCTATTAAAACAATTATCTTTGTTATGAACATACAGTAATTTTAATGCAATAGGCGGCCTTCGGGAACAATATGGCCCGAAAACCTTGAAGTGTGGCCCTTTACAGAACTTCTAACGACAGTTTTAATAAAAACATCGTATTAAAAAAATATTCGTAATGTGCGGCCCATCTAGGTCTAGGTGTAGTAAAATCCGAATACGACCTATGTCAAAACATGCTGCACGCACCTGCATGAAAATATGCAAAGAGTCCGAATAAAATTATATGGATACCCACATAGCCATTATACATGTGGATGTTCTGTTCATTTTTTAAAGATCAATAACTCTTTGGCTCTACTGAAGATTTCTTTAGCATATTTTTAAAAATTAATCTTGACTTTTATATACGATTGTGTGGCCAGCACAATGCACACGACAGTTACTTTCCACAAAAGATAGCATTGCGGTCTTCACATTAACGAACGTTAAACATTTTTTTAAAGACCTTTGCATGAAGTAAACCCGTTTTGTGTTGTTGCTCCGACGATCTATTTCTAAGCTATTAGTAAATACTTTTTCATTCATCTTATCTTAGCTTATGTGATTGTTCGCTAATTGATATCTATATTCTGTTCATCAATAGAATAGTCATATTTATTATCTCTCTATATATAAAGATGATTGTACGTGTCGTTAACGATTCCGATTGGTTAAAAACACTTGACCATATTATCATATATTAATTATACTTTTGCAATTTCGCTTTGTGTATGACTGTGTCATTCCTAGCAAAGTGGTTAGAGTCCCCGTCATGCAAGTGGTTGACTTGGTTTTGTTATCCGCTGACTTTTTAAAAAAAACTAACCCATAAAAACAAAGTTTTTATTATACTCCTTTTCTTTGTAATCTAACCTTGAACATTTGTACGGCTTTAACAAAAACATTGCCCGCAAATTGTATAATACGACACGAATGTAAACATGAATTAAAGACCAAGTGAAGAGCTTTTTATCAAAATTGAGTTAACATTTGATTTTGATAGTAAATAGTGCATTCACCTTCTAAATGTTAATAGAAATCATTCATACAAAATATCAAAAATAAATTTTAAGTAATTAGTTCAATATTTGCATGTAAATGTGTGTGTTTTTCGGAAGAAAAATCCAAATCTCGTAGCCATTTGAGATGTTTTTATTTCCGGCAACATAGGAAAATGTATTGCCACATGATTTGAATCTTTTCCCGGTTCTCATTTTTTTTTAAATGGCTAAATATAGATTTATAGCGTCGAATTTTATTTTATTTTTTTCCTTTCTCAAACGTCACTGCCGTATGAGGCTATTCCAAATCTCGTTCCTTTGAGACATACCTTTTCACTTGGTCTTTAATTTTTTCCCTTCATTCACAAAGCTAGATCTCAAAGTTTGATGACGTCATAGAAATAATCTCAGCGCGACGAAAATCCATGAAAAGTTGGACGGCATTTTCAACGTAAAACCAAAACAAACCGTTATATAATTTCAAGATAATCAAAATTATAGTATAATTAAGTTTTTTACTGAAAATTTGATAGAATGTATTGTTATTCGCCACAAGTCTGCTGCCCAAGTTTCAGCTCGATTGGACGACGGGAAGTGGTCGAAAAATCGATGCAAAGTTTTACAAGCATATTACAAGCAGACAGACAGTATGAGCTAAGAGAGAGTGAGTAAAAAAATTTTTCTGTAATAAAAAATACCAAAATTATGATAAATTGACGTATGTGTTACCCAGGGCTATTTAGCTAGTGAAAAAAATATATCTCTGTAGGGGCAATGGAAACCATAGGCAATAAAAATGTTGTATAGAATGTGAAAAAAAAAGTGAAAATTTAGTCTAATGGTGATGATAATATAGGGTCTAACTTTTTATAACGACAAATAACTTTTTTTATGGAAGTTTGTTATGTTATAGGGATATATAGCCTGCAAAAATAAACAAATAATATATCACTCAGGGGAGATACCATTTAATATGGAAATCTAGGCATCACAGACACATATCATTATATAATGTGGGACTAATATTATTTTTATCATGTGCCAATGTAAAGGTGTTATCAAAGTGTTTAACAAGTAGACATTTTATATAACAACGAAAGTAACTCGGCGGTAATTCAATTCTTTGGTTTTAAGTTTAAACCAAAGTTTTTTTTTATATCAATTGCGTAGTGCATTAATGTTGAGATAGTGGTGGGGGATACTAATTTTATATCTAGATATGTTAACGTTTATAATAATAACAGAAACATAAGCTTTTGAAAGGAAATAATAATTTGTATGGTTACAATGTAAACCTTTAACATATAAATTAGTGAATGAAACATCGACCATTTCGGTACATATACTTGTTTTGTTTTTCTTAAACTTACATTTTCATTTACAATTTTAACCATATTTTTTTACTTTACTTGAAATAATTAATCTTACATTTTTCTCTATAATGTTTACAATTTACATAACACTTTTATTCTTACATTACCAAATCTTTTAAAAGCTCTTATTTATTTGATGGTTGTCACATTTCATGTGGGAACAAAAAAACACAAATCAAAAACCAAGTTCTAACAACTACAAATCTGGTCTTCCTTTAAAGCTTACATTCATTTAATACACCCGGACAACTTTCTGTTTCCTCAAATACACCCCCCCCCCCCTAACTACCTCTCCCCCCCTCTCCCAGAACTAATAATGAAATTGCCTCAGGGACAATCACTGATCAGAACCATCCCCCCACTTACCCCACCCCCCTCTCCCCTTCTCGAGTAAATATCTATCTTTCATCCATCATCCGGTTGGCCATTTTTTTTTTGCTTTGTTATTAAGCGTCTAGCGTTACCTAGCAACGCACACTTTTCCCGGTCGCTTCTAACTTAAAACTGTGCCATGCTTCTGGGTTTACCCGTTGTAAATCTAGATATATGTAGAATACAAGTAATAAGGAAGACAAAAATAAATGAGTGGGGGATTTCCCCTCCCCTTCCCCGTGTCTCTTAAACGAGTGGAAAATTAAGTTAAGTCCCGAGGCTTGTGTTCGAGTGTAGTGTGTTTAAGTCTATGGGAGGTTTGGTTGATACTTTTAGGTTGTTATCCCGTTTCTGATTTGGCAAGTAGCGAAAAGTCACGCGTCAGGACTCATATCGTCTGCTGTGTTTAACTCGAACAAGTAAAAGGGGAAGAAAAATTGGAAGAAAAAATTGGATCACAAATATGTTCCAGAATTTCAAGAATTTTTTTTTTTAATACTGGTTGAATGCCAGATTTTTTTTTTGTTTGCTTATCAATGCCTTGTTTGGTCATATGATATTTTAAAATATTGTCTGTCTGTATTTTGGTCTTCTATTGTATTAAATGTTTAGTTCGAATTAGTTCCTTACACTGGAAAGCATTCCTTTTAGACCAAATTTAGTTTTTAGGACAACTGAAGCAGCGTCCTCAGTTTCCGTGACCACGACATACAATGGGATTTTATGGCCCGTACAATGCCCAGCCTGCCTTTGATTTTCCTCAACTAATGTCAAGAGCTGAATAAGATTTAAAAAAAAACACCATTTTATCTCTTATTCTTTATCACTTCTAATGGAGCAAAAAAAGTTCCGCCATGTCTCCCTATACTGGGCGAGTCAACTGTTTTCATGCCATGCCTCCCTATACCGGGTGAGTCAACTGTTTTCATGCCATGTCTCCCTATACTGGGCGAGTCAACTGTTTTCATGCCATGCCTCCCTATACTGGGCGAGTCAACTGTTTTCATGCCATGTCTCCCTATACTGGGCGAGTCAACTGTTTTCATGCCATGTCTCCCTATACTGGGCGAGTCAACTGTTTTCATGCCATGTCTCCCTATACTGGGCGAGTCAACTGTTTTCTTGCCATGTCTTTCTATACTGGGCGAGTCAACTGTTTTCATGCCATGCCTACCTATACTGGGCGAGTCAACTGTTTTCATGCCATGTCTCCCTATACTGGGCGAGTCAACTGTTTTCATGCCATGCCTCCCTATACTGGGCGAGTCAACTGTTTTCATGCCATGTCTCCCTATACTGGGCGAGTCAACTGTTTTCATGCCATGTCTCCCTATGCTGGGCGAGTCAACTGTTTTCATGCCATGTCTCCCTATACTGGGCGAGTCAACTGTTTTCATGCCATGTCTCCCTATACTGGGCGAGTCAACTGTTTTCATGCCATGGCTCCCTATACTGGGCGAGTCAACTGTTTTCATGCCATGGCTCCCTATACTGGGCGAGTCAACTGTTTTCATGCCATGGCTTATTCATTGTCTCTGCTTCCCTATACTGGGCGAGTCAACTGTTTTCATGCCATGGCTCCCTATACTGGGCGAGTCAACTGTTTTCATGCCATGGCTTATTCATTGTCTCTGCTTCCCTATACTGGGCGAGTCAACTGTTTTCATGCCATGGCTCCCTATACTGGGCGAGTCAACTGTTTTCATGCCATGTCTCCCTATACTGGGCGAGTCAACTGTTTTCATGCCATGTCTCCCTATACTGGGCGAGTCAACTGTTTTCATGCCATGTCTCCCTATACTGGGCGAGTCAACTGTTTTCATGCCATGTCTCCCTATACTGGGCGAGTCAACTGTTTTCATGCCATGGCTCCCTATACTGGGCGAGTCAACTGTTTTCATGCCATGGCTTATTCATTGTCTCTGCTTCCCTATACTGGGCGAGTCAACTGTTTTCATGCCATGGCTCCCTATACTGGGCGAGTCAACTGTTTTCATGCCATGGCTTATTCATTGTCTCTGCTTCCCTATACTGGGCGAGTCAACTGTTTTCATGCCATGGCTCCCTATACTGGGCGAGTCAACTGTTTTCATGCCATGGCTTATTCATTGTCTCTGCTTCCCTATACTGGGCGAGTCAACTGTTTTCATGCCATGGCTCCCTATACTGGGCGAGTCAACTGTTTTCATGCCATGGCTTATTCATTGTCTCTGCCTCCCTATACTGGGCGAGTCAACTGTTTTCATGCCATGGCTCCCTATACTGGGCGAGTCAACTGTTTTCATGCCATGGCTTATTCATTGTCTCTGCTTCCCTATACTGGGCGAGTCAACTGTTTTCATGCCATGGCTTATTCATTGTCTCTGCTTCCCTATACTGGGCGAGTCAACTGTTTTCATGCCATGGCTTATTCATTGTCTTTGCTTCCCTATACTGGGCGAGTCAACTGTTTTCATGCCATGGCTTATTCATTGTCTTTGCTTCCCTACACTGGGCGAGTCAACTGTTTTCATGCCATGGCTTATTCATTGTCTTTGCTTCCCTATACTGGGCGAGTCAACTGTTTTCATGCCATGGCTTATTCATTGTCTCTGCTTCCCTATACTGGGCGAGTCAACTGTTTTCATGCCATGGCTTATTCATTGTCTCTGCCTCCCTATACTGGGCGAGTCAACTGTTTTCATGCCATGGCTTATTCATTGTCTCTGCTTCCCTATACTGGGCGAGTCAACTGTTTTCATGCCATGGCTTATTCATTGTCTCTGCCTCCCTATACTGGGCGAGTCAACTGTTTTCATGCCATGGCTTATTCATTGTCTCTGCTTCCCTATACTGGGCGAGTCAACTGTTTTCATGCCATGGCTCCCTATACTGGGCGAGTCAACTGTTTTCATGCCATGGCTTATTCATTGTCTCTGCCTCCCTATACTGGGCGAGTCAACTGTTTTCATGCCATGGCTCCCTATACTGGGCGAGTCAACTGTTTTCATGCCATGGCTTATTCATTGTCTCTGCCTCCCTATACTGGGCGAGTCAACTGTTTTCATGCCATGGCTCCCTATACTGGGCGAGTCAACTGTTTTCATGCCATGGCTTATTCATTGTCTCTGCTTCCCTATACTGGGCGAGTCAACTGTTTTCATGCCATGGCTTATTCATTGTCTCTGCCTCCCTATACTGGGCGAGTCAACTGTTTTCATGCCATGGCTTATTCATTGTCTCTGCTTCCCTATACTGGGCGAGTCAACTGTTTTCATGCCATGGCTTATTCATTGTCTCTGCCTCCCTATACTGGGCGAGTCAACTGTTTTCATGCCATGGCTTATTCATTGTCTCTGCCTCCCTATACTGGGCGAGTCAACTGTTTTCATGCCATGGCTTATTCATTGTCTCTGCCTCCCTATACTGGGCGAGTCAACTGTTTTCATGCCATGGCTTATTCATTGTCTCTGCCTCCCTATACTGGGCGAGTCAACTGTTTTCATGCCATGGCTTATTCATTGTCTCTGCTTCCCTATACTGGGCGAGTCAACTGTTTTCATGCCATGGCTCCCTATACTGGGCGAGTCAACTGTTTTCATGCCATGGCTCCCTATACTGGGCGAGTCAACTGTTTTCATGCCATGGCTCCCTATACTGGGCGAGTCAACTGTTTTCATGCCATGCCTCCCTATACTGGGCGAGTCAACTGTTTTCATGCCATGCCTCCCTATACTGGGCGAGTCAACTGTTTTCATGCCATGCCTCCCTATACTGGGCGAGTCAACTGTTTTCATGCCATGGCTCCCTATACTGGGCGAGTCAACTGTTTTCATGCCATGGCTCCCTATACTGGGCGAGTCAACTGTTTTCATGCCATGCCTCCCTATACTGGGCGAGTCAACTGTTTTCATGCCATGGCTCCCTATACTGGGCGAGTCAACTGTTTTCATGCCATGGCTCCCTATACTGGGCGAGTCAACTGTTTTCATGCCATGCCTCCCTATACTGGGCGAGTCAACTGTTTTCATGCCATGGCTCCCAATACTGGGCGAGTCAACTGTTTTCATGCCATGTCTCCCTATACTGGGCGAGTCAACTGTTTTCATGCCATGTCTCCCTATACTGGGCGAGTCAACTGTTTTCATGCCATGGCTCCCTATACTGGGCGAGTCAACTGTTTTCATGCCATGTCTCCCTATACTGGGCGAGTCAACTGTTTTCATGCCATGTCTCCCTATACTGGGCGAGTCAACTGTTTTCATGCCATGTCTCCCTATACTGGGCGAGTCAACTGTTTTCATGCCATGTCTCCCTATACTGGGCGAGTCAACTGTTTTCATGCCATGGCTCCCTATACTGGGCGAGTCAACTGTTTTCATGCCATGGCTCCCTATACTGGGCGAGTCAACTGTTTTCATGCCATGCCTCCCTATACTGGGCGAGTCAACTGTTTTCATGCCATGGCTCCCTATACTGGGCGAGTCAACTGTTTTCATGCCATGGCTCCCTATACTGGGCGAGTCAACTGTTTTCATGCCATGGCTCCCTATACTGGGCGAGTCAACTGTTTTCATGCCATGCCTCCCTATACTGGGCGAGTCAACTGTTTTCATGCCATGGCTCCCTATACTGGGCGAGTCAACTGTTTTCAAGCCATGGCTCCCTATACTGGGCGAGTCAACTGTTTTCATGCCATGCCTCCCTATACTGGGCGAGTCAACTGTTTTCATGCCATGGCTCCCTATACTGGGCGAGTCAACTGTTTTCATGCCATGTCTCCCTATACTGGGCGAGTCAACTGTTTTCATGCCATGTCTCCCTATACTGGGCGAGTCAACTGTTTTCATGCCATGGCTCCCTATACTGGGCGAGTCAACTGTTTTCATGCCATGTCTCCCTATACTGGGCGAGTCAACTGTTTTCATGCCATGTCTCCCTATACTGGGCGAGTCAACTGTTTTCATGCCATGTCTCCCTATACTGGGCGAGTCAACTGTTTTCATGCCATGTCTCCCTATACTGGGCGAGTCAACTGTTTTCATGCCATGTCTCCCTATACTGGGCGAGTCAACTGTTTTCATGCCATGTCTCCCTATACTGGGCGAGTCAACTGTTTTCATGCCATGGCTCCCTATACTGGGCGAGTCAACTGTTTTCATGCCATGTCTCCCTATACTGGGCGAGTCAACTGTTTTCATGCCATGTCTCCCTATACTGGGCGAGTCAACTGTTTTCATGCCATGGCTCCCTATACTGGGCGAGTCAACTGTTTTCATGCCATGCCTCCCTATACTGGGCGAGTCAACTGTTTTCATGCCATGCCTCCCTATACTGGGCGAGTCAACTGTTTTCATGCCATGTCTCCCTATACTGGGCGAGTCAACTGTTTTCATGCCATGTCTCCCTATGCTGGGCGAGTCAACTGTTTTCATGCCATGTCTCCCTATACTGGGCGAGTCAACTGTTTTCATGCCATGTCTCCCTATACTGGGCGAGTCAACTGTTTTCATGCCATGTCTCCCTATACTGGGCGAGTCAACTGTTTTCATGCCATGGCTCCCTATACTGGGCGAGTCAACTGTTTTCATGCCATGGCTTATTCATTGTCTCTGCTTCCCTATACTGGGCGAGTCAACTGTTTTCATGCCATGGCTCCCTATACTGGGCGAGTCAACTGTTTTCATGCCATGGCTTATTCATTGTCTCTGCTTCCCTATACTGGGCGAGTCAACTGTTTTCATGCCATGGCTCCCTATACTGGGCGAGTCAACTGTTTTCATGCCATGTCTCCCTATACTGGGCGAGTCAACTGTTTTCATGCCATGTCTCCCTATACTGGGCGAGTCAACTGTTTTCATGCCATGTCTCCCTATACTGGGCGAGTCAACTGTTTTCATGCCATGTCTCCCTATACTGGGCGAGTCAACTGTTTTCATGCCATGGCTCCCTATACTGGGCGAGTCAACTGTTTTCATGCCATGGCTTATTCATTGTCTCTGCTTCCCTATACTGGGCGAGTCAACTGTTTTCATGCCATGGCTCCCTATACTGGGCGAGTCAACTGTTTTCATGCCATGGCTTATTCATTGTCTCTGCTTCCCTATACTGGGCGAGTCAACTGTTTTCATGCCATGGCTCCCTATACTGGGCGAGTCAACTGTTTTCATGCCATGGCTTATTCATTGTCTCTGCTTCCCTATACTGGGCGAGTCAACTGTTTTCATGCCATGGCTCCCTATACTGGGCGAGTCAACTGTTTTCATGCCATGGCTTATTCATTGTCTCTGCCTCCCTATACTGGGCGAGTCAACTGTTTTCATGCCATGGCTCCCTATACTGGGCGAGTCAACTGTTTTCATGCCATGGCTTATTCATTGTCTCTGCTTCCCTATACTGGGCGAGTCAACTGTTTTCATGCCATGGCTTATTCATTGTCTCTGCTTCCCTATACTGGGCGAGTCAACTGTTTTCATGCCATGGCTTATTCATTGTCTTTGCTTCCCTATACTGGGCGAGTCAACTGTTTTCATGCCATGGCTTATTCATTGTCTTTGCTTCCCTACACTGGGCGAGTCAACTGTTTTCATGCCATGGCTTATTCATTGTCTTTGCTTCCCTATACTGGGCGAGTCAACTGTTTTCATGCCATGGCTTATTCATTGTCTCTGCTTCCCTATACTGGGCGAGTCAACTGTTTTCATGCCATGGCTTATTCATTGTCTCTGCCTCCCTATACTGGGCGAGTCAACTGTTTTCATGCCATGGCTTATTCATTGTCTCTGCTTCCCTATACTGGGCGAGTCAACTGTTTTCATGCCATGGCTTATTCATTGTCTCTGCCTCCCTATACTGGGCGAGTCAACTGTTTTCATGCCATGGCTTATTCATTGTCTCTGCTTCCCTATACTGGGCGAGTCAACTGTTTTCATGCCATGGCTCCCTATACTGGGCGAGTCAACTGTTTTCATGCCATGGCTTATTCATTGTCTCTGCCTCCCTATACTGGGCGAGTCAACTGTTTTCATGCCATGGCTCCCTATACTGGGCGAGTCAACTGTTTTCATGCCATGGCTTATTCATTGTCTCTGCCTCCCTGTACTGGGCGAGTCAACTGTTTTCATGCCATGGCTCCCTATACTGGGTGAGTCAACTGTTTTCATGCCATGGCTTATTCATTGTCTCTGCTTCCCTATACTGGGCGAGTCAACTGTTTTCATGCCATGGCTTATTCATTGTCTCTGCCTCCCTATACTGGGCGAGTCAACTGTTTTCATGCCATGGCTTATTCATTGTCTCTGCTTCCCTATACTGGGCGAGTCAACTGTTTTCATGCCATGGCTTATTCATTGTCTCTGCCTCCCTATACTGGGCGAGTCAACTGTTTTCATGCCATGGCTTATTCATTGTCTCTGCCTCCCTATACTGGGCGAGTCAACTGTTTTCATGCCATGGCTTATTCATTGTCTCTGCCTCCCTATACTGGGCGAGTCAACTGTTTTCATGCCATGGCTTATTCATTGTCTCTGCCTCCCTATACTGGGCGAGTCAACTGTTTTCATGCCATGGCTTATTCATTGTCTCTGCTTCCCTATACTGGGCGAGTCAACTGTTTTCATGCCATGGCTCCCTATACTGGGCGAGTCAACTGTTTTCATGCCATGGCTCCCTATACTGGGCGAGTCAACTGTTTTCATGCCATGGCTCCCTATACTGGGCGAGTCAACTGTTTTCATGCCATGCCTCCCTATACTGGGCGAGTCAACTGTTTTCATGCCATGCCTCCCTATACTGGGCGAGTCAACTGTTTTCATGCCATGCCTCCCTATACTGGGCGAGTCAACTGTTTTCATGCCATGCCTCCCTATACTGGGCGAGTCAACTGTTTTCATGCCATGGCTCCCTATACTGGGCGAGTCAACTGTTTTCATGCCATGGCTCCCTATACTGGGCGAGTCAACTGTTTTCATGCCATGCCTCCCTATACTGGGCGAGTCAACTGTTTTCATGCCATGCCTCCCTATACTGGGCGAGTCAACTGTTTTCATGCCATGGCTCCCTATACTGGGCGAGTCAACTGTTTTCATGCCATGGCTCCCTATACTGGGCGAGTCAACTGTTTTCATGCCATGCCTCCCTATACTGGGCGAGTCAACTGTTTTCATGCCATGGCTCCCTATACTGGGCGAGTCAACTGTTTTCATGCCATGGCTCCCTATACTGGGCGAGTCAACTGTTTTCATGCCATGCCTCCCTATACTGGGCGAGTCAACTGTTTTCATGCCATGGCTCCCTATACTGGGCGAGTCAACTGTTTTCATGCCATGGCTCCCTATACTGGGCGAGTCAACTGTTTTCATGCCATGGCTCCCTATACTGGGCGAGTCAACTGTTTTCATGCCATGGCTCCCTATACTGGGCGAGTCAACTGTTTTCAAGCCATGGCTCCCTATACTGGGCGAGTCAACTGTTTTCATGCCATGCCTCCCTATACTGGGCGAGTCAACTGTTTTCATGCCATGGCTCCCTATACTGGGCGAGTCAACTGTTTTCATGCCATGTCTCCCTATACTGGGCGAGTCAACTGTTTTCATGCCATGTCTCCCTATACTGGGCGAGTCAACTGTTTTCATGCCATGGCTCCCTATACTGGGCGAGTCAACTGTTTTCATGCCATGTCTCCCTATACTGGGCGAGTCAACTGTTTTCATGCCATGTCTCCCTATACTGGGCGAGTCAACTGTTTTCATGCCATGTCTCCCTATACTGGGCGAGTCAACTGTTTTCATGCCATGTCTCCCTATACTGGGCGAGTCAACTGTTTTCATGCCATGTCTCCCTATACTGGGCGAGTCAACTGTTTTCATGCCATGTCTCCCTATACTGGGCGAGTCAACTGTTTTCATGCCATGGCTCCCTATACTGGGCGAGTCAACTGTTTTCATGCCATGTCTCCCTATACTGGGCGAGTCAACTGTTTTCATGCCATGTCTCCCTATACTGGGCGAGTCAACTGTTTTCATGCCATGGCTCCCTATACTGGGCGAGTCAACTGTTTTCATGCCATGCCTCCCTATACTGGGCGAGTCAACTGTTTTCATGCCATGCCTCCCTATACTGGGCGAGTCAACTGTTTTCATGCCATGGCTCCCTATACTGGGCGAGTCAACTGTTTTCATGCCATGTCTCCCTATACTGGGCGAGTCAACTGTTTTCATGCCATGGCTTATTCATTGTCTCTGCTTCCCTATACTGGGCGAGTCAACTGTTTTCATGCCATGGCTTATTCATTGTCTCTGCTTCCCTATACTGGGCGAGTCAACTGTTTTCATGCCATGGCTTATTCATTGTCTCTGCTTCCCTATACTGGGCGAGTCAACTGTTTTCAAGCCATGGCTTATTCATTGTCTCTGCTTCCCTATACTGGGCGAGTCAACTGTTTTCATGCCATGGCTTATTCATTGTCTCTGCTTCCCTATACTGGGCGAGTCAACTGTTTTCATGCCATGGCTTATTCATTGTCTCTGCTTCCCTATACTGGGCGAGTCAACTGTTTTCATGCCATGGCTCCCTATACTGGGCGAGTCAACTGTTTTCATGCCATGGCTCCCTATACTGGGCGAGTCAACTGTTTTCATGCCATGGCTCCCTATACTGGGCGAGTCAACTGTTTTCATGCCATGGCTCCCTATACTGGGCGAGTCAACTGTTTTCATGCCATGCCTCCCTATACTGGGCGAGTCAACTGTTTTCATGCCATGGCTCCCTATACTAAGCGAGTCAATAGTTTTCATGCCATGGCTCCCTATACTGGGCGAGTCAACTGTTTTCATGCCATGCCTCCCTATACTGGGCGAGTCAACTGTTTTCATGCCATGGCTCCCTATACTGGGCGAGTCAACTGTTTTCATGCCATGGCTCCCTAAACTGGGCGAGTCAACTGTTTTCATGCCATGGCTCCCTATACTGGGCGAGTCAACTGTTTTCATGCCATGCCTCCCTATACTGGGCGAGTCAACTGTTTTCATGCCATGGCTCCCTATACTGGGCGAGTCAACTGTTTTCATGCCATGGCTCCCTATACTGGGCGAGTCAACTGTTTTCATGCCATGCCTCCCTATACTGGGCGAGTCAACTGTTTTCATGCCATGGCTCCCAATACTGGGCGAGTCAACTGTTTTCATGCCATGTCTCCCTATACTGGGCGAGTCAACTGTTTTTATGCCATGTCTCCCTATACTGGGCGAGTCAACTGTTTTCATGCCATGGCTCCCTATACTGGGCGAGTCAACTGTTTTCATGCCATGTCTCCCTATACTGGGCGAGTCAACTGTTTTCATGCCATGTCTCCCTATACTGGGCGAGTCAACTGTTTTCATGCCATGTCTCCCTATACTGGGCGAGTCAACTGTTTTCATGCCATGTCTCCCTATACTGGGCGAGTCAACTGTTTTCATGCCATGTCTCCCTATACTGGGCGAGTCAACTGTTTTCATGCCATGTCTCCCTATACTGGGCGAGTCAACTGTTTTCATGCCATGGCTCCCTATACTGGGCGAGTCAACTGTTTTCATGCCATGTCTCCCTATACTGGGCGAGTCAACTGTTTTCATGCCATGTCTCCCTATACTGGGCGAGTCAACTGTTTTCATGCCATGTCTCCCTATACTGGGCGAGTCAACTGTTTTCATGCCATGTCTCCCTATACTGGGCGAGTCAACTGTTTTCATGCCATGGCTCCCTATACTGGGCGAGTCAACTGTTTTCATGCCATGCCTCCCTATACTGGGCGAGTCAACTGTTTTCATGCCATGGCTCCCTATACTGGGCGAGTCAACTGTTTTCATGCCATGCCTCCCTATACTGGGCGAGTCAACTGTTTTAATGCCATGGCTCCCTATACTGGGCGAGTCAACTGTTTTCATGCCATGGCTCCCTATACTGGGCGAGTCAACTGTTTTCATGCCATGCCTCCCTATACTGGGCGAGTCAACTGTTTTCATGCCATGGCTCCCTATACTGGGCGAGTCAACTGTTTTCATGCCATGGCTCCCTATACTGGGCGAGTCAACTGTTTTCATGCCATGGCTCCCTATACTGGGCGAGTCAACTGTTTTCATGCCATGCCTCCCTATACTGGGCGAGTCAACTGTTTTCATGCCATGGCTCCCTATACTGGGCGAGTCAACTGTTTTCAAGCCATGGCTCCCTATACTGGGCGAGTCAACTGTTTTCATGCCATGTCTCCCTATACTGGGCGAGTCAACTGTTTTCATGCCATGTCTCCCTATACTGGGCGAGTCAACTGTTTTCATGCCATGTCTCCCTATACTGGGCGAGTCAACTGTTTTCATGCCATGTCTCCCTATACTGGGCGAGTCAACTGTTTTCATGCCATGTCTCCCTATACTGGGCGAGTCAACTGTTTTCATGCCATGGCTCCCTATACTGGGCGAGTCAACTGTTTTCATGCCATGTCTCCCTATACTGGGCGAGTCAACTGTTTTCATGCCATGTCTCCCTATACTGGGCGAGTCAACTGTTTTCATGCCATGTCTCCCTATACTGGGCGAGTCAACTGTTTTCATGCCATGTCTCCCTATACTGGGCGAGTCAACTGTTTTCATGCCATGGCTCCCTATACTGGGCGAGTCAACTGTTTTCATGCCATGCCTCCCTATACTGGGCGAGTCAACTGTTTTCATGCCATGGCTCCCTATACTGGGCGAGTCAACTGTTTTCATGCCATGCCTCCCTATACTGGGCGAGTCAACTGTTTTCATGCCATGGCTCCCTATACTGGGCGAGTCAACTGTTTTCATGCCATGGCTCCCTATACTGGGCGAGTCAACTGTTTTCATGCCATGCCTCCCTATACTGGGCGAGTCAACTGTTTTCATGCCATGGCTCCCTATACTGGGCGAGTCAACTGTTTTCATGCCATGGCTCCCTATACTGGGCGAGTCAACTGTTTTCATGCCATGGCTCCCTATACTGGGCGAGTCAACTGTTTTCATGCCATGCCTCCCTATACTGGGCGAGTCAACTGTTTTCATGCCATGGCTCCCTATACTGGGCGAGTCAACTGTTTTCAAGCCATGGCTCCCTATACTGGGCGAGTCAACTGTTTTCATGCCATGCCTCCCTATACTGGGCGAGTCAACTGTTTTCATGCCATGGCTCCCTATACTGGGCGAGTCAACTGTTTTCATGCCATGTCTCCCTATACTGGGCGAGTCAACTGTTTTCATGCCATGTCTCCCTATACTGGGCGAGTCAACTGTTTTCATGCCATGGCTCCCTATACTGGGCGAGTCAACTGTTTTCATGCCATGTCTCCCTATACTGGGCGAGTCAACTGTTTTCATGCCATGTCTCCCTATACTGGGCGAGTCAACTGTTTTCATGCCATGTCTCCCTATACTGGGCGAGTCAACTGTTTTCATGCCATGTCTCCCTATACTGGGCGAGTCAACTGTTTTCATGCCATGTCTCCCTATACTGGGCGAGTCAACTGTTTTCATGCCATGTCTCCCTATACTGGGCGAGTCAACTGTTTTCATGCCATGGCTCCCTATACTGGGCGAGTCAACTGTTTTCATGCCATGTCTCCCTATACTGGGCGAGTCAACTGTTTTCATGCCATGTCTCCCTATACTGGGCGAGTCAACTGTTTTCATGCCATGGCTCCCTATACTGGGCGAGTCAACTGTTTTCATGCCATGCCTCCCTATACTGGGCGAGTCAACTGTTTTCATGCCATGCCTCCCTATACTGGGCGAGTCAACTGTTTTCATGCCATGGCTCCCTATACTGGGCGAGTCAACTGTTTTCATGCCATGTCTCCCTATACTGGGCGAGTCAACTGTTTTCATGCCATGGCTTATTCATTGTCTCTGCTTCCCTATACTGGGCGAGTCAACTGTTTTCATGCCATGGCTTATTCATTGTCTCTGCTTCCCTATACTGGGCGAGTCAACTGTTTTCATGCCATGGCTTATTCATTGTCTCTGCTTCCCTATACTGGGCGAGTCAACTGTTTTCAAGCCATGGCTTATTCATTGTCTCTGCTTCCCTATACTGGGCGAGTCAACTGTTTTCATGCCATGGCTTATTCATTGTCTCTGCTTCCCTATACTGGGCGAGTCAACTGTTTTCATGCCATGGCTTATTCATTGTCTCTGCTTCCCTATACTGGGCGAGTCAACTGTTTTCATGCCATGGCTCCCTATACTGGGCGAGTCAACTGTTTTCATGCCATGGCTCCCTATACTGGGCGAGTCAACTGTTTTCATGCCATGGCTCCCTATACTGGGCGAGTCAACTGTTTTCATGCCATGGCTCCCTATACTGGGCGAGTCAACTGTTTTCATGCCATGCCTCCCTATACTGGGCGAGTCAACTGTTTTCATGCCATGGCTCCCTATACTAAGCGAGTCAACTGTTTTCATGCCATGGCTCCCTATACTGGGCGAGTCAACTGTTTTCATGCCATGCCTCCCTATACTGGGCGAGTCAACTGTTTTCATGCCATGGCTCCCTATACTGGGCGAGTCAACTGTTTTCATGCCATGGCTCCCTAAACTGGGCGAGTCAACTGTTTTCATGCCATGGCTCCCTATACTGGGCGAGTCAACTGTTTTCATGCCATGCCTCCCTATACTGGGCGAGTCAACTGTTTTCATGCCATGGCTCCCTATACTGGGCGAGTCAACTGTTTTCATGCCATGGCTCCCTATACTGGGCGAGTCAACTGTTTTCATGCCATGCCTCCCTATACTGGGCGAGTCAACTGTTTTCATGCCATGGCTCCCTATACTGGGCGAGTCAACTGTTTTCATGCCATGTCTCCCTATACTGGGCGAGTCAACTGTTTTCATGCCATGTCTCCCTATACTGGGCGAGTCAACTGTTTTCATGCCATGGCTCCCTATACTGGGCGAGTCAACTGTTTTCATGCCATGTCTCCCTATACTGGGCGAGTCAACTGTTTTCATGCCATGTCTCCCTATACTGGGCGAGTCAACTGTTTTCATGCCATGTCTCCCTATACTGGGCGAGTCAACTGTTTTCATGCCATGTCTCCCTATACTGGGCGAGTCAACTGTTTTCATGCCATGTCTCCCTATACTGGGCGAGTCAACTGTTTTCATGCCATGTCTCCCTATACTGGACGAGTCAACTGTTTTCATGCCATGGCTCCCTATACTGGGCGAGTCAACTGTTTTCATGCCATGTCTCCCTATACTGGGCGAGTCAACTGTTTTCATGCCATGTCTCCCTATACTGGGCGAGTCAACTGTTTTCATGCCATGTCTCCCTATACTGGGCGAGTCAACTGTTTTCATGCCATGTCTCCCTATACTGGGCGAGTCAACTGTTTTCATGCCATGGCTCCCTATACTGGGCGAGTCAACTGTTTTCATGCCATGCCTCCCTATACTGGGCGAGTCAACTGTTTTCATGCCATGCCTCCCTATACTGGGCGAGTCAACTGTTTTCATGCCATGGCTCCCTATACTGGGCGAGTCAACTGTTTTCATGCCATGTCTCCCTATACTGGGCGAGTCAACTGTTTTCATGCCATGGCTTATTCATTGTCTCTGCTTCCCTATACTGGGCGAGTCAACTGTTTTCATGCCATGGCTTATTCATTGTCTCTGCTTCCCTATACTGGGCGAGTCAACTGTTTTCATGCCATGGCTTATTCATTGTCTCTGCTTCCCTATACTGGGCGAGTCAACTGTTTTCATGCCATGGCTTATTCATTGTCTCTGCTTCCCTATACTGGGCGAGTCAACTGTTTTCATGCCATGGCTTATTCATTGTCTCTGCTTCCCTATACTGGGCGAGTCAACTGTTTTCATGCCATGGCTCCCTATACTGGGCGAGTCAACTGTTTTCATGCCATGGCTCCCTATACTGGGCGAGTCAACTGTTTTCATGCCATGGCTCCCTATACTGGGCGAGTCAACTGTTTTCATGCCATGGCTCCCTATACTGGGCGAGTCAACTGTTTTCATGCCATGGCTTATTCATTGTCTCTGCTTCCCTATACTGGGCGAGTCAACTGTTTTCATGCCATGGCTTATTCATTGTCTCTGCTTCCCTATACTGGGCGAGTCAACTGTTTTCATGCCATGGCTCCCTATACTGGGCGAGTCAACTGTTTTCATGCCATGGCTCCCTATACTGGGCGAGTCAACTGTTTTCATGCCATGGCTCCCTATACTGGGCGAGTCAACTGTTTTCATGCCATGCCTCCCTATACTGGGCGAGTCAACTGTTTTCATGCCATGCCTCCCTATACTGGGCGAGTCAACTGTTTTCATGCCATGCCTCCCTATACTGGGCGAGTCAACTGTTTTCATGCCATGGCTCCCTATACTGGGCGAGTCAACTGTTTTCATGCCATGGCTCCCTATACTGGGCGAGTCAACTGTTTTCATGCCATGGCTCCCTATACTGGGCGAGTCAACTGTTTTCATGCCATGCCTCCCTATACTGGGCGAGTCAACTGTTTTCATGCCATGGCTCCCTATACTGGGCGAGTCAACTGTTTTCATGCCATGGCTCCCTATACTGGGCGAGTCAACTGTTTTCATGCCATGCCTCCCTATACTGGGCGAGTCAACTGTTTTCATGCCATGGCTCCCTATACTGGGCGAGTCAACTGTTTTCATGCCATGGCTCCCTATACTGGGCGAGTCAACTGTTTTCATGCCATGGCTCCCTATACTGGGCGAGTCAACTGTTTTCATGCCATGTCTCCCTATACTGGGCGAGTCAACTGTTTTCA